>VXAU01004035.1:238462-254768 GCA_013399695.1 Formicarius rufipectus | reverse complement strand
CAATTAAACAGAAATATAAGTTTTTAGTAGTTGTTGATTAATTTGAGCTAGGTTTTTTGCCTCTTAGCTTAGTCCAATCTGCAGTACAGTGACCAGGAAATACATGTTCAACTTCATTTTTCTGATTATGTTGAGATTGCAGTATAATTTTTGCTGTGTGGAATATTTAGAATGCTGCAGTATAATTTATTCTGTATATATTTGAAGGTTGACCTCATATGTGACCTTATTTTCTGAGTAATAAATGCCAGAAAGATTATTTTTTCCTGACCTTTTGCCACAGCAACTCTCTGCTTATAATTGGACATTGATCTGTATAAAGATGCTGTACAGGATTTTTTTTTTTTTTTAAGAAGCCATTTGAGTGTCTGTCTTATTCTCTCAGTTTTGTGTGAAACAAACACTCTGGATTTCTATCTATCACATATATCCATGAAAGAGAGCTTTAAAATTTTTAAAGTTTCATTAGGAAGTTATTTACTACTCAAAAATGTGTGTTTTGTTTAAAGAAAAAGACCATATGGCCAGCATTCATAATACAGCAGTTTGTCCAGCAGTGATAAAACCAGTTGTGGTCAAAATATATGCAATCTAGTAAGCATATTAAGCCAACTAGTCCTGTTGCTTATTTTCATTATAATACAAGGAGTTACATGCAGGTTTGTGTTCATCATTATATCTAGATGAGGAGCCCTATTCATCAAGAAACAATATATTCTGGTGGCTCATATGAATTCCTCATATCCTTATTAAACATTTATTGAACTGTGGATATTTAGTACTGTCAGCCACTGAACTGCAGCAGTGGGTGTTTATGTGAGATTTTTTTTACTGAGGAAAAAAAAAAAAAGAATGGGGATGGAGAGAGAAACTACTTTTTTTTGTTGTTGTTCTTTTTCTTCTTCCCAAATATAGTTACAAATAGTAACAATATCAATTTGTTTACTTGAACGTACAATTCCATCTCAAGTGTGCTGTAATATAATCTTTGACATATTATGAAAACTCAACCTGCATAGATTACCTTATGGCATTTCAGGTCGTTGCAATAACAAATGTGGTGCTAAGTGATGTTCATGATTACTTGTCATTGAGCTTGAAATGATTAGGGTTCTTAATCCAACATAACTTTTCTCTTTTGAAAGAAGATAAACAAAATTGCTTTTTCTAGTCATAAGAAAGTTGAAGGTGGGTAAGAAGTATGGTAAATGTGATTAGGATAGAAAAAGAATTTAATTTTTCATTAGCCAAAAATAATTTTCTGGAAAAAGGAGATGGAAAGCTTGCTAGAAGAAATTGTCTCGAGCAACAACTGAAGCAATATCAGAAGCTATGGTTCTGTTACCATTTTGTGTTGTGTGCAGGATGGGAATTTACTAATTTGTAGCCAGGTTCCAGGCTTGATTATTGTTTTTTAAAGATACTTAAAATACTTAAGCTTTTGTTCTTAAAACAACATTAATTATTAAATCTTCTGACATTTAAAAAAATTATCTGGATTGACTCTGAATTCAGGATCTTCACTTGAGAATCCTAATTTAAAAATGAATTGATTTTAAGTTTGCTTATTCTTCATGTAATTCCAAGTACTCTTGTCGCAGGTCCAATTCTACCCATGACAGTAATAAGAATGCTAGTCCTACCAGTATTTTAACTACAGTTGGAGCAACTCTAGCCTAGACAGCTTAAAAATTAAAAGGTCATAGAGAGATAAAAAAATGTATCAGTAGCACTACAGTAATTGTGCTTCACTCAATAACAGAGAACTAGGAAATTTTATGAAAAAGTAATTTTTGTAGGCAAGATGTCTGATTTCAGCATGGCATAGGAAACAATCAAGCTCACTTTATGATTTTCATTAAACTAATGAAAACAATGAGTTATATAGCTTTAGTCTGTTTACTAAAATATCTTTTATTATTAAAAGATATGATTTCAAGGAAAATATATCCAGATAGCAAATTTTGTCTGCTAGTGATTTTAAATTTTTACACAAATGAAAAAGATAATTAAAATCAGATGTAATTGATTTCATAATTAATTAAATGTTTATGGAATGGCCTTAATGAAAAAGAAAATAGAAAAAAGACCCAAACTATAAAGTTATCATGACAGTCAGTCTTGTATTAAAATAAACATGTCCTATTTTAGTTATCTCAACCTTATATTCTCTTGCTGTGATTTCCAAGCCACTCTCTGCATAAAAATATCTATCTGTCTCTTATGCTTACTTATGCTAGCTGAATCAGCTGTCTAACTAAGCAGCTTGTTCCGTATGTCTGCTACTCTTTTGATTGAATGGTTTTAGATGGATTTGCTTTGTTTACCTCTGTATTTTTTTCACTTCTGTTGCTTATACTTTAAACCCTATTACTAGTTTGGACAGTTTGAGATCACCCTACTTAGAAGTCTTGCAAGAATTAATAGCTCTGAATAAATCTGTAAAGTTACTTGCTTATTTCACCTGAAGTAGTAGCATGTATTACTCACCTTTTTTATTCTTTTATTTAAATAACAGAAAAATTGTTTTGTTTGGTATGGTTTAAGAATAACAGAAATAATCTGTATTTCTTTGAAAGGTATCCAAAGGTGAAAATGGTACCATAAACCATAATCAATAATATCTACAAGGGAGCAGTAAAACAGCAAGGTGTAAATGTTATACTTTTCTTAGTGAATCCTGCATATGTTTACCTTATAATCAGTAAAAAATACAGTGTTATGGACTTTTCTGTAGTTACTCATAAATTAATGTCTTCATTAGATTTTCCCAGGAAATTTTAATTTCTTTTTTTTTTTTTTTAATCATCTATGTTTTAATGTTTTAGTGTAAATCTACACTTTCATGTCTTCATCAGAAAAGCTTCAAGGGATTAAATATCTCCAAATTCAGAAGCTTTGTTGAGTTTTTGCTTTACCACTGTGCATTGCATCTTTCTTTCAACACACTTGCTTTCTGTTCACACCAGCATCCCAGAGTAGAGCCATTTCTGCATATACTGTTGCCTCATTAACAGTAGCATGGATCCTGAGAATAAACAAAAAGTCATCTCCTTAGAGGAAGGTAAAAAGAAACTCTTCATCGTAGTTGTGAGAGCCTCCTTTAGAACAAATATTGCCCACCAGACTTCTCTGCAGAACAGCACTGATTTAATCTAGGATACAGATTAATAGTATGAAAAGACTCTAGTGTATCTTCATGGAGGGAAAAAAAAAAAAAAAAAAAAAGAAAAAGTGATACTAAATATAATGTAAAAATGCAATAGTTCTTTCCTCATCATCACAACAAAAATACATTTGCATCGCAACTGATACAGTCCTGCAGGCAAGTTTTAGGAATAAGTATTGCAATATTACAAAATCACTACAAATACTGTTAACTCCTGTGTTTACCCATTGAACTCATTCACATAACCAGTCTGTAGTGACTTGACATGGATAGTCTTCATTTCTAAAGAAGAATTATGCTAGAAATCAAGTATCCTGCATTATCCATCTACAGCAAAGTAGAAATTATCAAATCTTTTTACTAAGATTTTTATTGAACTATCTATTTATATTCTTGTAATCTTTCTTGAGTCTGCAGGATAATTAAAATCCATTCTGTTAAACTGAGTGTGAATCAGTCTAGACCAATAAGTGCAGAAAGTTCATCAAGCAAATTTCAGCTGTTTGATATCACCACCTGTACTTTCCATGCCATTGGGGATGATGGGTTCTTTTATGAATACATCAGCTTAGCGAGATAGTAGAAAAAGAAGATTGTGCAGAAATATTTCTTTTCAAAGTTTTCAGGACTGTTGATGACCTTTACTGAAAAACTGATGGAAGCTGGGAGTCCCCAAGAACTGACACAACCTGTGAATCGTTTGTTCCAACACTGCTTTCTTTTTCCCCTGGACAGAACAATTGCTATCACATTCTTTCTGTGCCCAGAATGTGAGAGGCTGTCACACTTCACTTCTTGTTCTGATGCCCCCTAAGAATGTTTATGTTTAGCACTATCATTCCTTCTAACTCGCTTAACTTCTAGCACAGTGAGGTAAGGTGCTCACTTGCTGTTGACTTGCACACAGTACCCATTCTTCACTTTGATTGTCAGCCAGGAAAGCTACAAGAGCAACTTAATTGTAGTGAGATTCTCTTTCATTTTTTTAGTATGTCTTACTAGCCTGGATACACTTTATGGAACGCTGAATTTTTGAAATGGTTAGGTGGTGCCCACACAAAATGAGGTTTTGGGTTTTCTGCAGATTTTCTTTTCTATATATTTTTCTCTTTAGTTTTTTTGTTGTTGTTGTTTGTTTTTTCTGTGCTTTATGCAAGAAAAAGCATATATGATGCTAAATGATCCTAGCATCATATATGATATGATATGATCCTAAATCATGGGATATATGATCCTATATGATCATATATGATCCTAAATGAAGACTAGCATAAGTCAAAGATTAATTTATCTGTTCCGCAACGGTTTTGAATTGACCCAATTTGTTATCATCAAGCTGAAGGTATTTGATTTTTGCCTTATTTTCATAATGGGACTTTTAATTTAAGATTAAAAATGTATGTAGAATTGCAGACTTTTATGAAGAATAAGACCATATTTATATTTGTTTGATATCCATTTTAGTGCATATACCAAGATCAATACGATAATTAAACCACTGACAGTACTTCTTTGCTACTGTTCTGCTTGGTTAAGTGAAACAGTACTTCTAAATGTAAGAGAATTAGCAGCAGTATTATTGGTCTCATCCTTCTTATGAAGTCCTTGTGAATGGTGATACTGAAACCTCTATTGGTATTAAACTTTTAAATCGGTATATTTCACTTTTAGTGAGAGGAGTACTCATAAAAGTTTCAGATGTTCTCAAACACTCTCTAAAAGATGATCTAGGTAAGACTTTTGCAAGACTTCCTTGCCTGGGCTAAGCTAGGCTGTATAAAATGTTCTGTAATGCCCTTTTTTGAGAGATCAGAATAATATTCTCCCTGTTAACCTAAGTTAATGAACTAGAGAGAGGAATACAGATTTTCTCTATTTTCTGTACAGATACCTGTCATAACCCTTCTCTTGTTAATACCCAGCAATCCATGATGTATCTTTTAGTGTATAATGTACTGAGCAAATTATATGATGGATTTAGGTAAAATAAAGAGAAAACTCCTATACTTGCCAACTTTTATTTACTCAGAGTATTAAAGATTTTCTCTACTGCAGCTATGTTGGATACCTTTCAGTTTTAAGTTCTAATTTTAGACCATCTACTAGTCTACCAGTCAATTTAAGTTCGGCTTTTAGATCTCAGTTATTTTAATACCTTGTCCAGACTTATGGTTGATACTCTGTGACTGCTTTGAGGCAGAGCCCAGTTTGGCGCTTCCTCACTGGAGTGTTCACAGTCACAGCTTCACTCTGCACTGTGCTCTTCTCATAAGTATACCAGCAGCTTTGGTTTTCAAGCAAGGCTATCCAGATAAGGAATGAGAAATTTGAGGATGCAGGTATTTGCCCTAAAAGTAGTCAGAAAAGGAGGTGAAGTGGCATCCTAATGGGAAGGGATAGATTAACTTAATGTCTCACTACTTATCTGCCTTTGCTGATACAAATTAGAAAAGTGTTGCAAACATTCTAGCTGCTCAAGTGACAATGAATACAGTTTGCATCAGATTACCTTAGCCTGTTATTGCTGCCTATTATTGCCCATTATCCTGCATTTCAATTGGAGTTGTGTTCTGCCAAACCAGGTTTTTAATCAGGTGCACATTTCAGCATCTGGCATATTATTGCCATTGTGTATCTGGTAGCAGCAAAATTTTGTGAACAGCATATCCCACATGTAATTAATGTATTTAGCCATAAATTAGGGCTGAAATTTCTATAACTGACTTTTAAAACATACAGAAAGTGCTTCCTGCATCTGTGCACCCACAAAACATGTCAGTGTGACTCAAAAAAGGGATTGCAACCATTCAGCACAACTTCATCTATATACCGTTTGGTGTGTCATGCAACATTTTTCTGGCAACTTCATTTCTTCCCCACATTATTTCTACTTATTTTATAATTAAAAATTGTAAATTTCAGTGGTTGAAAATTATATTTATTTTTGACCTGTATTTTGTTTTCATTGGAAGCTTCAAATCAACTTAGATACATCATTACTAACGTCTTAAAAGTTCAAGACTGCGCCAATAAAAGTATTCATAAATTTCAGAAGAGTTTCTTTGATGAGATTATTTGCAAATTAATGCATACTATGCACTTCAAGATCACAAGTCTATTACCATAAGTTTCATATCTGAGATTCTAATATTTGGGTGCTGTAGCTGTTGGAGCTCATCTCTTTGTGCTTTACTTTAGAGGCAACAAAGCAGAATATCCCTCCCCTGTCACTAGTGGAAATCTCATTACATCCATTCCCTATTCTCTGTTTTGACATTGTCTTTCCTGGGGCTGAGCACAGTTACTGTACTGCAGTTTGTTCTTGGAAGGCTTAGAATCCATAAGTTACCTTTTCACTTTATTCACGCTAGAAGAGCAAGAGAAGGATTTACCGTTCTCATTAAGATGAGGCCCTTCTATGTCAGAATCATTATCTTCAGCTAACACTTCTTTTCAGATTCTTTTTTATAAATTGAAAGAAAAGTGGGGGCATGGAAAGATCAACAACTTTTGAAACAAGGAAATCAGAAAATAGAGAGTTTTCATTGTTTCAGACTTTATGCATTTTCCTAGATGGTAAATGGATGTTCTCTACTTGTGTTTACTTTTGTTAATGAATTTTTAGGGCATATATTCATACGTTGGATGGTTGCTTAATATGAAGGAAACTATTACAAAAGGACTAAAGAGTCTATTCCTGCCTCTTACTCTGTGTCTGAAAATGTCCTTGTGTGATGTACTTACAGGTTTCTTTTAATTAAATTTACACAGAATTAGAGTTTTCAAAAGCATATATATGAGAGTATATGTGTTTATTCAGTTATACAGAGAAGACAATTAAAATAAGTACATCTCTCCTCCTCATTTTAAATCATTGCTCTTGATTGTATCTCCTCCCATTGAGTCAGCAGAAAATACAGATAAGATAAACAACAATAGTAGACAAGTTTTAACAAAATCCCATTGCATATTCCAGCCACATTCTTATCAGCAAAAAGAAGGAATGTTCTATAGACAGAGTTACCATAAAACTCATATCCATTAGTTGGAATTCTGAACTTGGATGGTATTTGTCAATAGTTTTATGTCCAGCTGGGGCAGACAAAAGAGAAGTGTCTTAAATAAGACACAAGAGTTAATTATTCTATTCAGCATTCTTTCTGTTGGAATACTACTAACTGTATTTTGTTCTTCTGGAACAAAGAGTATCTCCTAATTTCTCTGCAAACTAATAGAGACTGTCCTTTTAATGGCCCTTTTTGTGTTTATATACTACTTTTCTCCTATGCCATGGTTTCCAGAAGGAGAAAAATGGTTTAATTGAATTTTGGACCAGAGCACGCTCTAATTAGTGACATATCCACTGTGCACAGTTTGTAGGTATATTTTAAAGAACTGAAAAAAAATTAAAATCAAAAAAGATGTGGAATAACATCAGAAAATAGAGGTTTACAAAATATTGCCTGTAGGTGAAGTTTGAAAGAAGTGTTTGTTTAGCATCTGTGTGTGTTTAAATGAGCAAGGACTGGGGTGAAACACAATAAAATTATTTGTGTATATTAAATTGTTACAAATAGGATGGTGATTGCTTTTCTCTTGTGTAATTTTTTGGGAGGGATAATTACGTTATATATGAGGGAGAGCTTTGCTACAAAGATCTCTAAGTACTGGAGCAGGCTACCCACAAAAGTTAAAGAATACCTCTCTCCTGGAGATTTTTAAAACAGATTAAATACATATTTTTATGTGATAATCTAGATTTATTTTGATTTAGCTAGAGCCAGAGGATCCACTCAGCGGTTTGTTGTTCTTTCTTTCTTTTTCTTTTTCTTTTTTTTTTTTTAATGATTCCATAATTAACTGTGGGGATGTATTATACTGTCTAATCCTGAGTAAATCATACTGAAAGGGAACATTTGCACTGACCTGTTTTGCAATTTTTTTCTCCATGAACTTCTTTATCTTGAAGAACTCGCCATTTTAGAGACTTGCAGGAAATGTGGATGATGTAGTGCTTCACGAGAATCCCTGATACGATATAGTAGTACTTAGAATTTAACACAAACCTCGCTCAGAGATAGAGCTGCAGCATGATTAACTGATTATTGTTTAGTTAAACCTTGTCTAGTCTCTGTACATCAGTGGTGCATGCAATACTATGTAGCAGCCTCTGTGCACCTACTGGCCATCCCGGTTTCCAGAATGTCAGAACATCTGGTTTCCATTCCCTGCTGCTTCTTTCTCCTATTCCAGCTGCCGCACTCAAATAACCTCCCTTCCCCAAGTGGGCTTCATATGGCTTGAAAGGGACTTAATGTACCTCAGTGCATAGGGAACTTTTGATGCATATTTCATCATGTTTCAGTTCTTTCTACAGGGAGCACTGCATGTATAACAGATGTTCCCTGACTACAACCCTTTCCTGAAGGTGACATGCCCTTTTCTGTGTTTCATCTCCAGTGTATACAGAGTTGATAGTGCCTGCATGGTACTAAAAAATACTGCTCCATGGCTGCCCCCATGTTGCATGCCAAGCTATATTTAATTCCATCTGCTCCCCTGTGCAGCATGAAATGGAGAAGAGCATATGCCCATTATAACCAAGTCATCCTATGGCATAAAACTCCTTTATTTAAGACAAGTACATGTATTTTTTAAATTTAGGGCCCTTTTTTTCCATCTTTTTACACATAACATATAAATTAGTGTGTTCATGTGACTGCATATCAAAAATGCACAACTTTTTAATTTTCTTTTACTATTAGTAATACAATATTATTAATACTGTATATGTAGTATGTGTGTGTGTATATATGTCCACATGCATATGCATACACAGAAATAGGAAGTAATTAACAGATGTCCCTGAAAATGGGATTTAGTAATCTGTATAAATCTGTATCTTAACAGTATTGAAAATATAATGCTTTAAAACATTTTATGCTTGTTTTAAAACTGCAACTATGAGAAAGATATACTAATTTGTTTCACAAAACACCCTATTTTCTTTATAAAACTTTAGGAAATTAATTCTGAGGCAAAACCTGTCAATTTAGAATAGATAATTGAGAAACAGTACTTTAAAGGTTTTTAATACTTATTCAATAATGTATAGGACTTCACATATGATGTACATATATATATATACACACACAACTTTTCTATATAATTGCAGTGTCTGGTTAAATATTATGGGGACGTGCACATTGGATTTTAGAGGGTCGTCTGTCAGGATAACTGTTTCTCAGAGTTTTGAATTAAATTCTTTATACCAGATTTCACTTTCTGACCCAATTTTTGTTTGAACAAATAAAGCAGTTCTTAGATAAAAAAATGCAGTTTAGGTTGCACATTGAAAGATCTCTAAGCAGCTACACAACCCAAACAACCTTCCAAGGTCCAAATCAAACATACAAAAAAACCAGAAACACAGAAAAGAAACTGTGTCTGTTCTGACCCTGTGAAGACACTTGCAGCACATCTGTAATCTTCATGTCTTAGAGAAGTGTATATTGGATCTGTGTGCACTGCGGAATAGCAATATTCCTGCACTTCATGTGTGTGATTAGTTTTAACAAGTGATACTTCTTTTCAACAGTGTTAGTTTGGTTTGAAGTTTCTACTCTTATCCTTTTGACATTTTATTGTTGTAAGCAAGGTTCACATAAATTACTTTTTTTTTGATTCAACGCTGAAGCTACATGCTGTGAGGAAAGCTTTAGACACAGCTTAACTGTGTTGTGGCTCCTTTTGCTTCTCAAGAGTACCAGAGTAACTAGGGCACATTGTTCAATTGGACCATAAAAGTTAAAAAATAAAATAAATCTAGTAACATAAAATATCTTTTCTCTGGTATTCATGTTTATAATAAACAAAACAAAACAAAACAAAAAGGATATTCTCAAAATGTATATTTGGGTGGACATGTACTGGAAAGTTCACGTAGTAACATATAGTAAAATTTATTATAGCTTGCAAATGTGCCCAAAGCAAGCATTATTATATTAGCTTAGGATACTTTGACATTTATTACAATTTCCAAATAATAATAATATTTAAAAAGTTAATTTTGAGCAGAAATATCAAACTTTTGAAGCATGTAGCAAAAAGTCTTAGAAGCATGTAGTAAAAGGTATTTGTTATCATTGTATGGTTATTTCACAATATATTTTTCACAAAAAAAGAAGAGAATTTAAATAATTTGGACTTCCAAAATAAATCTTCTCTCAAAATTTTCTGTCTTCATTCTATTTGCTGTATATCCCACGAGATATTTAAGCCTATGCCATACACTTAGAAAATTGTGATTTTTTTTCCATGGATATCTTTTTCTTCTGCAGAAGCATTGATAATATCCATGTTCTTATTATATACAGAGTCTTTTCATTCAGTCTTTGTTATTAATGCTTATTTTAATTTTTTTTATTTTTAATTTTATACATTTTGTGTGCATTCCAATTTTTTCTTAGTATAAGGAGAACAGCAGAAATATTTGTGTTGCTAAAATTTTTACACAAGGAGTCTCGCAAAGGCAGGTTAGACAATTAATGAGAAGTGTGAACCCACCTTCCATCTGTTAGTGAGAAATCTTACCCCAGTTGCTAAATTAGCATTATTTTACAGTGATTTCAGGAAATATGTTATCTCCATAAGTATGACAAAATGAGCCACTATTTAAAGCCTGAAAGCTTCATTACCTAAAAGCTAAAGATTTCTTTTAATTCTTTTAAGATACAGATTCAGTGGCAGCAGAGTGTCTGATTTTTGTAAATTTAGTAAATATCTGCAGCTTTTCACAGGTGTACTTGACAACAGTTGTTGGTTAATTTTTAATTGAAAAGAAAATGTATTTAAAGTTTTACAAGTACATTTGAAAGATAAGTACCATAGAGCTGCTTTCCTTAATGTAAACTTGATTCTTTTTCTTCCACACAGAAGTATGGGAAAACAGAGAGAGTTATAGAAGAAGAAAAACCACTTACCTAGAAGTTAAAGGTGTGGGAAGATAACATGTAACACAAAGGAGAAAAATAAAACAAAAACAAAAACAAAACAAGTAACCAAAACACACTCAAATTTCCTAAAAAACAAGAACCCACCCTACTGTTAGAGGTGATTTAATTCTCTACCAAAAGTGAACAAAATTTTAATTTTCCTAGACACTAGCTACATATAAATAGTCCCAAACTGGACTATATTCCATATCAGACAGGTGTTTGTTGTTTTGCAGTAGAAGTTCATCAGGGTCGGCAGAGTTGTACCACCTTGCCCATTTTAAATCAACATATTATGATTTTGTTGTTGTTATAAATCAACAAAATGTAACTTTCTATTTTTAATCCGGTATCAGGTAATATCATTCTTTTGCATAAGCTTTTGTAGTTAAAAATAAAACGTTTCCTCAAAATATAGATGATATTTTTACTTTAGATGTGTGAACTTAATACTCTGGAAAATATAAGAAAGTGAAAAAGTTTTATAAGCTTAAGACAGCTAAAAAAATTTTTCAAAATCTTTATGAAATCCAGGAAATTCAAATAAATGGCATCTTCATTTAGACTGAATTTTACATTTCCAAAATAGATTCAAAACAAGATTCATGTCTTTTCCTAGATATTTAGTCTTTCATAAGTACAAGGAAAATGGAAAACATAGACTTCAAATTTTTTTACTTAAAAGAAAAAGAAAAAAAAAAAAAAGAAGAGAGAATAAAAGAGAGAGAGAGAAAGAAAGCTTGACATCCCAAACCTCTGCATTTTCAACCCTACTATAAGAAAGAGCAGCCACAAATTCTCAGGAACCTTGCCCCTACCATTTCACCTACCATCTCATCTACCTCTGAGCTAGTTACCCTAATTCTTTATGATTAATTAGTTGATGAAGTCTCTAGAATGAATGAGGAGAGCAAGAGGTACTTCTAGAGTGTGACTCCCTTGACCTGTTTAAGATTAATTACATCCTCTCTATTGTCAATAAGAGATGACTGAGATATAGTTAAATAATTGTAGGTATCTAAACCTATGAAATATGAGTTGCAGCTCAGGTTTTGGGGAAACTAGCTTTTTGCACACTGGCTGTTGTTTATTACAAGCTTTGGGCTTCTGGGTTTCATATTTGTGTTATGGGTGCTAATTCTTCCAGCCCAACATTATTTGGGAGATGTCATCATTAATTTATTCAGCAAGCCTTTTACATTTCATCAGTCATGATGTGGAGGTGGTGAATCCTCCATAGCAGAAATATAATTTCTGTTTCCATGGCTATTGTTCCCACTACCATGTATTTGCAGTTGGGAACTGTTTCTTCCCTCACAAAATTAAGTGTCTGTGTAAGATGTGTAATTCTCTATGCTTTGCTTAAATATTTATCTACTTGGCTTTTGTTTTGAATTCTTATGGCCAAACTGCTGGTGCCAGAAACAATGAAGAATAGTGTGTTGGATGTTCAAAATTAAAATCTGAGCTCAACCTTCTAAGAAATCCTATGTGCTTTACTGTATGACTCACAAAAAAGAAAAGACATGGTCTTGGATTACACGGACTTCTTAAAATCAAAATAAATTAACTAATTTATCTGACTGCTGTAACTGTTTTAAGTTAATTAAATACCAAGGGATGAATAAAAGTCTTAATTTAAGAATTAATCTCTATGTAAGATATCTGTACCTTATACAGTGTTAATCTTCAGTAAATTTTTATCATTTGGTGAGTGTAAGTAATTCATGATCTTATTAAACCTAGCTCCTTATTGTATCTAAGACAGTTCTTGTGTGTTCATTAACTAGCAATGGTTTCTGGAATAGCTGTTAATCCCTGGCAAATACATTTAAGAATCAACTGGTATTTCATAAACATACAGTAACAATCCTATTAAATCTAAGTAAATATTTATGTAAGATACTTCAGATCTCTCCTGTTTTATCACACCCATTGTGGTATGTGCCATTTTGGATGGTAAGGTCAGGTTTATCTGTGTGAGTACACCTGCCACTCTCCTCTCAACTGCATCACCAGAGCCAGCTGCTGGAGATGCTGCACATGCTGACACAAAGAGGTCTCCTTCTAACCTTTCTGCACTATGTCCCTGAAAAAGATAAACTAAACTAGATATATATTCATATAGCTATATGAAAATCGGAGTTTTCTGCCAAGTAGCTGTGTGAACTGGGGTTGTCGTATTTTTTCACACTTCTAGATGACACAGCTTTGCTAGCAATGCTTCACAATATAGATCTGGTCTCTTAAGCTGCTATTCAGCATCAGTGCTATGGATAGTGAACATAGTCTGCTTTCTTTCAAAGCTCACACAGATGAAGACTGAACTGCATTTTTGGCAAATTGAACAGTATTTTCAAGAATATGTTATGTACCTTCTGATGTACAGACTAACCCTAATAACGGCTTTTTAGCTCCATAAGTCTCCCTCAGAACTATTTCAGATATTAATTTTTGCGTATTGGACACCACTCAAATATTTTTGACTTTCTTCCACTTTCATGTTTGCTCTTTCAGCTTTGTTAACTGATAAACAAGTAGCAAAATAAACATCTCATTTGTTTTGTTGTTTTTTGTTTGTTTGTTTTTGTTTTATTTGTTTGGGGTTTTGTTGGGGTTTTTGTTTATTTGTTTGTTTTGGAGTTTTTGTTTGTTTGTGGGGTTTTGGTTTTTTGTGTTTTTTTGTTTGGTTTTTTGTTTGTTTGTTTGTTTGTTTTTGTTTTGGTTTTTTTTGTGTGGTTTTTTGTGTGGTTTTTTTGTTTGTTTTTTGGTTTTTGTTTTTTGTTTTTTTTTTTGTTTTTTTTTTCCCCTCTCTTAAAGTAGTCAGTTTACTTTGGGAAATTTGAATAATTTCTTCTGATGGCTTAGTTTACTTTTTTCTTACCTGCAAATGTTTACTTTTTTTCTTTTTAATATTTAAACGGTTTTGCAGAGGAAGAGAAAGTGAAGAAGTTATTTATAAAATAAATTAACAAAAGCCAACCACTTAAAAATAGAAAAAGTAAGAGTTTTTGTGAAAAAAATCATTTTAATAGCCACACATTTTTATTTCAGAAATGACAAGAAATATAATTTAGATTAATCTCCAATTATAATAACTTACACTTTGCTATTCACAGTTGTAGTTCATAAAATATTATAAGTTTATCTAGTTTGCAGAAAGGGAAAACAAAAGTGTTCATCACTGAAAAGAGTGTCAAATCTTCTTCAATTTACATCTTTACACAGCTTTTACTTTCTCTACATGTAGTCTTGTATCAATATGCATCAATAGAGTTAATAATGTCCAATTTAGTCCCATTTTTTCTGATTTGGGCTTAGATCCCTCAGCTTTTTGAAAGTCAACCAAGTTTTCTATTTCCTTTCATAGAAAATCATCAGACAACTGCATTCTAACAAATGTAAGAATTCAGTATTGTGATTATTCTATTGCTGAAAACAATGGAAAATATTTTGAAAAAGAAGGACATTGAGTTTAAAGCAATAACTTAGTAATATTAGTAATCATATAAAAATACTGAAAGGGCAGGAAACTTTTCTATTGGACGTTACTTTCTATGACTTCTTAGTTCTGATCTCATATGTCCTTTTCCATCTCACTACTCCAGCATAGACTGTGAAATGTTACTCCTGTAAAATGTATCTTGTCTGAAGCAGCCATGCTGGTAGCTACACTTGCACTTGATTTTATGAAACGAAATTCTTAATAAGGAATTCTTTTAATTTTTTTTTTTGTGCAGATAATTTAATCTATTTTATTAAACTGAACTAAGCTAGTACTTAAAATAGCTCCCTGACATTCAGAATAATGGATATGAAAACAAGAGCAATAAAAATTGCTGGGAAGGTGCAGTTCAAGCACTGATTCAGCAGCTACCACACTGATTTAAACATTTTCTTTAGTATGTACAATATTAATCTATGGGGGTTAAAAAATGTATGAAAACAACCCCTTCTAGTAAGGGTTGTGACACGTAAGTTACATGTGAGATAACAAACTACTACTCATCATACAGTCTAGGGCAACTGTATTATATGTATGTCCTTCACTTTTAGCAGCTGAAGGTAATTCAATCACCCACCTAGATGAATGTCTGAGTCACCTTGCAGAATGTCCTCTTACTCCAGCATTTGCACAAAGACTTTAGGACAATTACACCCCTGTGCAATTAAGGGTCTAGAGAAAAGAATACCAGAAAAAAAAAAAGACATTTTTCACCAAACTTATGTGTATTTTTGTTCCATGGATTAGTGTAACACTGTTACAGACCTTGGCTTCCATAATGTCCTGCACAATGATCTCCACAATTTACTTTGTGTAAATTGTGTATATAAAGGTGTGTATACAAACAGACTGCTTTGATTGAAACCTGCCACCTAATAATTTCATTGGCAGTGCCTAGTTCTTGCCTTAGGAGAAACGGTAAATAATTGTTTCCTATTAGTCTTCTCAGTGACAATCATGATTCAAAAATCTTTTCATATATTCCCTTTGTTGTGTTTTCTCCAAGCTGAAAAATCTTAGTCTATTTAATCTCTTCTCTTATGAAAACCTTTTCATAACTTTGATCATCTTTGCTACCTTTTTTATCTTTTCAGTTCTATTATATTCTTTTGAACATCGCATGAGCAAAACTGCATAGAGAAGTCTAGCCATAGCAGCTGTGGATTAAAATAGGAATGTTTTGTGGTTTAATCTCTATTTTTTCCCAAGACATCTTCTTATTCTAACTGCTCTCTTCATGAACTATGAGCTGACATCTTCACTTAAGTGTCCAGACTGTGTATTGAGAGTTTACTGTTTTCCTTCATGTACATTGCTTTCATTTGTTGACACTGAATCTCACATGGCATTTTATTGTAGTCATTCAATAGCATGATGTCTATCTGCATCTCTTCACGCTCTCGCGTTTTACTGTTCACACTTTTTTGATTCTAAAGCCAATTTAGGTGACAGTGTTACAATACTCCAATTTTATGTCTGGATTCCATATGGTCTGCTGATTTTTTAGGAGTCATTTTTCCCATTTTCTCTAGAATTTTGTCTATTAATCTTTTAATTGCAGGTAGATTTCATGACTGATTTCTATCACCAAAATATCTGCATTGTAGGAATATCCCTTATTTTCAAAACTTTTTTTTT
>VXAU01004035.1:207509-238428 GCA_013399695.1 Formicarius rufipectus | reverse complement strand
TCTTTTAAGGTCTAGATACTTGTGACCTTCTCTTCTTTCAGCACTGTATTACATGCTGATTATCTGTCAACCTCTGATTCTCTGGCTTTCATTTTTTTCTGATTTTTTTGGTAAAAATTCTCATTAATTTCTATGTCATGAACAAATAGTGTTCAAAACTTTTTTTCATACTTCCCTACCATATCGTCACATTTTATTTGTTTGGATTTATACATTTTTCTCATCCTAATTTGCTCACAATTCACACCTTTTCTTTAAGAGTATCTTTTTACTTCTAATGTCCTCCTTTAGTCTGCTGTTTCACCGTGCTGGCTGTTTTTCTCTCCTTTAAAAGTGTTTTGGATAAGTGGTATACAGTTTCTCTGAACTCCTAATATACTATCTTTAGGCAGTCTCTCATGCTATCTGCAAGCAATTAGTCTT
The DNA here is from genome assembly GCA_013399695.1 of Formicarius rufipectus. Lineage (NCBI taxonomy): Eukaryota > Metazoa > Chordata > Aves > Passeriformes > Formicariidae > Formicarius > Formicarius rufipectus. The sequence goes on along the minus strand of VXAU01004035.1, from coordinate 238,005 downwards.
TTAGTTGTCGTTTTCAATTTCCTTTCAAAAGGTTTGTCATGTTCAGGTTGTTCTGATTTTTCTAAGTTAAATGTTACTGTAGCTTTTTTTTTTTTTCCTTTCCCTTTTTTCTATAGAGACATAGAATTTGAGAGCTTCATGGCCAGCATTACAGTGTCATTTATAGATAATTATTTTTTCCACTTGGCCCACTGAATGTTAAAAAGTAAACAAAGTAAGTGTGGTTTATCCTTTTCTTAGCTCTTCAGCTAGGTTGTTTTGTTTTTTTTTGTTTTTGGGGCATTTTTTTGTTTGTTTGTTTGTTTTAAGTCCAATGTACATCATCATTCCTATATAATTTGTATCTTGGAATTATAATTGTACTAATTTCTGCTGGGCTTTTTCTTCATATTGCCCTTGTGAGGTATCTGTTACATCACATTCTTCAAATAGGAGGAGCTACTGGAGTTCTTGTTTTTTAGACTTACAAAAAAGTATAGAATCAAGTAAATACTTGGTTTTTGTATGGCTATCAATTTTTATGTGGTCTGTTCGATTAGGATTTTATTTGTTGAAGTTTTTCTTTGCTATTCCCTCTCCAAATATAGTTAACTTCTACTCTAGCTTATTTTTTTTCCTTTTTCAGTTTAAAGTTTGTGACTCACTCTAACAGGTTATCTGAGATTGTGTGCTTTTCTATATCTATGACTTGTCTTTAATTTTAAAAAATCATTCCGATAGCCAATTCAAATACCATCAGTCTTTTTTTTTTGTGTGCTGACTTGCATGATGCTTACTCTTCTTAGATGCATTCCATTCCTTACAAACATCTTCATTACGTATTAAAATAAACCCTCCTTATCTAAATCAATTTTCAACTTCAAAAACAGTATGAGCATCTAAAATGCAGAAAGCAGAAACAGAATCTCTGCAGAAATGTGGAAATATTTCATAAACATGATGTCATTTTCTGTGCTTTCTTAGACCCCAATAGAAAAACAGACCCCAAAAAAAAATTAAAAACACATTTATTCCAAATCAATTAGAGAGAGACCTTTAGGTGTCTCATTCTCATCTCGAATTTTATTTTTCACTTGTGATTCAGTTGACTTAAGTCTACCTTTTCATACTGAATTTTTATGAGAGAGATATTTGATAATTATACCTGTAACTGATGTTCAAGTGAAAATTCAATGTTGCACTTCCTTTTTACTGGAAAAAAACCCCACCCCTTATATTGGTAGTCTCCAATGAGTGCCACCAATTTCCTATTTTCAGCTCCTTATTTTTCTTCTCACATTTACTGGGGGTTTTGGAAAATAAGAAAAACATTTTTAAGTACATGTACTGGCCATGTTCATTTTTGCTTGTTATATTAGTAGTACAACATCAAAGACAAAAATTTAATGATATTTTTATTGTTCCTTTATTACACAATTTGCTCAATGCCTATTTTAAGCTTGTTCCTTACCCTTTTGTCATTTTGACTTTCCTCATCCTTGGAAAAATATTTTTAGAGACCTTTTGCAACTTACTGTTGCAGAATTCCACTCAGGAATGCAAACAGCCATTATGATTACCATTTTTTCTCAATCCAGAAAAAATATCAATGTTTTTGTCTTTTTCTACACTGAGGCAGCTGTAAGAATTTGTTCAAATGAATATTACAGATGAATTAGCCGAATCACTTTTAATCTAATTATTTACATGAAAAGAATAATAGTACAACAAGAATATAAGAATATCCACTTAGTGGTTTAATGTGATTAAGCCAGTCTTTAAGTTTGCCTTTCTAATTTTTCAGAGACTTTCATTGTAGTCTCAGACAGAAGTGCATGTGCTTTTACACGCCTTGGTGTTCACCATTGTGCTTTCATCAGAGCAGCACCTTAGGCTGCTTTTACACACAGTGTTCAGTGCTCTTTTATGGACTGTGGTGGGATCTGCTTGGGTTGCTGTGGCTCCTGACTAGGCTGCTATAGTTTCATGGAGTTTGCTGCAGCTTTGTGGCTGGGTCTGGTAAACATCGAGTCAAAAGACATGAGAAAAGCATGTACGTAATGCACCTTCATTCACCACTGCTCAGGTCCTCTCAGGTAACACCCTCATATCCTTACGTTGTGCAAGTAAACCACAAGCACCCTGATGTCAAAGGTTCTTTGATCCTGAAATTGACTCCATGATCTGACCACAGTCACACTTGAAGTCTCTTTTACTCTGCAGGCCGGAAAAGTCACCTGCTTTTGTAATCACCAAGGTTCCTTTTCACACAGAATTTTTGCAAAACTTCGAGGTAAAATCCAAGAAGAGCATTATGCCATGGATCCTGACTATACTGACATCTGAAGCATGTCTGAAGCAGATAGACAGAATGAGAGCTGGCCCAGGCCAAAGGTGTACTCAGCATCATTCCAACTGCATGGACAGTATAGGTAGTGCAGTTACATGAAGTAGACAGTTTTCTGCTGTGGTACTTTTACAGTTATTAACCCAGATCCAGTCAGAGAATCCACAGAAAAAGAATCAACCTTTTGAGCTCCACAGAGTGTCACTCATTCTCAGGCAAGAATAGGACTCTCAGTTTATCTAAGAGGTTAAATTTTTTTTTTTCTCAGATTCTCATTCAATTACAATTTTTATAGTATGTATTGAAAATTCCTTCATCTGTAACCTTAGGAAAAGATAACTTCTTTCCATTTCAATTTTAAAAAGAGGTTACAGTAACACCTGAACTTGTGGAATATTTGACCTAGTCGTGTCCTGTTAATAGCTTGCTTGCTGATTCAAACAAGCGATGCCATCAATGCTATATTCAGGATTTCCTTACAGAAAAGAACAAAACAGGTCTGAATATAAAGCTATGGTACACTGCTCTGTCAGGTTGAACTACTGAAAGATAGACAAGGGTACCTGCAACTCTGTTCAGCTGAGCTTGAATTTCACCCTGATGCATGCTGAGAGTTAGCATTATATGCTTTATTCTCAGTGGTGACTGCCAGCCGTGTAACTCTTCAAGCATATCCTGCCATTTGTTCTATCCACCAGAAATGGGGTTGATAGTGAAGTAGCTTTTCCATCTACTTTGTAGGGACAGTGTGCAAGGAGAGCGAGTTTAGGCAAGTAATAAATACAAATTGACAGTAATGTTATATGAAGGGGAAAAAAAAAAAAAAGATACAGTTTCCTTTTAAAAATTGTGAGGATATAAAAAATGTTGAAGTTGTATTTCCTTTGAAAAGACAGTGAAAGATACGTGACATTCATTTCATTATGTACAGTATGCTAAAGTCCATAGGATTCAGATCTTACTTTACCCTTAATCACATTTCCAGGTGTCTACTCACATCCTGCGAGAATCAACAACCTTAGTCAATTAGGTGTTGATGTGGCCAAACTGTGAGACTTGCTTGTGCTCAGCTGTTTACTGGGACAATATCCTGCATGGGACCTCACAACTCTGTTGGATTCATTTTCATCTCATTGCACTCCGATTTCCATTAGAAGACTGGGAATTAGGTATATGGATGGGGGAGCTGGAGGCAACGTGGATCCCAGTGGATCCGAACCATGCCAGTTTGATGGAGCCATGGAGGTGTTAAATGGGAGGCTTGACTTTCCAACCCTTAGCTTACAGATGTGGCAGCTTTTGTTTACTGCATTTAAACTTATGGTTTTGTTCACTTTCGTTCTTATTCTTTGATTATTTGCTCAGTATAGGAGAATCTGACTGGACCCTCTGTTTATTTCTTATGATGTGTCTTTTCCATCTAATAACAGCCATCAAATGAGAACATTTTATTTCTAGTCTTGAGAGCTTCACACTCATGAGAGTGGCCTAGAGGGACACAGCTGTCTCACTGTACAGTGAACAGAGAATTATTCTTGGATGCATCCTGCTCATCAAAACCTTACATATAATGGCCAGGTTCTTGAACTGGCATTGAAAATAAATTGAGAACCAATGGAAAATATGGGGGTTTTTATATAGCAGGTTGAGGTAGCTTGTCCTCTTAAACAATTCATTTTCTTGTTCTGTACATATTATTCTTATATCCCTGACTGATTTCTACATAATGCTAAGTACAACACTATGAGCAAGGTGAGATTATCACATTGATGGTCGCTACCCAATCTGACATTTTAAAAAAAGACTAATACTTACTGAGGTAAAAGCAAGGAATTCTGGTTCCTTTCTCTATATGTCTAATGAGATCTTGAGACTTTGTAATACCTGAGTAAGCATACAGTATATAATTAAAGGAAACAGAAGACATTCATAACATACAAATATTCAGAATGTTCTTTTTTCAGCCATCATCACACCCTTCTTCAGCTGACTGACCTATAATCAGATATTCTTTGTCTTTTAGATCTTGCAACACTTTTGTGGCAACACTACTTCAGAAGGAGACCTAAGGGCTGAGGTCCACCCCTTTGTGGGTCATAGCAGCTCTATTTACATAGCCTTTGTAATGCATGTGGCAAGTGTGTAACTTGTAGTCCCAGATTTCATGGGAAAACTCTTGTCTCCGCTGTGAGGAGTTAACAACCTCTCTGCTGTGACCAGTTTTCTTTGGCGATAGAAGAAGCTGCTGCCTGGAAGAACAATTCCTAGGAAGTCATTAAGGTGTTCAAAACAAGAAGGAAACTTTTAACATTAAAAGGGGAGAATAAAAATATGAGTGACTGTCCATAAGTATTAGCTGCTGATGAGCAAGCAAGGGGTCTATCACAGTCTCTCTAACATTAGAAAGTTACTGTCACAATTTTAACTCATTTAAATCAGTTAATCAGTCCTGGTTCCATCCCCATTTCTCCACATGGGAATTATAAAGAGAATCCTGATCCTTCGGCAAGCCAGTTCAGGAAGGTGAACTGACAGAAAACTATTTTTCGGGGATTTTTTTGTTTGTTTGATTTTATTTTTTTTTAATGTTCTATTTTAGGCACTTGAACCTGCTCACCATAACATTGAAATAGGGAAGAAACACAGAGTGGATGCCAGGCAGGAATGATCTGGCTTAGTTTTACATATTGTGGAATCACAGACTAAAGAAAGTAGAACGTTTTTCTGTCAGATCTAGGTCTTCTCTGCTGATGTTTGCTAGCCTGAAACATTGTGAGTCACCAGTGCAAAACTGCTTAAAGCAAAACAAAATTATGGCAAATGTCACAGTTTTTGACACATCTGAGTAAAATTATTTTTAACCAAATGAAGAAGTGGGCAGTTGCTTTAGCCTGTTGCAGTTTATACAGTTTTCTGAAATTAGGCACATTTGACAGAGTTTTGTGTGTGTGTTTTCACAAATGCTGCAACAAGAGAAATTAAAAAAGAAATTAAAAATTTTCATATGTCTTTTAGAATAATCACATCCTTTGAGTAAGAGTTTCTACTACATATAGGCAAGATGTTGCAAGAGTCTCCAAGTATTTACAATACCTGCAATTTTATCTTTATATATCTTTTCCATGTAAGCTACTTGAAATGAATGAACATAAATAAATGCTCATTCTATGTATGCAAAAAAATTTAGACCTTAAAGTTTCAGCAGTAGGGTACTTCTTCAAGTTACCAAGCCAGAATCGCAGCAAGATGTAAACTGTCATTGGTTAAAGGATGAGACATAAACCCTTAAGCTGAATACATTCATACTACTTTGTATTTAAAAGATGTCTTGATTATAAAACTTATTTACAGGTAAGAGCTTAAAAATTCCACTTTTATTCATTATATACTGTTTTATACTTGTATTACAGACCTAATCAGATTACAAGTCCCGTTTTGCTCGCAAATACCCAAGCAAATGTATACTTTCCTCATTCTGGGATGAGAAAATAGTGCAGCTAGAAGTAAAAGCTGCTCAGTTTTTACTTCTGTTTAGAATAATGACTTTATATATTCTTCCATTTTAAATCAGACCATTTCTAGAAGGATATCAAAGAATAATGCATTTTTCTTGCAAACCATGAGTGACTACTGTGAAATAATTAATTTCTCGACAGAAAGTTCAGACTTGTTCTACACACAAATTCAAAAGAATTTTAAAGATTCTTAAATCTTTAGAAACCAGATTTGGCAAATGAAATATATTTTGCCATTTCAATGCATCTGGTCATAGGTCTTAAAAATTCCAAGCTGATAATAGCAAACTTCGAAATTACTTTTATTTAACTAGCCTTGATAAAGAAGGCAGACATTTCACTCCTAAGGCATGAAGTTCCTCAACATCTTTAGTATTAGGCGAGATATTTTATGAAAGAATTATAAATAGAAATCTATATTGGGAGGAATTTCCAGTTCCAGTAGGGGTGCAAGACTGAAAATTTCCCCTTAGCAGAACAAAAAGAAAAAAAATCAGGCACGAGGACTGCCGGTACTTGAAAGTGTTTAAATTCTTCCTACATCTCCAGCTGATTGACATCTTCAATAAGCTGTTAATGACCCACTCCATTTGCTTTAAATGAGCCTTAGATTTTTAGATCTGGTGAGTTTTGTAGAATGTTGGAATTAAGTAGATTTAATTGCCTTTTTTTTTCAATTTTTGTTTTCATTTTACTAATTCATCATTCAAAGGAATAGTATGCTTTGCCATCGTAATAAAGTTTGTCAGTAACCTTTGAGTTCTAGATGCAAAGCTCTGTACTAGCTACAATGAATCAGTATTCTTATTTGAGCTAGACAGGTGTATATTAGGTAGCAGTTATTCATAAAACAAGAGCTTTTCTTATGCTGCTTTTCAGTGGTTTATAATAGCAATTTAGCAGCTGTCTTGGAAAGGGCTCTAAGCACGTTGGAAATCAAAGATGACTCTGGTTCTGTTCATGAGATGGGTTGGTACTGCATTTTTATTAGCATATGTGCTTTCCTTCTACTTTGGTAGTTTCAGTCCCTGGGACCCAGAGCTGAGAAATATAGATTGTAGTTATCGTGACAGATAAGGAAAACAATGTAAGTGATGATGCAAAATGTATTTTCACTGACAATGAATAAGCAGAGACTGTCCTGTGTAAAACAGTTTTTTCTGCCTGACTGTGATGGGCTATTCTCACCACAGTGATACCTGCTGAGGAGGAGTGTTATATTTAGTTGCATTGTAACAGCATTTCTTTCAAGAAATGAATTACGTATCTGTAGAGAAGTGATGGTACAGGCAACCATGGCTTTTAGTATGCAATCAGCATTTTATCTCTATTGGTGCCAGACACTAGCTAATCCATGACTGTGATAGAGGAAATTATTGTCAAGAGGTCTGGGAGGTGGGGAGCTGGACATCAAAGTGACTATCAAAATAAGACTTTATTGCAGCAAAATGAATAGAACCCTATCTTTTCCCAGTAGGAATGAATAAAAACTTAAAAGGACATGATAAGTAGTGAGCTCTCCTACTTCCATTCATGTTGGACATTCATATGGCAGTATTTCACGATATGAAATCTGAACTCAGTCTTAGGATGCAGGCTTGCTCTTAGTGTAGTCCCTGAATTCATATGCACACAAGTTTCCACAAATACATACACCAACTCGTATTTGCATTAGGTGAAGTGTATACAACTGCAGTTCTTGCATATACATTATGGAGAATGGAAATCCACGTGATCTTGAGCAGAGAACGGATTCCCTGTGCATCTCTGCTATCTGTACCTTGCTTAAGAAGGAGGGTAGTCATGGACTGCACTTATCTGCTAGATGACATTTTAACCACTTCACTTTGGAGAGAAGGGAGCACGCCATTAGGTGAGTTAAAATGAAATACAGTATCTGGTATAAAGTAGTCACTGTGCTCTCTGTGATCTCATCCCTGCAAGGCAGCAGCTAGTCAGTGTTCTGTGGTGGGGTCTTTCTGTTATGTCCCCTCTCATATAATTCATATCTGCTCAACAAATGGCATGTGATCTTTCATCCAGCTTTTTTCCTCCAATAAGCATAAAGTCTGTTGGGGGGCAGGAGAAGAAGCAGTCTAACCTTTTCATCTCGATTACAGAAAGAACAATTTGTTTTTGTAATTAGAGCTCAGCAGTGATCTCTGTTTTGCTGATACTCAGCTTGGTGTAAACAGAACTCAATTTTGACAACTGTTTAGCTCGTAGCACAGTTTTAAAGTATTAACGGATAATGGAAGACTTATTAGATTAGCTTTTGCCATGATCTTTTAGTGTCCCAGATAATTATTATTTGTGATACAGCTGAATGGTTTAGTCTTGTGTTATTATTATGCATGCTTTTCTGTCTAATACTTTATCTGCTGTTGGTAGGCATGAGAATATGCATTAGGAAGTATAAATTTAGTCAGATTGCACAGTTATTAGTGGTATTTTTGAGTGGATCAGATTGTTCTTTTTTTGATTTTTATTTAATTTCTATCATAACAGTTCTTAGCTCATCTTCATCATCAATACTATTATTAATAACACTCATGCGTCTTCGATTACATTCCTTTGATCCAATCATTACATTACATATCTCCCACAGCATTTTAACTCTCACTCTGTTTCATGCGTATTGGTGTTGCATAATTTTGTCTTGCAATATCGCCTTTTCAATCTTTCTTATTTATCATTTTAAATCATCCCTGGTAATCATAAACTGTTTTTCACCTTGCTATCTGATTTTTCCTCTTATTACCTCTTCATTAGGACATGTTGCTTCTATCTCAGATCTTATAATTAGCATTTTACCTTTTGATTACCTTTTTTCTTACTTTGCGTATGTCATTTTAATCTTTTCACCACCTTTGCCTACACAGTTTTCCCTCTCTTGTTCTCTTTCTCTGGCTAACCTAATTTCATTAGTTTGACTCCCTGTCCTGGTTTTGGCTTGGACAGAGTTCATTATCTCCCTACTAGCTGGTACCATGCTGTGTTTTGGGATTTAGTACTAGAATAATGTTGATAACCCACTGATGTTTTTAGTTGTTAAGTACTGCTTACACTAAATCAAAGACCTTTCAGCTTCTCTTGCCCTGCCAACAAGAAAACTGGAGGGCTCCAAGAATCTGGGAGAACAGATGACCCAAACTGGCCAAAGAGCTATTCCATATTGTGTAGTGTCATGCTCAGCGTATAAACAGGGGGATAGCTGTCCAGGGGTCACTGCTTGGGAACTGGATGGGCATGGGTCACTGAGTGGTGAGCAACTGCACTATGCATCACTTTTTTTTTTTGTTTTGGTTTTGGTTTTTTGTTTGTTTTGTTTTGTTTTGTTTTTCTTTTTTTTTTTTTTTTTAACAATTCTCTCTCTCATCCCACTGTGGTCCGGAGTGACTGAATAGAGCTGAGTGATGCTCAGTTGCCATCTGGGGTTAAACCACAACACTCCGCTCTGATCAGGAACATTGCTTCTATTCTTATTTTTTATTTCTAGTAAGTATTTTGGATACTGTACTGTCCTTGTTTACAGCAATGTGATTTTCTTTTTATAGAAGTCTAAATTTGCAATTTCTTTGCAGTTCTGTATAGATTAAGGCAATACATTTGAAGGTGATTATGTGATTTTCCTGGACACAGCCTAAATTGCTGGAACATATGAGCAGAAAAAAAAAAAAAAAAAAAGGGAAAAAAAACCAACAAGAACTTATATAGAGTTTTCACATTTGAATAATTGCATTTTCTCTTAAGGTTCACCAGGAAAGTGACTCTATGTCAGTGACTAAGTGGGTACATTTAACAAAACATGAGTACTAGTCCATGAGTGAAATGCACTTGTATTTTCATCTCAGTCTCTAAATGAACATCAGTAGCTCATGTTATGAAAGCACAAAGATTGCTTAGGGCATAGAAAGCTCTGTCAAGGTTAATGACCTCAAATCCTTCCTGCCCTAACCATCTTTTAATGTTTTGGTTTTTTCTTTTATGATTACTTCTTAAATTTGCTCTTCAAAACAAGAGTCCAACAGGAATAAAAGTGTAATAGTAATTGAACTCTGTGAGCCACCTTATTGTCTATCTTTTATATAATAATCTTTATGTTGTGTTCATTCCAGTGTGCTGCTATCCAGCAGGATGGTTTGTTGCTGGTTTTGTTCATTTTAGTTATTTCATGCTCATGATTGGTACTCTTCTTTGTTCTGGCAAAATGTAGTAACTGAAAAGTATCCAGGCCTTTCAGCCATCTTTTTAATGTTGAAGTGAAAGGCATGTATCTATTTCTGAAGAAAACATGCTTGTCAAATGGACATAGAACAAAATAGAGATTGCTGTAATCACTGTGTAGTAGGAAATGTATGATTATAAATATATATGCACACCTTCCATATATACTGCCAAGCTATAATGAAAAGATCAGTTCTCTGAAAGTCAACCCTTTACTACATTGCTTTTATTATGTATTAGATGTTTTCATTCTGTTGTTTCTCCTCACAGCAGTATTTGGTTACCTCGAAGTGGGGTATTAAGCACTTTATTTAACATCTCTCATTTTCTCTCTAGAAGGAGCAAACAGTTGAGTGCATTAACTTTAACACATTTTTGGTAGCCTGTGTCACAAAGGACTCCCATTCTAGTTAAAATCTGTAATTTTGTTTGAATTGGAGTGTCATATACAGAAGTGAAGACTGGAGCCAAGGCATAACACTTTCTCCTTGGTTAAGACAGTTTTGTAGCCAACCAGCAGAAACAGAAAAAATTACAGGTAGTTATGTGTGACAACTTCATACTGATAAAGAACACAGAAGTCAAGATACATGATTTATGTAGACATAGAATCATAGAATGGTTTGGGTAGGAAGGGACATCTAGACCAAAAGCAAGACTGAACATTCTCATCATAAAAAAAATTCTTCCTTATATCTAATCTAAACATACCTTCTTTCAGTTCAAAACTATTGCACCTTGTTCTGTCACTACAGGCCCTAGTAAAAGGTCTTTCTCCATTTTTCTTATAGATACCCAGAAATATATTGGTAGGCTGCTGTATGGTTTCCTTGAAGCCTTCTCTTCTCCAGGCTGAAAAATTCCAGCCTCTGGATAAGAATCAAGGGGTAAAAAAATAATGTGGATGTTATCGTGGGAGTCTTACTGACCTCCCAGCCAAGATGACGATGCTGACAAATTATTCTTTGAGGAACTAAGGGATGCTTCCAAGTCAACTGCCCTTATCCTTATGAGAGACTTCACCTTGCCAGAAATTAACTGGAAGCATCACATAGCTGATATAACTCTAACCAGAGGATTTCTAAAAATCCTGGATAGCAACTTTATGGAACAGGTCCAAAGGGAGACAACTTGGAGAGGTGTTCTCATTCTGCTCCTTTCTGACAGTGTATCTTGTGAGCAAAGTGGCGATTGGTGGCTGTCTTGGCCACAGCAACCATGAAGTGATCAAGTTTAAAATTTCATTGAGACAGGGAAAAGTACCAGCAAAATCTCAGCTCTGGACATGAGGAGAGCAGACTTCAGGCTGCTCAGGGAATTGGTGAGTAAAGTCCACTGAGAAAACGTTTTTGCAGGTGCTGGGGTCCCTCAGTGCTGATCACTTTTCAAACATCACCTCCTTAGGGCATAGAAGCAGGCAAGCCCCAAATGTCAGAAGTCAAGCAGGCAAGGCAGAAGACCAGCTTGGCTGAGCAGGAATCTTCCTGTGAAAACAAAACCAAAAATGAAGGTGTATGCCTAATGGAAACAAGGTCAAGTGACATGGAAGGAATACAGAGATGTTGCTTGCCACTGTAGGGAGAAAATGTGAGCAACCAAAGCCCAACCGAAGTTGAAGCTGCCAGAAATGCAAGGGGAAATAAAAAGAGACTTTTCAAATATATTAATGGCAGTAGGCAGTATAGAAACATCATTGGCCCGTTACAGGATGAGAATGGTCACCTCACAAACAGGGACAGAGACAAAGCAGAGGTGTTTAACAGTTTTTTGACTCAGTCTTGAGCATGGGTGATGGACCGAGGGCATCTCAGTGCTCTGAGCTGGAGGACCAGGACTGCTAGGATGACCAACGCCCAGTCAATTCTGAAATTGTGTGGGATCTCCTGCTCCAGATGAATCCCTACGGGTTTATGGGTCTTGATGGGGTCCATCCCAGAATCCTCAAAGAGATGGATGATGTAATTGTAAAACCCCTTGATAATTTTTGAGAGGTCTTGGGAATGTGGAGAGGTCTCAGGAATCTAGAGAGGTCTCAGCTGAGTGGAAGCTAGTGAATGTTGTCCAGGTTTTCAAGAGGGGCAAGAAGGAAGATCCCAAACACTACAGACCTGTGAGTCTCACTTGGTTTGTTCAGCCTGGAGAGGAGAAAACTGAGTCGTCATTCATTGCAGACCTCATTGCAGTCTACAACTTCCTTCTGAGGGGAAGAGGAGGTGTCAGATCTTGTCTGTGGTGACCAAGGGAATGGCCTGAAGTTATGTCAGAGGAGGTTTAGGTTAGATATTAGAGAAAAATTCTTCACCCAGAGGATGGTTGGACATTGCAACAGGCTCAACAGGGAAGTGGTCACAGCACCAAGCCTGACAGAGTTCAAGGAACATTTGAACAATACTCAGGGGCACATGGCGTTACTCTTGGGGGTGGTCCTGTGCAGGGTTAAGGGATGGACTTAATGATCCTTGTGGGTCCCTTCCAGCTCAGCATATTCTGTGATTCTGTGATCCTCTAACTCTCTCAGCCTGTGCGCACAGCCCTCTGATGTTTTTGGTGGCTTGTGTCTAAACTGTCTCTAACAGATCCATGTCTTTCTTGTGCTAAGGATTCCAGAGCAGGATGCAGCACACCAGCTGGAACTGCATGAGTGGGGAAGAGGGGCAGAATCACCTCATTTGACCTGCTGGCCACAGTACTTTTGATATAACCTGGGATGTGGTTAGTTTTCTGGGCTGCGAGTACTCATTGCTGGGTCATGTCCACCTTTTCACTCACCAGAAACCCAAAGTCCTTCTTAGTAAGTCTGCTCTCAACCCAGTCTGTATTGACACTGGGAATTGCCCAACCCAGGTTCAGGACTTTGCACTTGGCCTTGTTGAAGTTCACAAGGTTAATGATTCTTCCTGATTTTTGGTAGTCAAAAAAGAGAGCTTATTTCAAAAGTATTTGAATTTGTGTATTAAGAATTTTAACTGAAATTCCCTCTGAAACTCTCTCTACAGAATAAGTATAAAACATAAAAAGGCCAAGTTCTTAATTTACATATCGAAGCAATGTAGCCCTCCTAGAACACAGATTATTTTATTCTTTATCGTGGTAAAATTTCAGCCCAGGAGGCTAGGGCATAGTTGTGAGTTCATCACAGTACCTTTGTGAGTCTTTTAGGACCATTTGCTCTGGTGAACTAGTAAATATTCCTTCATAAGCTGATGTTTTCCAATTATCTTCCTAGTGAAGGTAGCATCATTTTTCTGAGATAAAGAGAGGTAAAGCTGTTGGCTACATGCAAACTGTTGTCGTTTTAGTCCATATAACATGAATTATATCACCTGGTACATATGATACATGATCTAATCATGATATTTAGATAGGACTTGAAGGTACAGTATTAATTACATTGTTCAACACAAGTATGGGTCTTAAGTGTGGAGGATAGGTTTTATTATTGCTTATTTCTGATATAAAGATATAGAACATTCTCCCTAGATCAAATAAGTTAGATCTAATTGCTAACAGTATTTAATAATGCAGAAGTACAGGAGTATAAGAATAATTAATGTCTTATTCTTCTCCCTAGATCGACACCCAATATACTGCCAAGTCTATGCCATGACCCAATTCCAGACTGAGTTTTCAAGAATATTAAACTTGCTGAAGTTTTTTTTTTATTAATTAATATCTTCCTGGGCTTACTCAGGATTCCAATGATTTGATAGTGAATGTAATTTTTGGAATAGCTGGTGAATCTCTTACCATTTATTAAAATATTGATTTAGCAAAGTTTTTACAGACATTTTGACTGGCTGCTCTAGTTAGGATCAGGACCAGTCACCTTCCAGTCAATATATCTTGTCTTCTTGAGCTGCAAAGAGCATAATTCAGATTTTTGAATCATCATTTTCTCATGTATGAATCTCTTTTTATTTGTGAATAGCTCTATTGAAGTTTGTGACTTTCGGTACAAACAAAGCTTGTGCAATTCCATTATAAACAAGGTATCAACTAAACCCTTTTTCTATTCTTCATTAAAAGATTTGTAAATAGGCACTATTATTTTGAATGTATGTTTTCTAATATTAGCACCATAAATGTAGAATTGCATAAAATTGCATATTTACAAGACTACAAGTCTTGGATATCTAACAGACACCAGATAAAATCTTTTTCTTGAGAACTTTGACAGCAATGTCAGAAAACTCTAAAGTAATGAAATCTGGAGGTAAGAAAACAAATCAGGTATCATGAGGAGGAAGACAGTTATTACAGTAAAATAGGACAAATATTGAAAATAGAAAAGAATATAAATGAAATATTTTGAAACCCAAGTTGGGTCTTGTGAACATTGTATATAATGTATTTTAAAGTCAGGAAAAGATCCCTCCATAAAGATAGGAAGACATTACTTTCTTCTGAGCGCTATCATGCCTTGGTAGAACCTTGCAGTGATCTTGTGTATATGTAGTAATTGTATCTTTACTGTTCTATAAGAAACATTATGTAACAGCAATCACAAAATCTCTGGGTTTGATGAATAGTAGGAAAAAAATTTGAATTTCCTGTACAGAAAGGGAGGGACAATAAAAGAACAGAAAACTTAAATCTGTGCAAAATAAACATTTCATAGAATCAAAGAATGGCTTGGGTTGGAAGCAACTTTAAAAATCATCTAGTTTCAACCTACTTGCCATGGGCAGAGACACTTTTCACAAGACCAGGTTTCTCAGAATACCATCCAGCCTGATCTTGAACACTTCCAGGGACAGGACATCCACAGATTCCCTGGGTATCCTATTCCAGTGCCTCACCACCCTCACAGTAAGATTTTCTTCCTTTAATATAAATCTACTCTCTTTCAGTTTGACTCCATTCCCCCTTGTCCTGTCACTACAGGCTCTTGTAAATAGTTTCTATCTTTCTTGTAGACTCTGTTCAGGTATGATGATGGTGTGTAGAAAAACTATATCATAAACTATAGCACAGATATATCAATCCTATATAAAAGAGCTCTTTATGTTTGTATTGAACATCCTGTTATATTTTTTTTTCCTTTCCCCCTGCTCCTCCAGTCATCTAATAAACTTCTCTAAATAGCAGTTGGAATTAATTCCAAGAACCTCAGTTTTCTAGGTGCACATGAGTTCACTGTAAGAGTCAACACATGACCTGACAGGTAGTTCTAAGGAAATTTCCAGAGTACTTTTGGGATATGCCAGATGCAGAGTGTCTTTCAG
This sequence comes from Formicarius rufipectus, assembly GCA_013399695.1. Taxonomy (NCBI): domain Eukaryota; kingdom Metazoa; phylum Chordata; class Aves; order Passeriformes; family Formicariidae; genus Formicarius; species Formicarius rufipectus. The sequence continues at coordinate 222,712 of VXAU01004035.1, read as the reverse complement.
TTCAGTTTCTTCTCACATTCTTTAGCTTTTCTTGCCGATTTCCAAACTGCCTCTTCTACTTTCATTCCTTTGCTGGGTGCAGGTAGGGATGATATGGAACAAGAATTTTTGGCAACTTCAATAATTTAAAAGTGCAACTTTCAAGTATATGCTGAAAAACTCCTTTATGGAAATAATATTTTTTTTTTGTAAAGTAATATTTTCCATTACAAAAGAATTTTTCTGTTTTGTATGCACATATTTATGGCTAACTTGACTGGGGAACATTACAAAAGCTATCCATGTAATCTTTCATTATTTAAGCAGCTGCTAGCATTAGATAGCTGTTTAAAAATATCAAGTGTTCTTTCTTACCTTATGATAAAAGGGAAATTGAAATTGGAGTTTGGGTTTGGTTGGGTATTTTTCCCGGGTTTCATTTTTTTGTTTGTTTGGTTTTTTTTGTTTGTTTTTTTTTTTTTTTTAATTTGAAAATGATTTTTAACCTTCTCCCTGAGAGGGAGACTAGCCATCTTTCAGAGGAACAAAAGAAAATTAAATAATCTCAAAATCTGTAACTATCCTAGATGTAATTTTGCCCAAAATTACGATTCTTTAATTATTAATTTAATTTTGCCCAAAATTACAATTCTTTAAAATTCATATTTAGTTAAGAAACATTCTTTTATTCATCTTTGTCAAACTTACTTTAGTAGGTATAACATTTAGCAATGCTAGAATTTCTCTTTTACTTTAAACCCAGCAGGTCAGAAGTGGCAGTTTTGTGACCCTCTTAAATAATAAATGTTTCATGGATAAACTAGGAATTTACAAGTGTCTTCTGTGTTGCTTTTTAACCATTCATCACCACTTGTGAGATAAATGAAAGCAGATAATTTCCCTCCATCAGGAGTCATCAGATTGTGTGGTGTTGTATAAATTAAGGATAACATCTCATCCATATTATGCATCATGTAATAAATAGGTGAGTGCAAATAAATGTAAAAAAGCTTAGCTGATAGGCTAAAAAATGTTAAAATCAGCATTTTTACACAAGTATGCCAGAAAATATTGAAAATGCACAATATAAAATATAGAACTAATTCAGTGACATTTAAAAAAAAAAATCCCCCCAAAACCCCAACAACAAAAAAAAAAGCCAACAAAACCAAAATACCACATCCAAACAAACAAACAAACAAAAAACCCCAGGTTATCCAATCCTTAATTTGCAAGTGGGAGTAAACCTGCTTATTATTAAACCTGCAAGGAAAACATTCACCCTTCTCGAGCTTGCTAGGAATCATGACCCTGAGATTGGATCAGTTGGTTAAAACCTTGGACTAACAAGATCAAGGTGGTGGCTTCAATCCCCTCCATTGGCCATTCACTTAGGAGTTGATCTTCATAATCCTTGTGGGTCCCTTCTATCTGAGAATATTGTGTGATTCTGTGAAATCTCATGTAAACTCATTCAACATTCAAGGGATAATTCCATTTAAGGTATTTATGTGAACCTGAATATCCTCTAATTAAAATAGGTTGTATATTCAGTTACACTTACTGTGCTTTGTTTGTTTACATGGATGACATAAAATGAAAACCATTCTATTTCTGCCTGGTATTGTCTTTTGTAATGTGTATCCTCTTTTTTGGGGGTATGTGTATGAACTGAAGGTTTGCTAGGCCTTTAGTACTTTTTCTGCAGTTAACCCCAACTTCTTTAAAGATTTTTTTTTTTTCCAAATTAATTAGAATCCTTTATTTATCTTAATAAGAGTATCCTTTGGAAACTCAGGGGACAACAGCATCTTGTACCTATTTCTGCATGGAGGAACACTTACATTTTAGTGGACCTTTTGAACATCTTTCAGTGCAACATTTTTCCATCTTTTTTAGGCTAAATGTCAAGTGCTAATTACTGAAATGAAGTATTTGTAGAATGAGGAGTATTTATCATGGAGTCATGGCTACTTCTGAGATGTTTATGTTAAAGAAAAGGCAAAGTGAACTTATTTTGGGAAAAAGAAACATATACATAGATATATACTGAAAGACTATCAACCTTTATATAGAATATCTTTAAAAAGTCTGGAAGTCTTTCTTGAGTGAGTGTTGTTAGAGACTACCTATCTTAGACAAATTCCTTCAACATTATATGGAAAAACTGTGCTCTTTCAATAAGAGTCTTATGAACATGTGCATTTTCCAGACTTATTTTCAGGTGTTTCCATATGTTATGAGAACATACTTCAAGATCAGGATAGAAATGTATACAAATTAAATGAGAATAAAAGGAAAAAAAAAGAAAAAGAAAGAAACATCTGCAGTGCATCAATGGGAAAAAATGTTTAAGCTGGCTGTTATTAACTGCTCAACCTGTTTTATGCTGGATTTCTGCTTAATTATCTTATAGAGGAGGGTGGGAAACAGATGTTGAATAAAGATTGAAAATAAGAAAATGAGACTGCTTAAAAAAATGTAGTTGTGGTTGCTCTCAGCTAGACATTTTTGGCAAGACTTTTAGACAACAATCTATTTCTCAAATTCATTGCCCATTTCTGCAAGATTAATGTAAACCAAAATGTTTCTTTTAAGTCTGATCAGCTGAACAATTATACAGCTCCAAAAATCCTCAAGTCAGTCTTTCAAGAAAGCAGCTGAATGTTTCCTCAAGCAGTTTCATAAATTAGATTAAATGAATATGATATCAGGTCAGAAACCCTATAAGATCTTTTCCTAGGAAGTTGTTGATAGCTTATGCAATTAGTTGTTATTTTCATCCATTGCAAATATCCAAATAATTCGTACAAGACACATTTTTTGCAACCTTTTTGGAATAAATGCCACCAAGCTATACTTGTATGTTTTTCTGTGTTTCTCACAGTTGTGTCATGCTTTAAAGCAAACTGAGCTATAATTTTTAAGAATATCTCATTTTTGTATTTTTTCCTCTGCTGAGTTGATGTTTTCTGGCACTGAGTTTGAATGCATTATGAAATTGCTGTCTGGATAGAGCTATATAAAAAAGGGAGCTGAAACTACACACAGTCACTACAGTAAATCATTCGCATCACTGCTACACCGTATGCTCCGTTTTGCTCTGAGTAGATTATTTACCTGAGAGAGAGTTACTCCTGAATATGCTCTGCAGTGGTCCTCATCTAATAGTGTTGTGTGCTTTAATGTAACTGCTACCACCCTTTTTCAGACATGGCTATTCACAGGAGTAAGATAAAATCAGAGACTATTTTGGAAGAGAGATTCAGATATGAAATGAATCCTTTCTCCAAAGTTGAAATTTTTCTTCTTGTTAACTAAAAATATTTTATTTTTCAAGCATTCCCGACTTTGCTTTCCTTTGCTATCCTCACCCTACATACCATCACAAGTAGTCTTCAGTCTGTTGATCTGCTTCTTTCAGGTGAGCAAATACTTCATCTGTTAGCTGTCTTCTCCTATGATCCAAATTGAGATTAAGTGAGATTATAAAAATTTGTAGGATTTGTTTTTTGAAAAGTTGCAGTTTAAAAAGTCACATATCAAAACTTGATAGAGTGTTATTTCTTGAAGACCTTACAAGTCATTTGATGAAGAAAATGCATATTTGTATTAAACTTTTATTCAAGAAATTTGGACAAAAATTTTCTCTGAAAAAAAAACGTGTCCAAAATGATATTGCTGTGTTATTCTATGCTTTTGTTCTGATAGAGTTTCTAAAGGAAAGCATGCTATTTGAAAGAGGTATAGATATTTTAAAAAGTCTCTGTGATCCTGTATTACTTTGGGTTTGTGCTGCATGCACACACATTTTCTTAATACCTTCTTACTACAGATTCTTAGTTGTAAGTGAATAGCAGTAGCTTTGTGTTATAATACATTTAAAACTCCAGCTATATCATTACCACCAATCTCTACAGGAAAGCGTGGTTCACGGGTACCAGTGGGTTGATGGATCTGTGTGTGGAATCAGAACAAATCTTTCTTATGATTCATTTTTTGCCACAGATAAGCCATAAAATGAAGGCAGCAGATTGATGGAGGTTTAGTTTTTCTGCTCTTGTTTTAAATAGTAGATGTAGAACAGGTTCTTCTATTTTATAGCCTGAAGCTGAGCTGTCAACATAAAAGATGTACAGACTTAATACCTGAGAGCTGGGCAGAAGAATGACTTCCCACTGTCTTTTAGAGCAGATTAAACACTGCACACTATAGCTCATTACTACCTCGTGTAAATTTATTGAAAAGGCAGTTTTTGCTAAAGCATGAAATACTTTTTCTTATTATTACGTATTTTACTGCAAGACACAAATTTCAGCTGAGAATGAAAAAAATTTTCGTTTATAACCTTCCTGTTCATGTAGGGAGAAATTCTACACCTGACCGAAAATATAAAGCTTGTAACAGTATTGCTGCTTTTTGCTTATGTGAGTGTATATGACTGAGTCCATGTCTCATGAGGTGTCAGGTAACTGCAGTCATTATGCAATTATGAGTTTATTAAGTCTGTGCTTCATGAGGGAAAAACCCAGAACTCATTACAATATTCAAATTGAAATAACCAAAGGTGATAGCCATTTAGGATTGTTTGGGGTTTTTGTTTGTTTGTTCTTGGTTTTGTTTGTTTGGTTTTGGTTTGGGGTGTTTTTTTGTTTTGTTTTGTTTTTTTCAGGTGTGGAGATTAATTCCATGCTTTATTTTTAGTTCTGGATATTTTTTTTTCAATAAAAAAGTAAAATTGTGTCAACTTCAGAAAACCATATGCGAGCTATCAAAAGAGCATTGATAGAACATTTTTCATTTTGCATCAGGAACAAACAGAAAAACAAAACGAGAAACAAAGAACTGAAGAATAAATTAAAAAGTAATTATTAAATAAGTTATGTTATTTACATGTTTGTCATTAGTTTATATTTCATTAAAACAAACATTTTCAGAAGGCGTTTCTCTTATTCGTCACTATACCATATATATATATATATGTATGTATCTAGATGTGTGTAGGATAAAAATGTCCTCCTGTGTTCATTTGAACTCGCCTCCTTCTGACTTAAAGTATGGACACGTGGGACAACATCAATTAGGCCTTAGCTGGAGTCCAGTTTTAGACATCTTTCAGAATTCACCATTTCTTTTTTTTTTTACCCCACAAAGAACTAATTCTTTATTTCAGATTATGTAAATAATTGCTGCTGTGTAATTTTGCTATATATTTATGACAAACCAATACTACTAAAACACTCTTCAAATTGAAAATCTGATGAAAGGCATTTTGGTGTAGAGTTTACTGGACAAATAATATTCTTTTTTTTTTCTTTTTTTTTCAGTTTCACTTAATATTAGTTAAAAAAACAAAAACAAAGGCCATCAAACAAAACCAGACATAACACAGCTGAGGTTAAACAACATCACTGGAATAAGATGAAAGTTAATCATGGAGGGGTTGTGGCTTAGGGGGGGAAAAAAGTGTTTTATAAAGTGGACTCTAAGATTTTTTTATGATCACATACACTTTTTTTTTTAATTTTTATTTGAATTTTAAGAGGATTTGCCTTTAGACAAAGCAGGTATATACCAAATATTCCTTTTACTGCATATTTGTCAACACATATTATGTACATTTAAATTTTTGCTTGTGCTTTGAATTCTTCAGAATGATCTATGGATAAATGTTTCATTTTTAAAAATACCTTTTTTTTTTTTCTTTTTACTCTTGTAGAAAACGTCATGGTTAAGCTTGCTGACAAGGTTGTTGACCTGAAAATTTATATGAATAAATTTCCCTTTCTTGTGTGAACTGATCTTGTATGCTATTTAATTAAAATTGTATCCAAATAAATGATATCTATTTTTGGCTGGAGGTTTATAATATAGTTCATACTAGAGGATTGAAAGCCTAAACCTGCAATTCTGTTTTAGAGAAACATTTCTCAGCAGAAGTATGTCCTCAGCTTTTGGCCTTTTCTCCTCACTAATATTTATATTTTGACCTGATAGAAATCTATTTGCCTCATTTGGTTAATTTTTGTTCTGTAATCCCTTGAAAATTCTTTCTTGTCCTTTGCTTCCAATATATGAGTTCAGAAGCTAATCTCATTTTCTTAAAGTAGCACTAGGAGATTTTTTTTTTTCTTATGAAAGGGATAGGAAGTTAAATTAATTTTTTCTTGACTGGTGTAGGATGATATGGTTTTCGTTATTCATGTATGAGTGTGTTGTTGTGTGATGTAACACAGCTGGGCATAACAAGCTGGAGTGTGGCTTCCAAGAAACTTCAAAACAGCTTTCTTGAGAACTGCTGTGAAGGAAATAGCACATTTTTGTAGCAAGAGTGATTAATCAAAATAGGACTTCCCTAACACAGAAACAAAAAGAAATCAATTAGATGCCACTTCTTCAGTGCTGGTCATAATCACTGAGAAATTCTTTGCTGAGTCTCATCATAGAAGACTGCATTAATGATCTCCTAAGTGCCTTCCAGATATTCAGGAAAAGAGAAATCTGATGTTAGGGTATCAGTCTTTCAACAACAGTTATGGAAAGAAGTTGATTTTTCAGATACATTTCCAGGTTTTTTTAGAAATAATTCCATGAAATTACATTCTGTATCTTCCTGTTTCCCTGATTACCCATAACTTCTGAACCAGTTTCTATCCAAGGATGCAGGACTCAAAAGCAAGTTTCCACAAATTTTGTGGATATAGACAGCTGTAATAGAGTATGTAAGTGTTCAATATAATTTAAAAACTGATGTCACTGATTATTAGACACTGAAGACTCTTGACTGAAGAGAGTTATTAACAATGCCTCAGTTGCTTAGAAAGCTCCAAGTAGGCTGTGCCTTCCAACGTATGTTAATGAATAATAATAATACAATTTTTTTTTCTCAGAAAATCAGCTCTAATTAGTTCCATTGCTCATGGCACTAATAGTTATTGTAACCATGTTATCTTTTTAGGCAGCACAACAGAATCAGATCTAGCGAACAGAACTAAGCACAGGAAGACTAACAGCTCCTTGGAGTGGCTCAAGGAGGGCAAAACTGTCATGAATAGGAATATTAGTGGATCAGAGATCATACAATCAGGGAATCACAGAATAGCTTGAGGTGGAAGGGACCTTAAAGATCACGTATTTCCCCTCAGCCCACTCGTGGGCAAGGACACCTTTTGCTAGACCAGGTTGCTTAGAGGCCCATACAGTCTGGCCTTGATGGAAGGCAAATGAATCTGCAAAAATATTCAAAGTTTTGAAAAACTTTAGTTTTACTTTGGTGGCAGGTGGAAAGTCAAAAAATTGTAATTGTCAGTGAAATGACTCTCCAAAAATCAGGGACAAACAAACTGACTTCTGAGAACATTGGAAGTCTGGCAAGACATTTGATTTGCTAATACTGAAAGAATGTACATGAATTTCTTATGGAGGCAGTTGTCCTTTTTTTTTTTTCCCCCCTTTTCTTAAAATTAGAAAATTTCTATTTAGAGGAATAAATTAGAGACAACCTATAGTGCCTCAGTTTCTCCTGATATACTCCCAGGTCCACTTTACTGAGCAATTCTGCATGCATTCATCTTTGATTTTAATCATGTGTGGTCTCACTGAAAATGAGGAAAGTTGTATATTCTTTTGTAAGCCTTTAAAAATTGAAAGATTAAAATTTTTCTGTACAGTTGAGCAACAAATTTGATAGAACTTACCCTCGTGAGCAATCAGCACACTTGAAGACATTGAACAGGGACACAGAATAAAGGTTTTAAAATAATTTAGTAATTTTCCCTGTACCAAACACTTGTGGTTTCCTATAATTTTGGTGAGTAGAGAGAGGCTTTGAAAAGGCAAAAGAAATCTTACATTCAGGTGTGTTTCAGCACCTATGCTATTTCTACATTTTAAGGTAATCACATGGAATGATTTAAGGATTTTATCTATATTAAAAATCAGTTCTCAGAAGGCTTTACATTCCCCATTGCAGCCTTTGATAATTCAATTAGTCTCTCAAAAAGTTGGGAGTAGCTGATAAATTCACTTTAATGTTAAATCAAGTACCCCAGCAGGTTTCCCTTAATATCATTGCTTCTCAGGGAGCTTAGTTATAGAGGTGATACCTCCCAAACACAAATTTCTGCAAGGAATATGTGGGCCTTTGGAGAAGATTAAAAGAGTTGTCTGTACCAACATAGCTTCTCACTGTAATAAAGTTACTTCAGATCATGACAGCAATCTCATTCACACAGATGGCTGTCCATCTAGTTTAATTTATTTTAATTGGCAGCCTTAGGTCCCTCCATGGTTCAGATTCCTTGAATATGATGAATTATCCCATGAACAGAGAATGGCATTACACAAGCTGACTTTAACCCTTCCCTTTAAACATTGCCTTTTGGGATTCCCAAATCCTGTTGGCAGACAATGTTGAAATAATAAGTAGGAGAGGATTAGCTGGATCTTCATTGACTGTGTCTTTGGAGAATGCGAACAATAAAGCCAGTTCTGTTTGTCTACTTCTAGGAAATGAACAAAAAATACATTAGATATGAAAGATGAGCAACAGGATTCAGTGTGGTAAATAGATGCAAGTCTCTGCAGAAATCAGATAGCAAAGCAGAGAGAAAAAGTCTAACAAGAAAAAGCTGCTTACTACTCACAAAGAGTTGACCTTAAAAGGCAGATTGTCATTGACCTTCTGTACTGGATTACAGTTTTGCTAGAAGGAAGACTTGAATTTTAGATGTATTCATCCATGTCATCAAAGATGCATGTTGTCATCATAGTTAGAGCACGCTAACTGGGACACTGAAAGCTTATAGAAAATGCTGTATTTTCCTATCCAAATTTAGAAAATACAAAATGTGACTAAAATATACATATCCCTCTCTGTGTGAAATGTTTTATTCTGTGTTTTTGCCCCACTTTGATTTCCTCTTTGAAATTTAATAGGCAATTATATTCCAGAACAACATTTACTGATTATTTTATAAAACAGATTCTCACAGTAAGCAAAATAAATATATTATTTTAGATATGATTTTTTCAAAGAAAGATTGCAAACAAGTTAGTTTCTAATGAATTAGTCATAGGAAACTTTGAGGAAGATGGTTTACATAAACATTCAGATTTAATATATGATTTTTTGTCTTTTTTTTTTTTTTTTTGTCTTGAAAATCAAACTAACATAAGAACTTAGTTTTATTCAGAGTGGTTAACCTAATAAAGAATTGCCCTTTATTTTCCCACACTGGTTTTATATATATATATGTTGCGAATAATCGCCTTACTACTCTGTCCAGTAATGACTCTGAAATACCTCTTGAAATTAGGCTGGTACAGGGAACTACGGATGAAAATGTTGAAGTCATTTTGTAATATCAAGCTGGAATCAAATTTATTTGTATCTCATGTAGACCAGCAGGCTGCAGTGGCCAAATGTACCTGTGGTAAAATATCATAAGATCATTTGATAATGCAGATGCACTCTATAGGATTACCACCATTGGTTTTCCACTTGATTATGTTTAAAGAAAAAAAAAAAAAAGCTAAATAACTGTGTCAGCTTCTCAGAAGACTGTGACTGATGCTTTATGAACAAGGTTGTTGACAGTTGTTAACAGTTGTTTAGAATCATAGTCTAACTTTCTGAGAAATGCCAGTTCAACGTTGTGGAATCAAAAAGCACATGCCAAGTTTTAACTGGGAATTTATTTAAAGAAGGAATTTTTGGGTTGATTTTGAAAGCAGCAGACTTAATGTATTAAAGAGCTCTGTCCTACTCAGCCTTTGAAATAAGAATCTTGAGATCAGAGTTGTTTCTGAGAATGGAATCAGTGACTGGTGGGAATTCCAAGTATGCTGCTTTATATCAATAAATTTACAAGGTGTCCAATACTCTGCTCTGTTTAGGATTCAGCAAGATCTTGAACCAACAGAGTTTGGGCTGCAAAAACAAGGTGTGGCTGGACAGAAAAGTTGGCAAGAAGACTACTGGCTATCATCTGTCTCTGTCCCCAAATTCCTGCAGGACACAGGCTGATGCTCTGTTCAAGTTGGCAGCCAGCTTGTTCTGTAGGCAAAGTATAGTATATCAGTTGATCTGGACTCCTCTTGCTAAATTTCTGGAACAAAAATAAAATGTCACTGTGCACCATGCCAGACATCTTGCTTTTGTAATGGTGGAAGCCTGTATACATCAGCAAAACCACTCCCTGCTGTGGTTCTGACATGAACTTAGGTGGGATCAAAGCCTCTCAGTGAAGAGCATCAGATCCCAATGCGTTCCTTCAAATATCCAAAATGAGCATTTTGTCAGAAATTTTAATTCTGCAAAAAAATGTAGTGGCTTTGTATATCCATGATAGCACAGTATTAGGGAAGAAGGAAAGCTTTTTGCTCTTGCCAGAAAATACCATGAAACTTGATCTGACCAGATATCGAATAAATATTCTGTGGATATCCCAGAAGTTATATGTGCAGGCAATCACTTAGTTATTACTGTACAAAGGGAAAATTTTCCTAACAATAGAAGGACAATGTGCCTTAGGAGCAAGCACATTGTAAAAAAGGGGCTGCATGATGCCAAGGTATACACTTCAAACCCATCTACATCAAGGAATACTGCATTCTTTTTGAGTGTTTATTTCTGAGAGTTTTCTGAGTGCTGCAAAGCTTAAGACAGCTAATAGGAAAAGGCAGACCAATGGATACATATCTCTAACACAGAGTAGACAACTTTAGGACAGTTTTAGGTCTGGAGCCTATCACTGACCTTCTGAATGGTTCTCTGAATCCATCCTTCTTCATTGCCTCTAGAGAGAACCTAAGAGTTTCAGTCTAGTTTTAATTTCTGACAGAACTGTCTCTGTTTGTTGAGTGAAATTGTCTTATAGTTGCTGATTGGGATCTGATGAAACTAGTATTCATCGGAATCTACATCCTGTGGTCTTTTATTCAGTCCTTTGACTGAAAAGAGCTCTCCCTTAAACAGATTAGGTGTAAGCTCTCTCTGCTTTGCTTCCCTTGTTGCATGTTAGTAAAGCTTTAACAGGAGGGGTAAAAAACCTATGATTCACTAGGATTTAATGCACATGGTAGGAGAAAGTCAGGATCCTCAAAAGATCTTAGCTGTAGGAATAGATTTACTTTGAATCCTAAATAGACTTAGGCAGGTACATTTGCCTTGGGAAAGACTGTACTAGCTATAGTCTTGCTCAAATAAATTAATCATAGTAAAAGAAACACCTAGAAGATATTTCATCTTTGCTATCATGAACAATGTCAGATGTCATATCAGCAACTTTTCTTTTTTAAACTTATGTTACAGAAAGAACTCATTTCTGTGAATTTTCCCAATTAAAAGCATTGTTTTTAAACTTTTTGGAGGGATTTTGAGATGAACATAGACACAAATGTTGAAATAATTCCAAAAGGTCTTCAATTTAGAATTAGTTCTATACAACTACTTCCATCTTTTATAGTATTACTGTTCTGCATGGCTTGTCTAACGAAAGAACAAGATTTTCCATGCTCTTTGAGCTTTTAAAAATATATTGAAATCTGAAATCAAGTGCTTTACCTCTGTCTTCACTTTGCTGGCGACAGTGAGTTGTATACTAACATATAGAGTCTATCTATGTCTAGCAAATGATTCTATACTCTAAAGTCTGATATGAATAAAAGAGGGGGCACCAAGAATAAAGAAAGAAAAATAATTAAAAGAAGAATAAATGGAAAACAGAATTCCAGCTAGAACCATCCAATTTGATTTAAAAGCTGTACAAATTGTATAATGCCATGCTAAGAGAAGAGCATAATCTCTACCTAAAGTTATTCAGAAGACAGAGCTAAAATATTTTGATTATAGCCATAGTACAGAGGCCATTGCATATCTTGCCAATAATGCAAAAATGATGCTACTGAAACAAATCATACATATCCTTTATTTTATTTCTTTTGCACTAATCATCTAGGCTAGAGGGTTTTTACATGGGTAATACTAGGGGCAATTAAGTCTGTTTAACACAGAGACAGATGCCAGATGTATGCATGTAACAGCTACAAAGGAAGCATATGCATAGTATCAGCTCTACAAATAGTCGGGCTCCCTAGGCACTCGACAGTTTTGAAGCTGAGGGAGGGAATGTTTTTATGTTACAACATTTTCCCTTGGTGGTAGCAAATTAGCTGCCTTGTATCCATCTTCAGCGGGAACTGCAGAGAGTCACTTGAGAGCTTACAAATAAGTTTAGAGCTCTGTTAGTCTGTTTCTTAGATACCTGAGAAGTGGTATTTACACCACATCTGTGCACAGGCACCTGTGTAACAGGTGGACAAAAGATTAAAAAAAAAAAAAGGTACACTATTTTTTTTTCCATAAGACAATTTTTTTCTTACCTTAACTCCTTACAGAATTTGTTCAAGGTTGGGCTGAGCCTCGCTTTCAGATAGGTGCTTTATTGCTGTCTCCTTGGGAATTAAAGCAATACTTTTTCTTAAAGAAAAACAAAAGAAAACTACATTTTTATTTGGAAACCCAGAGGCTGTTTTTGAAGGACCATGCAGTAGATACTGGGGCTCAAATTTATCTGCTTTCCATTATCTGTGATACTCAGAATTCAAGCCAAGAATAACTGTATAGGTCTCTTACCTTTTCTTTCCAGTAGAACAAAAAGCCTAAAAAGAGGAGCCAAAGAGGAGTGGGACCAAATAAAATCAAGTCACAATAGAAAGCATACATGAAACTTCCAGTAAATGAAAAGGTTGTTTTAAATATCCCGAGAAAACTGACAATTACCCATATCTGGAATAGGTTTTGCTGCATTTTATAGTGTGTCATCCTCCATTCTGGAGGTCTAGTATCTTCATGACCTCTTCAGAATAAAGATTTTCTTAGAGGATGTCAATAGATTGATACTGACTGACATATTCTCAATCCTTCAGCAGCTTTAAAGGTAGCAGCTGCAATTTTTACTTGCTTTACTAGAACAATGTTGAATTTATCTAGTGCTTCACTGCTGTTCCTTTGGAGAATTTTCAGACAAGTAAGCTGAGGGCACAGCTAACAGAAATTACCCTGACTGCATCTTACTTGGCAGTGATGTCAGTAATTAGCCTTTAAGTCTTTCGCCAAGACAAAAATACACTTTTTATAAGAACATGGCTCAGATTAGGGGTTGCTAGAAACCAGAAAAATAGCTTCCTAACAGTTAACAGGCTTAAACAGTGAAGATATTAGTGAAAACAATGAACTCATAATGACGACATCTTCAGAAACAGTTCCCAAACTGACAATTTTTCTTAAAGGTATCTTTTGTCACATTAAAGTACTCTTAACATCAGTTCAAAAGTTGATGCTATAACAAATAAAAAGATGACAAGTGAAAAAGTGACTCTCAGTTGAGCAGCTAAACTACTGCACATAAATGTAACTTAGCAGGAGAGATTTTTCTGTACTAGTGCTGTTAATATCTATAATCTCAATCCGTGAAATACAAGAAAGTGATCTGGAACCTGAAGTTCTTGATAAAGGATCTGGGAAAAGTAAGATATGAATATTCTTAAGACATCTTCAGTAAGTGTCTTTCAGAAATTAATTTACTGTTCATGAAGAACCTGAAAATATAGTGCTGAATCTGTTTACATCTATAATTCTCTTTGCCAAACAAGTTTAATATTTAGGGTCAGATTTGGAAAAAAGGCATCCTTAATTAGCCTCTCTGATTAATCTAATTGGAGCACTATCCAGGCAGAAAGTTAAGTAGGATAGCATTTTGAAATTTAAATTGCTATGAGAATGGGGGTTCTTCATAAATTGGCATGTGTAATCTCAATTCTGCAAATCTCTTTCAAAGGTGGTAATAAAACACAATACCATCAATCTGTCTAGGGGACCATCTAATCATACAGTAATGAATATGTTACTTAGCCTGGGGAAGATTCTATAGGAAGCTCTTAAATAATTTATTTTCTCCTAAGAATGTATTTCCACATCTGTATGTCCAAGTGAGAGTTCCTTAAGATATCTGGACAACTTCAAGGTTTCTCTGAGAGTAGAATTATGAAAAATGTTCTTCTGTTCTGTCATACATTGTATCTCCCATGAAGTCCAAACTATATGACCCACTTATGACATCAACCTTTTGAAGCAGAGAATCATAACCAGTAGGCTTTTCCATCTATCTGTATAAAACAGACATGGTCTCATTACGGCTGGTAAAAGAGATTTTGAATGTAAATCCAGGCATACTGGCAGGAATGTGGAGAAAAAGACTCTCTTTAACCAAAGTGGTCAGATTTTGAATGGTTCAGCATCTGTATAGCCTTTGTAATTATTTTTATGAGACTGCAAAGGAATACGGATAGCATTTGAAAAGCTTCACTACATTGATTCTGCTTTGCACAGAATCAGGTTCCTACATAGAAGCTGACAGAGTTACATCCAACAGAGACTACCTATAGTCAGGATGTAAACAGAGCCATCAAAAGGACTTAGAAAAAGTTTTCTTCAGAAGTCTGGTCATATCTGTCTCCTCGGTGTCATCCTCCTCAGTCAATGTCTGTGAAAAAGTTGTCATATCCAAATTTGAGGCAAGCTTACAAAGCAAAAAGCTTGGCACCTTCTAATTCAAGATTTGTATACTGAGATAACTGACAACTGGTGAGAAGGTTCAGTGGTGAAATATATAGTTAATCATTGGTGGCTTGACTGTGTGACAGATGGGGATTACTTCTGTAAATCGTGAAGCTTTTATATTGGTATTGTCAGGAAATGTCAACAGCATAATTATATTTTCATTAATGTTTTCTTTCCTTCCCATTCATTGCCTTTGTTTGTCATAATCGCTTGTTATCTTTTGTCTCTAACTATACAATCTGTTAATATTTGTATAGAATGCCTCACAATGGTCCTGGTTAATGACTAGATTCCCAAACATTGTCACAGTACAATTTACTAAATATTACAAATTAGATGTGGAAATTATTGATACTGTAATTATTACGAGCTCACAATAAAGTTAGTAAAAAGAATGTGAATATAATGCAAATTTTGCAAATGGTTACACAAATCTAGTTAGGTTTCAAATTTAAGAGTCATTGCATTTTTAGTTTCTAGTGCTGAAACAATCCCATTGAAAAATCTGTAACACTGCCTTGATCAAGAGTAGGAAAATGTGTTATATTAAAAATATGCTTTCTAACAGATCCACAAACCTGCTCTTGTCTGTTAATTACTG
>VXAU01004035.1:189087-207486 GCA_013399695.1 Formicarius rufipectus | reverse complement strand
TTTTTTTTGTGTTTTGTTTCTTTCTCAGGAAACAACTTTGGGGCTCTATAACAAAGATTTACAGATTAAAACTATAAATTTGTTGTATTACTAAAGTTCCCCTGTAGCTTCTCAGCTAAGTGCAGTGGTGGCACAGCCAGCCGTTGCATATTTGCTCACTGCAGTCCTGGGCTTGGAAGAGGTTTTTTTATGGTGGGATGGGGAAGAGATCAAAATGACTTTTCATGATGGTATATGGTCTTTTCACTGCAAATCAGAGACAGGGCCAGTCAGCTTATAAGCAAACATTGGAATCCAACTTCTGGGTATCCATTCTCCTCTTTCTCCTCTGGTAGGAGTAAATGAGGCATCCTTTTTACTAGTCAGACATTTTCAGTTCCAACTATGCCAACTATAAGCTTGTGTGTTGGTACCTTTAAGAAGCACAGTGAAAAAGTTTGAAGGGCTGTGAGCTGGGTCTGGGTCATAGGGAGAAATTGCTTTTATGCCGTGGAAGTTTTGATATTGTTGAGAATTTTGGAAGCAGAGCCTATCCATGTCTGTGACTCACAGATTTGATTTGCCTCCAGAACAGCAAGGCAGAAGCCAAAGACCCATTGTTGGGATCTGTGGACCAGCCCGCTGTGAGGATGGAAAATTTTCAGGTAACATATTTTTCTCTTACATTGTCTCTAAAAAAACCATAATTTTATTGTTGTTGAATTATAAGCATGAAATTAAAGCATACTTCTATAAGAACTACATTGAATGTTCTGTGTGATCTGTGTAATCCTGAAATATTCCTCCATATTTATCATTTGAGACAAATATGAAGTAAAATTAAATCCGTAGGCCATCATATTTTTATATCTTTTGAAATGTTTTATGCCATGTAAATATAAAACATATATTTCCTTTACCCTTCCTTCAGAATGCAAGCAAAATCATGCCAACTGAACCCAAACAACCAAAAACAGGGAAACTGTGTAGGGATTATTGACCTCAGAAATTTGTACCTACATTATCAGGAAGAGACCATGAGATCTAAGGGGTTTAAAAATGTGGCAGTTCACTCTCATTTTACTGCCAGTCATTTGGCTAATCTGAGCTACATAATTGCTTTGCCTGACTGAAAGGAACCTTTAAACAGGCAAACCAATATAAATACTCAGATTGGAGACAGCTCTGTTTAATAAAAGCAAGAATGTCTATAGAGGTATTTGTTTACCTCTGCTCATTTATGTCAAAATCAATTGTAATTAAATAGAAATCCAACCATAGATGTAGTACTTTAGCTGATTGTTCTCAATAGAAGTGTCATATAGACCCAGTGTTTAGGACATATCAAAGAACACATTATTTTTCTCCTGCAGTAAATATCTCCTTATAGTCATTTCTGTTCTTTAGGAAAGACAATTGCCCATTTGAAACGGGGGGGGGGGTGGGGGTGGTGAAGGGGGAAGTAAGCAACCATTTCATATAAATTCTGAGAGGTTTTCTGATCATATTTCAGGAATTACTGAAATTGTGAAAAGCAGAGAATTACATTCTCTGTTAGATATTATGTGGCATTTATTGTCCATCTGCTTATATGTACAGAAGGTACAGATCTTTCGTATATATTCAAGGTATTAAAATACGATATGTAATATTATTTTATTAATCTAAAGCAAATACTGGTGATCCTTCTTTATTTTTATTTTTTTTTTAACATAGAATCATAGAATGGGTTGGGTTGGAAGGACCTTAAAGATCATCTAGTTTCAACTCACACTGTCATGCATGGTCAGGGACACCTTCCACTAGACTGAGTTGTTCAAAGACTCATCAGACCTGGCCTTGAACACTTCCAGGCACAGGACATCCACAACTTCCCAGTTCAACCTGTTCCAGTGCCATACCACCCTCATAGTTAAGAACAGTGTGGTTTTGGTTAGACTAAAGAAATTAAAGCTGCAGAGAATTTGCACCTTGTTTCGTTACAGAGTGAATTCTAAATGGAAATATTTTCAATAATGAACACAAATTCTCAGTATCAAGGGTGAAAAGAATTGATCTCTTAGACAAGTCAGTGTGAACTCTATGCATGCAGATCCTTTTCTTTGTAATGTGAAACAAGGGACATCAAATATGTGCATTACTGTTAACTCTGTAATGCAGTGAAGAATAGAGCATTTCAAAAGTGAAGGTATTACGAAACGTCGTTCAAAAAGAAGGCAGCATACCTTTTGAAATGGGTCCTCCAGTGTGCTTTTTTGA
The DNA here is from genome assembly GCA_013399695.1 of Formicarius rufipectus. Lineage (NCBI taxonomy): Eukaryota > Metazoa > Chordata > Aves > Passeriformes > Formicariidae > Formicarius > Formicarius rufipectus. The sequence goes on along the minus strand of VXAU01004035.1, from coordinate 205,248 downwards.
CCTCATATTTCATAGTGATCACCATCAACTGAGTCAGCCAACAAACCATCCCTGACAATTAATGCTGATTTTTTAACTTTCATATTTTTAGAAAGAATAAAAGAAAAAAAAAAAAAAGGTCAGTTAGACGACGGTGTTTATGCAGTAGTAAAAACTAGACATCACCCTTTGAAAGAGAAACAGAGTAATAAATATCTGAAAGATAAGTTTTCCTAGGGCAATAAAAAAAGAACCAAAGCTACTGACATTTTAAAATATGCATTGTTATTCATGTACTTATATAGCCATATTCTTACTTAGCCCATATTGATCAACATATGATAATAAAAAGCTACATTTTCTAATATTTTGTGAGTAAAAAGTTCTTTAAAAAGAACAGGCTTAAATGGGCATTTACCAGGTCAAATCTTATAATGTTACAAAATTTTTTGTCTTGTTTAAGTTCAAATACAATTTGATAAAATAATTTACAGGTTTTGTGAGGAATTTACCAGGTGTAGTTTCAGGCCTATATCTAGGTATATATCTAGGCTTCTCTCTAGGGGAAATCAGGCTCTAAATATTTGTAGATACATTTATTTACATAAATGTATATAAAAGAATATATGTATATATGCATATAAGTATAGTTTGATTTCCCTTGTACAGAAGTCTGGACATTTACTGTTGAATTATGTGGAGTACTTTGATGCAGAGTGTAGTGTTCTTCATCTTATAAACATATTACACGAAATATTTCCTGTAAAGGTTTACATGCTGATGTTTAATTTTCGTTTGTTTTTCTGCTTCGTGTATATGTGTAATTTAAATAATTAGAGTACAGCTAAATTGCTGAAAATATTGTATTTATTGACTTGATTTGGCCACACTGATTCATTGCTTAAAAGAATAATAATTCTTAAGTTTCTTCTCTGTTATCATTATGCAAATTTCATATAATTAATGAGTCAAAATAAGATATGTCCATTGTAGTCGTTGGAAGAAGCCAGATATCTAAAGAATTAATTAATTAATTTTATAGTGCAAGTGAAATTAGTAGCAGTAATTAATTCTATTCACAATATTTATAAAGAAATCATATGAAATTATAGATATCCCAATAAAAATATCCCTTTCCTTTAGCTTGCTGTGGAAAGCAGATGTTAAAGATAGCTCTTATAGAGTAACATATGCGAGATATGTTTTATGTTGCACCAAAAATACTTATCTTGCATTGTATTTTATAAGTTGCCAATATAACTTTCATCCTATACCATCTTTAAATTTCTATCCAAATACATTTCCTGTCTAGGCAATCGTTGTTTACAGACAGCTTTTTTCCTTTTCTTTCTACGGCTGATAATTTAGCAGTTCTATTTCAGTGTATATTCTCCCTGAAGTGCATAAAGCACTTCTGACTGTTTACCCTTAAAGCTCTAGAGAATTAGGGAAACCTCTAGACTGCTTCTGTTTATTGTACACACATGCACTGTTAAGGGTTTATTTTCAACAGGAGAGAGACAAGTGCAGAGATAAAGATTGATGGTGCATATCACTCTATCAGCACATCTTGCTGTACAGCACAGTGTATGATCTATTTTACATATATATATTTATATATTTACCTTTAAATTGATTCTGTTTTCTCATATGTACTAATTTGGCCCTCGGTGGTGATAGTTCATGTTGTGTTTGTAGTTTCTGCTGCTAGTACAAAAGTCCCTGTTCAATTTTCTTCCCTGTCTGCTATCTGTAGCAGTCAAAATTACAGGCTAATGGTGAGACAAGAAGCTTATAATATATGATAATCAATACTCAAAATCCATTTCCTATGATGTGACATAAAAGCATGAAGTGAAAAGTCACAGAGTTTCAGGGCTCGAGCTCCAAAGCTCATGCAATGCAGGTGGTTTTCAATTCAAGGTCATCAGTATTTCTTTTTTCTTCTTTTTTGGCTTCATATTTAATTCAGTCCCTGCTATGATGCCCAGGGAGCAGAAATGGAAAGTTAGTCGATACTGTGAGTAGCAATGCAAGTATAAAAATTGCTTTAACAAATGCAGGAAATGAGAAGCGGAAGGAAGATATGGCATGTGATACCAATATACCATATATACATGCTATATGATATATATCTCTTTTACTTAGAGCTTGCCAGAAAACTTCATTTTTTTGTTGGCAGTAATGAATAATGTAAACATTGTGTGTCTTCTCCTCATACTAGTGTATGTATGTGTGTTAGATCTAAAATATAAATCTTCAAATATAATTTGACTGCAACAAATTAACCTAATGAGTCTTGAAAATCTGAAAACACAGTTCTTGGCATAGTACTGAATGCCTTGTATAGTAAACTGATCTCCAGTGACTGAGTACTTCTCTGATCTTTACCTTGCATCTTGATTTTGTTTGTTTCTATCTCAGTATAGGAAAAAAAATTAATTCTTTTTTTAAACAAATACAGTTGAGTTTTAGAAAAACAGTCAGTGTCAAAAATTTCCCAGTTCTATATTTCATATATACGTTGTCAATGTAGATGATAGAGTTGTATATTGATGTGTTTTAAAATAATATAACATAGAACTACTACCTGAGAGTAAGAATTTCTCTTCTACAGATGGCCCTTTTTTTTTGTTATAATGAAATAGACTGTAATGTATTGAAATCTTCCCAACAGTGTTCAGTGTTGGTCTCCCAGTACAGTGTGAGGTCCTGACACATTAAATGTGGTTAGAAAGTTTTACAGGAAGTGCTGCCTTGTTGGTTGGTTTTTTTTTTTTTCCCTGAGAAAAAAGGAGTAAAGAGGAATCTTGCTTTGATGGAATAATTGAAGAGATGAGCACAGAAAAGTATTGGCCCCCTGACTGTGCAGTTTTGAGCACATTATGATAGCAGGTTTTATTTTGTCTCTTCTTAAAAAGTGACAAAATTTGCAAATATCCATACAAAGGATAGTTAAACCTAAAAAAATAAAAGTTACTTGGAAAGCTGATTATTTCTTTATTAAAACCTTTGAAAGTTCCAGAAAACATTTAGTCATCATTGTCATGAATTCCATATAAGAGAAGAATAATTTGGGATATGTTTAGGGAAAATCCTAATGAAAACACCTATTATTTCTCCTTCATATATAAGTTCATTTTTAAAGCTTGAGGCTGAACTTACCACAAATCTACTCTGAAGGATTAAGAGGATGACAAAAAGAACAAAATTATTTCATAGAAAGCATCTGTAAAATCTAAAGTTCTAAATTAACATAGGAACAGTTGAACTTGGGGCATTTTTTGTTTATTTCTCTTGGATTTCTGTAATAAAACATAATCAAATCTGCCTAGTATTGACTAGTGCCCATCCCATGCTACAGTTCAGAACTTCCCTCTCCGATGCTTTAGCCCCACATGTTTTTTTTCCTTTGTGGAGTTTTATGGGTTTGTATTTTTGTTTTTTGGGTTTTTTTTGTTTTTTTTAGATGATCATTTATTTCTTTGTTTTGGATTCTTTTTGTTTGGTTTGGCTGTTCTATGCTGTAGAAGCTCCAGAAAACCAGAAACAGAGTACTTTAGTGGAGGTGAACTAATTGGTAGAATCAGGTGTATAGTTATGTCCTTTATTTGTATGGCTCCCATTTCATTAAGCAATTGCCACACATATGTTTTTTCCATGGTTATGCATACCAATGGAATCTCATTCAAGTGAAGTAAAATCAAGCACAATAAATTTCTGCCTTAAACTCTTTTTGGTTTTATCACTGTGTTACGGTCCCGAGGTCATGGTCGTCTTTTCATCGTGATAGTTTTAATTCCTATTGTATACTAAAACCAGTGTGTGGATTACTATTCCTTGGAGCTCAAAGAATCATTGAATGGTTTGGGTCAGAATGGACTTTGAAAAATCTGCCACAGGCAGGAATATCTGTCGCTAGACCAGGTTGCTGAAAGTCCCATCCAGTCTGACTTTGAAATCTTCCAGTAACATAACATCCACAGTTTCTCTGGGTAATCTGTTTCAGTGTCTCACTACGCTTATAACAAAGCATTTCTTCCTCTTTGTACAATCTAAATCTGCTTTCTTTCAGTTCGTGCAGCCCAGGACACAATTGGCTTTCTAGGCTGTGAGCACACCCTGCTGGCTTATGTTCAATTTTTCATCCACCAGTACCCCCAAGGCCTTCTCCACTGGTCTGCTCTCAATCCATTTATCCTCCAGTCTGTATTGATACTGGTGAATTCTCCAGCCTAGGTGCAGGGCCTTGCACTTGGCCTTGTTGAATTTCATGAGGTTCACACGGTCCACACTTTTTAAGCCTGTCAAGGCCCCTCTGGATGACATCTCTTCCCTCTGGCCAGCCAGATGCACCATTCAGCTTGTGATCCGAGGGTGCACTCTCTCTCTGCATTTTCTACCTCATTGATGCAGATAGTAAATAATGTTGGTCCCCATGTAGGCCCTGGAGGGACACCATTTATTTCTGGTTTCCACTTGAACATTGAGCCATTGACTGCAACTCTTTTCATATGACCATCCAGCCAGATCCTTATTGATCTGCCAATCCACCATCAAATCCATCTATCTCCAGTTTAGCAGCAAGAATATTGTACAGGACCATATCAAAGGCCTTACAAAAGTCTTGTCCACTAATGCAATCACTTATTCAGAGAACATCACTAGATTAGTCAGACAAAATATGCCATCAGTGAAGCCATGTTATCTGTCCCTAATGACATCCCTGTCTCCCATAAGTTTTGATAAATCTTCTAGGAAGATCTGTTTAGGTACACAGGTGAGGCTGACTCACCTCTATGAATTTTATATTTGAAGCCTTTATGTTACATTCTTTTCCTCAACAGTCACTGTGTTCTGCTGTTCCTGTACATCATTCTCTCTTGCTTTTGATATTTTTTTTAGGGTTTGCACCATACTTAGATTTTAAAGTCTTCAAGGAAGGGAGCACATATACAGAATGACACTTTTTCACAGAACTACATAATTAACAAGTATCAGTTCTGAGCAAATTATCATGATTTAATTTATCATTATGACATAATACAGTTTTAGTTATGTTTAAATCTTATTTATTCATTGGTTTGTTGGTTTGTTTTTGTTTTTTTTTTTAGAAATGGTTACACTACTGGATTCTCATAGATCAAGTTTGGGTTTCTTTTGTGTCATGTTTCTGCAATGCAATCATCCATTAATCTGGGGGTGATGTAAGAATACTAGGAGTTAATTTTCTGACTTAGAAAGATAATGACTGTTTAAATTTTTCTTACCTTTGGGTCAAGCTGTTTGTTCTGCTTTTCTGAAGACTTGTTGTGTGTGTCTCTGTATATGCATTTCATCTTTACATTTAAAGCTTCATTAACAGGTTTTCAGGTTTTTGTGTAACTAGAGTTCCAGGTATTTTTTAAATAATAAATTCCTCACATAAAATGAATATTGAACCTATCAGCCCGTTTTGTGAAAGAAAAATGCTTAATAGCTAAAGAAATAGTTAACTGAAACATAGAGATGACAGAAGGATTTATTGTATTTATTATTTTTTTTGTCCCTGATAATTGGTTAGAGTCATGAGAACTATTATAAAATAGTAAATGTTGGCCTAAATGTAATCTATTAATGTAAATGACAGGAAAGTTAAGGTTTCTAAAGAAGAAAGTTTTCTTCGAATTGTAGAACAGGAACTATCAAAATTTATGTTCTAAAAACGTGGCAAAAAAAAGAAATCACATTTAACTACATCTTTGAAAGAAATGGAATATAGAAATCCTATCTGAAAACATTATCAGTTCAAATAGTGTGTCACAGTTTGTCATTCTTCTGAATTGTATGTATTGAGCAAATCCATTTTCACTTACTTGTACCAAAACAAAAAAGGGGAAAACTGATTACATGATCCATACTCATGTATAATAAAATTGCAATATGCACTTTCTGACAAGCTTATATTTAATGCATACTGATGGAAAATTCTAGTTCTCTGTTCTCAGCAGGAAAAGTAGGCTTTTTAAGAAAACCTTTTTATTTTGTGACTGTCACACAACATAACAATTATAAATGAAATGGAAGTGACAAAAATGAAAAACCAGCTTGCTGATTTTTATGAAGTGTTTATATTTCCAGAAAGGCACTCATTGCAGTTATTTGATTTGAAAAATTAATCCTTATAATTCCTTTTGAGTTCCTTAAATACTGTTCACTCTTTTCTAGGATGAATTTTACAGAACAAAGCCTAACAGATTTCTGCAGCAGATTAGTTTACAGATGAAGCTCAATTCCACTGAGAATGTCTATAATGACCCCTTTATATTTCCATTGAGTTGTGTGAATGCTTTAATATGTAGAGAACAGAGTTAAATAAATCTATTGTCTCAACTAACAGGTTTATGCAAACCTTGAGAAATATGTTAATTATGGCTTCTTCTTTTTCTCCATAATTAAGAAACCAGATGTCAAGCTATCGCATGTTGATCATAGCCTATCCATTAGTTTAAATCAATCCACTTATAATTAGAGTTTTTTTCTCTTTCTCCTTTGTTTTGCAGAGCAAGAAGAATGTGTTAACTGCACAGATGAATGCAGAGTGCTTGGTCATTCTGACAGGTGTTGGATGCCACAGTTCCCTGCAGCCAGTCAGGCTGAGAATGCAGATTATCGCACAAATCTCTTTGTACCCACTGTTGAAGCTAATGTTGAGACTGAGACATATGAAACTGTGAATCCCACTGGGAAAAAGACTTTTTGTACATTTGGGAAAGACAAGAGAGAGCACACTATTCTCATTGCCAATGTTAAACCTTACTTAAAAGCCAAACGTGCCCTGAGTCCTCTGCTTCAGGAGGTTCCCTCAGCATCGAGCAGCCCAACCAAGACATGCATTGAGCCTTGCACCTCAACAAAAGGACCACTGGATGGTTGTGAAGTGAAATCAGGAGCCTTGGCTGAACCAAGCAGCCAGTACTTGTCAACTGACAGTCAGTATCTATCGCCCAGTAAACAGTCAAAAGACGCTTCCTTCATTGCATCAGATCAGATGGCTAGGGCCTTTGCAGATGTACATTCCCGAGTGAGCCGAGACTCGAGTGAGATGGACTCTGTTCTGGAGCAGTTAGACCGTTCAGCCCGGGATCTAGGCAGGGAGTCGGTGGATGCTGAGGAAGTTGTGAGAGAAATAGACAAGCTCTTGCAGGACTGTCGGGGAAGTGACCCTGTGGCCATCAGAAAGTGAGGGGGGAAAATAACAGGCTGGCAGTTGTGTTTCTCTTCTGCTGATTAAAACTAAATAAATAAATAAGTCCCCTGGTTGTAACAGAATTAACAGAAATGAAGGAAGACCAATGCTGCTTTAAGGCTTTTAGTGAACATCTGAAGTGCCCACAAGTATGTTCTTTTCACTGCTCTTTCTTTTTGACAGATAACACTGGTTTCATTTTGACCAAACTTTCATTAGGACAGAGTCAAGTGCACCAAGAAAAAAATGAAAGAAGGAAAGACAGTGCCATTTTGACAATCTGATAGGAAGGTGTGAGAAAAATGGAATGGAAATACGTCTAATACTTTAAGACTGTCCTCAAATAGCTGATGCTAACTTTACTGTTTACGTATAGACCCCAAGAAAAACAGGGTTGAATAATACTGATCTGTGGTGAATTTTCAGCAGTCACCACAGGCTTCTACTGAAAGTCCTATAAAGAGTTCTTGTAGTAGTCCAAGTGACACCAAACATTTACATTCATTTGTGGTAAACATTTATGTAAAAAGTCATGTGCCACAAATATGGAAAAGAAAAAAAAAACACAAACCAACAGTAAAACAAAAAGATCCATTCCAGGACATTATTCACGAAGACATATCCTGATCATTAATGAAACACTTCATATCATATTAAGGTTAAATGTAAAATGATATAGTCCATCTTGTCCTGCACACATAGAAGCTAACTCACTTGATAAAAAAAAGAAAAAAATTAATATCTATTTAGCGTTTTAGTGTCCAACAAAGCTATAAATAGTTAGTGGTAATTTAAAAAGAAAAAAAAAAAAAAGAAGTAAAATAAAGTTTGAAAAAAAAACCCAAAAAAACCAAAAAAAAAAAAAAAAAAAAAGTTAAAAAAAAAACCCAAAAAAAACAAAAAAAAAAAACCAAAACAAAAAAAAAAAAAAAAGGAGTTACCTTAAGGGTAATGTAGAAAAGAAATTAACATTATTAACACTTTTTTATTCATTTGTGGACACTAAAATAGCTCAGGAAAGTGAAAATGTCTTAGACATCCACAAAAATCACATGGTCATTTAAATGTGCAAATGTAAGAAAATTCAGTGTGTTTACATCAAATGACATATTTTTATTGATTTATTGCAGATTCAGTGCATATGAGCCAAATTGTTGAGTGTATAAGAGCTATATTGTGTATTTTATTAAATTAATATATAGTTGTGTTGCAAAAATATTTGGGCTTATATTGTAAATGGCAAGTGTTGCCTCGGTAGCTGTCGAACTCTATGAGTTTTGTTTTTTCCTGCTTCCTTTTCCCCATGGAATATGGGAAGCAGCGCCTCAGAGCAAAGTCTCTTGTTTAATGTATGGTCTACGAAGTGCTACAGTACATAATCTGTTCAAAATGTGTTTGAGTGAGCTGATGGAGCTAACTGAACAGCCTACAAATACATCCATCAGTCATGGTTATGTGCAAGTCCTTGTAGAAGCTTCTATTGCAACCCCATGTTTAATAACAAAAATTACACTCCCAACATCTGGAACCTCCTTGATTTTGGGTTTTGTTTGGTTTTTTGTTTGTTTGTTTGTTTTTTGTTTGTTTGTTTGTTTTCCCCAAACACATGCAACCAGCCTGTTTAATGTGGGATATTTGATTGACTTTTTCAGAGATGACACCATTTTCAAAGTTTTGATATTATATTCATAGAGCAGAAAAAAATGTCCGTGCCAATGTGGCATGAGGAATATTTTATGTTATTCTTTAGAATGTGCAATTGTTTACTGCAGTTCTAGATAAACACTGCTTATTTTGGGTTGTGGTTTTAGTTTGGTTTTCACCTCATCTGAATGATATTTTCCAAATAACTCGGGATATAGTTTCTACTTTTTGTTCTTTTGCTGTCGTTTGGTTTTGTTTGTGTGTTTTTTTCTAAGAATGTTTTTATTGTGTTTGAAAAATCCAAAATTTCTTTCAGGTATAACTTTAAAAAAACAACACACATTCAAAATGAACTTGCACAGAACAAGAAGAAGCAGAAAAATAAAATTACTAGCTCAGGATTTGTCCCTTACATACTTCAAATACTCTGTTCAAAATACCAATATGGCACATTGCTTAAAAATATATGTATTTGGTTTACTAAATTTAATTTATGCTATAAAAATATTTTAAAAGAGGTTTTCAGTGTTCAAACCACAAACCATAATTTGCATCAGGTCAAGAAAGAGTTGACCCAACAACCTATTTTGTTTTGGGATTGCATTTAAATGGTGGGTTTAGCTAGTCAGTCCTACAATGAATTGTCTTTGGGAGACAACCATTCTGACAATTTGCTTTTAGCTCCTTCTGCTAAAAACAGCCTACTATTATGTGTGAAAAAGGGGTCTTGTACATGTGTTTTCAAGCTACTCTCCATGTTTTGGACAATTTATGTATCTAAAATGTGGTGTTGTCTGTGTTATATATATTTTTATTTTCTTTTGGCCAAGAGACTAGAGATTGGTTTCGCTTTATAGCTTGATAGCTTGAAATTCCATTGTGAAGAGGATTTCTTATTGTTTGACCAGTCTTTTATATGTATTTCCGTGGTGCCCATCACTTACTTCAGTGTCTGTGCACCAAGTCTTTAGCTCTGCCAGTGAGATCCATTATTCAGCAAATTCTAAGCCAGTATGTAAATGCAGTCAAGTGATGGAGATTTGTGTATTTTATAAATGATTTTAACACTGAGTAACCAACTGTACAATTCATTGTATGTTTCTGAAGACATAAAACCACAACATTCTGAGAAAGGGCTGTGCCAGTGTAAGAGGAATTTACCTTAAGGCTCTCTGTCACTAGTGATTTACTAGCTTTAGCTGTTTAACACATTATCTGTATTTAGTAGTGATTATTTATTTACCTCTCTGAGGTAATTCAGAATTCATGACTCACAACTTTATAGAAGAGTCTAGGAAATCTTGCTTTTATTTAATTTGGCTTACAACTGCCTTGCGTTGTACAACTCTGGCATACTGCTTCCAATAAGAATATCCCAGGTTAAAAAAATCTATTTCAAAATTTAGAATGGATGCACAATGAACCAACAAAACAGTAAAGCTTATACAATGGGAACTTTGCTGGTTTAGAAAGAAATTAACATGACTGTGTATGAAGGATGTACTGCACACAAAAGAATTTAAAAAGTGGGTTTTTTCCATGGTATCTCTAGTATCACCGCTGGAGAAAGAGGCAGCAAAGAAAGTTAAAGTTCAGGAGTTATTTCTCTCATTTTGTTTACATACATGCTTTGCAAGATTGGAAGAATATATCTGCCACAGTATTATAAAGAGAATACTGGAGTTAAGAGAGGCAAGTTAAGCAAATAATAAATTTGTACTGTACACTGTGAATAGCGAATAAAGTATTCTATATATTTTTTAATTAACAAAAGCAAGGAACTGGGAATTCCTTACACAACTGGCCAATCAAATCAGAAGTCCAAATCCGACTCCTTTTTATTATTTTTTTTTTTTAATTGGTATAGTTGTCAGGTTAGAGATTCTCCTGAACTGCGATTTGACACTTAAGAATATAGCTTTTCCCAGTCCAAGTTACCCTTAGAAGTCAAGCATTGCTCATAGAGGAGCCAGATACATCACTCAAACAAGCTTTCATGCTGCTTGCTGTCAAATGGAAGGGAAATTGGTGAGGTCAAAGAGGAGTCTGAAGCCTAGCATAACACACACCCACTCATTATTGTTTAATTACTTTCTTTTGACATTAGGTAGTAGTTATTATTGCATTAATTTAAATGGGAGTTTTGGCTATCAAGATTTGGTGAAGTGTAATTGAATGAAATCTGATTAAGGTTTTGACTTCTCTGGCCTAATTCTGATGCAGGTTGGCATTCTCATTTATCAGCCCCTGTCTCCCCATATGGCTCAAAGTTGCACCAATGACTGGTGAATGATACAAAAGAAACCCCAAACTAAAGCAGCATACATTGTACGGATTTTCTCAACCGCTATTGTTTAATGGCTGTGTTTAATGTGACCTATCTGGAAAATGAGGACTACGAATAAAAAGCAATTACTAATAGTTGTGTTGCCTGCTTTTGCATTCATTAACACAGAAGAAATGTGTTAAACACTGCATACCACAGGGAGCCTGATGGTAATTACTTTGGAAAAGCAACTTGTGGCAATGCGGCTGTTACAGCTAGTTATCAGTTTGCCAAAAAAATGACAGTTCCTACTTCATTTATTAGAAATGTGTAACTGTTTTCTCTCAACAGGAAAGTGGCAAAGAGTTTTCATCAAGCTGGGTAGGTTTATCTTTTAAGCAGCTGATGCACTGGATCCCTACAGGCTGTTATTTACTCACAGAATGATGGAGCCGAATAAAGGATATTCTGCTTTAGTACACTGGTGTGAGTTCACCAAAAACATTATAAATCGGGGTATAAGTTCTCAAAGACTGTCAGCCCAACAGGAGTGATCAAAACTCTGCTTAAGTATATAAGTGGAGAAAAAAAAACACCTGAAGAATGCAAAGGGTTGGTTTCTAGTTGTTTTGTTTGGTTTGTGTCTTTTTTAAGAGTCTGAGTAATTTTATTCATGTTGCTGTAAACAACATGACAAATTGATGGGAAAAACATTACTGAGTCTTATATCTCAGATTTATTTTTTTTTGTTATATTTTAACAATTTTATTAACCTCTTTTGTTTGATTGTTTTTTGTTTTGTTTGACCATTATGATCAATGCCTCAGAATATGTGGACTCTGGTCCTGTGTGATTGTAGCAATGACCAAATAGTGTAAAGCCTGTGCACTAGATGTTTTAGGGTTTTTTCAGGAGGGATTGCTTCGGTTTTTGCTTTTTTTTTTTTTTTTTTTTTTTTTTTTTTTTTAACCAATAACTGAGTATATAGGCATTGCTTTTGGCAGCTAAATAGAATTTTAGTTTGTTCAGAATACTGCAAGTGTTATAAGGATATGTACTAATCCTATGGACAGAATTACCTTTTGGCCGTTGCATTTTTACTACAAGTCAGAAACAAAACCAGCCTGCATCTAGTTAGCTGGCCATCCCAGGCACAGAAACCCACCATTATTTTCTTCCCTTTTCCCTGCTACATATATTTGTCTTTCTACAGGCTGAATTCCGAAATCTGGGTGGTCACTGTCTGTGCAGAGTCCTGACAGAAATGTGCCCTGTGCTGCTGATGGACTCACAGGACATGGGATGTTACTGTCTTCAACTTTGTGTAATTCAAAACTTGGCTGGATCTACAATATATGTAGAACAAGTCATAAACCGTCCTGGCTTTTCTTTACCCAGAATGCAGTGTCATTGATTTCCCATTTGGAAAGTGGCCAATCTGTCAAACAGAGATTCTTAGATCTCCTTTAAGCTAACCACGTATAACTGCTTCAGGGTGTTCACTCATGGGATAAATACCCTATCTTTATCCTTTAGTGAGTCTAAGACATGAAAGCAACTGAAAGCTTATTTCTTCAGTTAGCAATGTTTCTCTAAAAATGAAATTACTCCAGTAGAAAAGACAACTGTCTGCTGTATGCATAACTTGATTTGTGAAAGGTCACCTTAGTTTCAGTAGTGCATGAAGAAACGGATCAGGGAATTAATGAGCCATCTAAGGATTTTCTGAGATGTATATTTTGTAATGCATATGTTATGATTCAGGGAAAAGAGCAGAGGATCCTGGTTTATTTATTGCTGATTTGGGGAAAGCATTTTTCTCTCTTTGGGAGACCAATTATTTTTAATATTTTTGGGGGGGTTTGTTTCTTTGTTTGCTTTTTCCTAAATGTATACTAGTCAAATTTTGTGTTCTTTGTTAGTTTTTAAAACAAAAATAATGTTAACATGGTTCCCTCATTTAGGTTCTTTAGACTAGAGATAATACCTTTTATTTGGACAAGACTCCAAAATGTCTTGGAAACTTTATGAAATTTATCTTGGTAAGAGTTAGTATAGGCACAGCTTTAAGCATACATTTCTGGACAACAGATTCAGATTACATTTCTGAAAACATATTATTTGATACTTTGAACACTATGGAAATTTTATTACAGTTCACCTGCTGAAATGCAGCAAGAGAACTAGGGGAACAGTCAGCCAGTAATCCTCAACTTTTTCCGAGTTAAAAGCAACACTGAAGTTGCCTCTGGAAATCAATTGATTGCTAGTGCTGTACAGAAAACATATTTTCATTGTGAAGAACTACTCCTTAACAAATTTGCAATTGCATTTTGTAATAACTGCACATTTTCTATCTTTTTAAGGGCAATCACATACAGAACTCTACAGATATTTGATTTGAGAGTGATGGAAAATGGATCACTAGGCTGGCATTAACATTGAAATGGAAATACAGCATCTGTCTGACCATCAGAAAATGACATTTATCTATTTTTGTTATTACTGTCTATAGGAAAATGTTCCATGCATGTATTTTTAAAGACTTTTAGAACAGGCATCAATTATGATGCCACATGATACAATGATTTCTGCAAGTGTCCCTTTTATTAGTTATCACTCCTTCCTTTACATATGTAAATTTAAAATTCTTTGCATCAAAAGTTGTCATGTAGAGAATTTAGAGCAGATTTTCTCTCTCTTCAAAGATATTTTTCATACCATATAATGAAAAATATCAATCACAATATTTACTTCTTAAAATTCTTTGGTTTAAAATTGGATTGAAGGTTCTGAAATACATTAAAACTGTATTTTTATTTTCCAAATAAAATCCTTATCTTTTTATGAACAAATTGTTCTTTTACTATTGTGAGTTCAGTGGGAAGTCCTGTTAAGGAGAGTATCATATTTAATAAACTGGACAGCTCAAAATAAGGATGTTTTTTGCTAACTCAAAATACAGCTACATTTTTTTAGGGAAAATTAATTCTTTCCAGATTTTTTGCACTGAAATTTTGAGGGGAAAAAACCTGATATGTGTATTTTGGATGACTGAAACATTTCATATCCTCTAGCCATAATATGGTTCATAGTAGTGATACTTCTTTATGAGTATATGTTTAAGAAAGGTCTTTGACCCTATAAGAAATTGTATGTTCTATAAATACCCTTGAGTTTCCATGCGTGAAGCCATATTGCCTATAGAAATTATTTTCTATTCCCTTGTGCCTCATTCTAATTTGAGAACAAAATTAGTATAAGCATTGCTATGTCATTTGATAAGGATTTGTATAATACCAAGTGAATATAATAAATACAGTAGGAAAGAATACATGTGAAACTATTTTAACCTTACAGTACCATTGTATTATAACAGATTTAGAACAGTGATTAGCAACTGTTAATAAGCCTTTATCTTTGACCACAAGATAAACCTCTTAAAAGCATTGAGGCTTTGCCTCAGTTTAAGGTCTGTAGTAGTAGTAGTGGAAAGCTCCAGAATAGGAATGCTGTTCAAACTCTTGGTTTCCTTCATGTTATCTTCTAGAATAAACTCCAGAGATTGGTAATTTTGTGTCCATAGTAATTTTCACACTTCCATGAACAAGTGTTGTTCACCAGCTCACTGCCACTCAGCACTCCAGTGTTACCTTAGCAGAGCCTGTTTAAGTGACTTGTTTAGGGAAAAAGTATGGATAGAAAGTGGATTTTTTAGTAATCCCCGNAAAAAAAAAAAAGAAAGAAAGCCCCTAAAATTAAAACAAACAATAATCAGAAAAATAACAAATAAAGTCTTGTTTGTGGATACTTTTCCCCCCACAATTCAGCTGAGTAATACTGTTGGTGACTATAAATCCACCACCGTTCCTTTCTAAATGTGCCTGTTCCAGTGGACAATAATAGGAGAGAGTAACGGAAGACTTAGAAAGCCAGGTAGTTCCTGTATGATGATAGCAAGCACAGTCAAATGGATCCAAATGGATCACCTTTTTCAAGAGATTCATACTTCTTCACCTTCTATGGACTACTAAATCATAAAACCACTGCAACTGCAAAAGTTAATGTGGCTGGAGGTTGACTTCAAGACAGAGAAGGAGGGGTAATACTGTGCTTTAGGCAGAGTTCCAGTTCCTATTAGTGCTTATCTTTTTAGTTGAGGTGAAATGTCAGGGACCCATCATATTACTGCAACAGTAGAGGGTTAGAAACAACTGGAGAATATCTGAATCAAGCACTCATGTTCAAAAAGCTTTCATGGAGATTTGCCAAGCTTACTCTGGAATCAAGCATGTAAACCTGAGACAGCTCTGTTGATAACCAGTAATTCCTGTAGTCTAAGGTGATGTTCACATCACCTCCTGCCTGGAAAAATTTCAAGCTTCTGTGGGCAATGACAACACTCAACTGCAAGGAGCCACCAGGTGCAGCTGCCAAATCTTGAATCCCATAGCTTCTTGAAAGTGGATGCCAGCTCTCTTCATTTGCTTTATTTCCTTCATCCTGAGTTTATAAGGCATACTAGCAAATGCTAGTTGACATTTCCAAGCCTTGAAGGGTGGTCTGGAGAAAGACCAATCCTCATTCAATGCATGTGTTTGTTAGCACAGAATGCTTTTTTTGCAGCCAGATAAAAATCAGAACTATATTTGAAGAACCACCTGTTTCCTCAGTGTGGGAATTTCTTTAACTATATTTTTGTTTCATTGTATAAATAATCCAGAAAATCTTCAACATCAGTGAAGCTAAAAGCACACTCATTTTTAAAAGCAGCATAAATATGAATCACAATCACCAGCCCAGACTGAGGATTTCATTTGGCGTAACGTGTACAACTATGCAACAATTATGTAAAAATGGAAGTTATTATGAGTTGTAATTAATATACTGTGTTACCAGCTGACTCGAAGTACTTTGCTCAGCATCCTTAGTTTTAAAGACTGCATCTGAGTGGTGGTAAAATGTATACTAAATTCAGTAAAGCATATCAGCAGCCCTAGGCTTTCTCTTCTAGTGGTGTCTAGCATTAGATTTTATTTCTGCT
>VXAU01004035.1:161857-189059 GCA_013399695.1 Formicarius rufipectus | reverse complement strand
AAAAAAAAAAAAGAGGCAGTATAATTGCTGATTTACCACCACTGCTTAATCTAATTCAGTTCTTAGTGGTCCATTTGCATAGTGTAATTTGCATTTTATTTCACAGAAAATGTAATGACTCCACCTGCTTTAGTTCAGAAAATGTATCAGAAAGGAGAAACAATGGTACAAGCAAAAAAGTGACAAATCACTTACCTTTATTAAAACAATTTATATATTGAAGGAGAAAGGTCCTGTAGAGCGTATTATTGTTGCAGGTGAACTATAACTGCACCAATACCCCTCACCTTCCAGTTCTGTCACTTAGTTCCTGTTTTACTGGTTTTCCATAACCCAGAAGTAATTTTTAAATGGCATGCTTTAATCGCATGCCACTATCCTGGTAAAATTTTATTCATTGTGAAGACTTGGACAGAGAATGTGCAGACATATGAAGGCATATAGTACTTTATCAAACTGTAACATCACTAAACATACTGGTCTTCCTATTGACTTGAACCTTATTGAGACACTAGAGATCATAGACAAATTGTAAGTTATCACACTCTGCCCAGAGTGAGGTGATCAAAATAATAACAAATTAAGAATATTTTTTGATTGACACTTTTTATGTATTTCATTATATTTTTGCACTTCCTTCAAGACTCAAATCCTATGGGTGACAGCTGTCATTGTAAGGGTGACTCATTACATTCATTCACAGAGTCCCTTAACAGATGGAAAGGTCTTTGTTTCCCAGGGAACACTGACAGGTTATGATTTCCAGAGCTTTTAATCATTTTAACAAAACTTATACACATCTGTCAATTACTCTATTCAGGGATGTTAATAATACAGCAATCTGAGAATGACAAAGTACACTTTCGTTTTCTTGAAACCACAACTTTTCCATCAAGACTGGAAGCACAGAACAAAAACACTTTTGAAAACCTGGTTGTTTTTTCTTTTTTTTTTCCGGACAAATCAGTATGAGTACTGGTCTGTATTTGGTCTGGTTGAGATGGAGTTAGTTTTCTCCACAGCAGCCCATCACAGTGCTGTGTTTTGCATTGGTAACTAGAAAGGTGTTGATAACACACCAATGTTTTTGTAACACATCAGTACTCTCTCCAATGTTTCGCCCTCTCTCCCACCCTCTGCTGTATGCTAGGGTAGGCAAGACCTTGGGATGGGACATAGCCAGGACAGCTGACCAAAGGAGTAGTCCAGATCATATGACATCTTCTAAGATACAAAAGCTAGAAGAAAGGAGGCGGGAAGAGAGGTATTCATTATTTATGAAGTTTGTCTTCTGGAGCAACTGCTACGTGCACTGAAGTCTTGCTTCCAAGGAAGGGACCATACATCATCTGCTTATGGAAAGCAGAAAATAAATCTTTTGTTTCCTTTGCTTCTGCACATGGTCTTTGCTGTTGCTTTATTTATATTTGCTTTATATTGTCCTTATCTCGACCCATGAGGGTTTTTCCATCTAATTTTCTCCTCCTGTCCTGTTGAGGAGGGGACTGTTTAAAGAACATAGTGTCCACCTGGAGTCCAGCCAAGGCCATCCCACCACGACTAGTATTTATAATAACAGTAAAATTTTACTTTGATAGTAGCTGTCCACAGAGGTTTTTTTCCTCCTCTCCCAAGCTACAGTGAAGATATAAATCATTAAAACATACAACCAATAAAACATGACAAGCTGTCATCACACAAATAATTAAAACCAAAGTCACAGTGTAGAACTGATAATTTTGGTCAGGTACAGAATAAGGACCTTCACTGAGGTGCTTTTTCTGGTGCTGATAGCAAGCACTTCAAGGTCCCAAGGCTTCAGAACAGAGGGACCGGATGTATGTTTACTAGTAGATGCGGTAGCTCTACCTCATGACTAATGTGCAGCTTATTCATTCATTATAGAACTGAGGCTGCAGTCGCTGTGTATAAACCAGGTATTTTCTTGCAATAATGTTACAGAACGTCCACATAGAAGTTCCATAGCCTTTACAGAGCAATGACACTGGGATGTTTTGGAGGTTTTTTGTTTTGTGTTGTTTGGGGTTTGTATTGTTTTGGGTTTTGTTTTGTTTTGTTTTTGACATCTATAATGTTCAATATGAGTAGAAATCTGAGCATCTAAATGAAAAATTTTTAATAAAAGATAGTAAACATTTCATAAAAATATATGTTGCAGCATCCTATACTTCTTTTTCTTTTAAAATTAAAGAGTCTTTTATTCTGATACCTACTACAAAAGTAAATATAGCCATAACCTTTTGCAATGTAACAACACCTTAACTATACCTTCATAACAGAACTCCTTCATCTTTCACACTATATTTTTAAGATCTCTCAGCTAAAAACTTTTATGTCATCAGGAAGTTATAAATACTATTTTATATATTTACAATAACATTTGAAGAGCCTAGAGAAGGAGTCACAGTTTCATTTTAAGACACTACTGATAAGCACTGAAATATTTCATATTGGAAAGGTATTACAGAAGCAAAGCAAAGCAAAATATAACAAAACAAAACCAGTATTTTGGACAGAGAAAATCTCATGATTTTCAAATCAGTTACAATAGGAGTAATATGACTGGGAATTTATAGGTTACAGTCTGCACAGGCAATGTATACTGGAGCCAGGAATTTAACTACAATTTCCCTATAAGTCTAATATGGACCTTGAACTATTACAACATCCTTTTTATTTTCTTTGGGAAGACTAGATAGGTTAAGGATCAGAAATGCAGTTCCTAGAATTTAACCTTGTACCAAAACAGTTTAAACCCAGCCTTTAACCTCTTTTCTGTGTATTCTGTATAAACTTTGCCAAAATAGTCAGGAAGAACATTTTCCAACCTTTTATTAGGGGCCTAAGACTTCTAGGGTCCTTGACATCACTGCATATATTCTCTTGAAAAAAGTATGGACCACATTGAAATGCTATTCTGTAAAGTAAAATAAGTGGCAGCTGGCACCATACAGTTTTGTTATAATGAAAACATGGGGTGGTTGCCATTACACAGTCCTGCACTAATGAGAACAGTAGGAGTCTAGCATTACAATGGTCTAATGAAAACAGGAAATGGCTGGCATTAGATTGGTATAATGAAAACAGGAGGTGGTTGGCATTACACTTACACAATAAATAAATTAAGGTTTCTGGCCTTACTAAATCTCATCTACATTATATATGATTTCAGTGTGTAGGACAGAGACTTATGCGAAGTCAGGGACAGTGGCAGCAAAGAACACTCTTTTTTGCAGCACGTCAGAAGTAGAGTGGTGTTATTTTTCTTTCAAATGTTTATTTCTTTTTTGATGGTTATATAACAGTGAAACAGAGACATAGTTTTAAAAATTGACATGTAACCCATACAGATTCTTCCTTTTATTTAAAAAAAATAACAAAAAGTAGCTTGTTTTTTGGTGCCTATCATGCTATAATGTGAAAAACTAAAAATAGCTTATTGAGAAGTAAAATACAGTAAGACAGAACTTTCTTAATAAGCCTCACACTTAGCCCTCCCCAGTTTGGGCTAAGTATTCCATTGATAAAATTACTTTGGGATGTTTCATGTAATATAGAAAATGAGTATCAAGAGGAAAAATACAAGTTGAGGCAAAAAAGAAAAAAAAATGAAAAAGTTAAGCACAAAATCAATCATTTAGCTAATGGGCTTTCTTCTAAGAACAGAGGGTTCAGGTGGCTTTCTTCCATGTTTTTCAAGCTAATCTCTCTAGTTGAGTCTTTTTAATTATTTTTACACAAGAGGGTCTTCTGTGTAGGACTTAGAGAATGAATAGACAACTATCTTCCCTTTATTGCAACTTTTAGAGCTGTCTGAAACTGATTGATTCTCACTCTCCTTAATCTGGCTGAATTCACCATCAGGTTCGTACAGTTCAAGGCCAGTACATTAAGGCACTGCATCAATCCACTCGTATGGTACCTATCAGCCACTCAGTCTCCCATTTCTCATCTTCAAGCTCAAATGCATTGTTTCTGGACATTTTCCATTGAAACCAAGAGATGAAATGAAGCGAGAAAATGTTTGGAGTATGATTTTCAAAGCAGCAATTAGTGTGCTGGAATGTTCCCACATAAAACGCTGTGCTTTCTGCAGCCTGTTATTCTGCTGATAGCTTTGGTTTCCACATTCAGATTGCAGTGAAAATATTCCAGTCAGGTAGCACAGAGTAAAGCAGCAGTGTGATGCAAATAAGGAACAGATAATCAAATCAAACTTTCTAATCGAGTTTTGCTATGCTGACTCTCTTATTTCTCTCTAGCCTGCAGTTTGCATGTTTTACAACACTGCAGAATTAGCTTAAAGAGTAAATACTTGTGAGTTTATCAAATCCTGTCATGTCTCACATATACTGAAGAACAAATGAAGGAAAATAATCTTCCTGTGCTGCTTCTATTATTGCTTTAATTTCTTTGTATCTTTGGTGCGGCACTGACTTCCTCCTTTTGAAGGAGAGGAATAGAAGATGAGGACGAAGGCAGAGGGCTAAAACAGGGTGAGTGCTATTAAAAAAATGTTTGCTTTCCATTTCTTTTGTTTTTATTTCTTCATCAAATAACTGAAGGAAAAGAAATACTCATACCTTACGGACCAGATTTTTTTAACTAAAACGTATGGCACTGGAAGCAGCATACGCCTTAGAAAATCTGCTGTTATGTGTCGAGTGTGCAAGCCACAGACATGGCTTAATCGAGATAGGAGGTGACACGTGCCGTGCATCTGAGATTAGTGGCTGGCCCTCAGCCATTAATGCTGGCATCCCAGGAACTGACTCAGTCCTCTGCCAAACTTCTGCTGGGATTTGGGTTCACTGAATCCAATTCAGAGTCTTTAATCCCCCCAAGCAGTATCTCTTTGAATTGTGGAACTTGCAAAACATCCAGGTGGCGGTCCAGCCATGACAGTGCCTACACAAGCTCAAGAAATAGCCTGCTCTGTTTAAGAGCTTCACTATTCAGAAAGTTGCTAGCCATCTACTGTGTGATTGCAAATGTCAGAGCTCACCCCTCTTCTTTTCTTTAGTTCATTTTATTGCTTAGGCAATAGTCATATTGCCCCTTGCATAAGCCTTTGAATCTCATTGAAATACTTGCAATCTTACAAATGTCATATGCTATAAATCTACTTGATGGGTCTCATCATTCTGTGAGCAATATTTTTCATTATCTTCACAATAAAATGGCATTTTGCCCCATTTTCAAACTAACAAATTTTGTCAGGGTTGGCGTCTTTATTACATTAGCAAATATATCAGTCAATACCACCTGGTGTAATTGAGTCTTGTTATAAGATTCAGATTGTTGCTTAAACTATGGATTTTTCAAAGTCAAATTTTCTGGCAGGAAGAATATTGTTTTAATAGAATTTTAGATAAATAAGTAGCGTATCACTGTAACTACTAGTCTTGACTTAAGATAATTAATTGACCTCTCTGTGTTTAATATTCAAGATCATTTATAATTGTGTTGCACCCAAAAATCTGTATAAAAGCCGTTTGATTATGCTTTATTTCTATTCCGTACTGCATACCAAAGCTAACATATGACACTCACAGTAGAATGTGAGTGACTGTGACAGTAAAGTCTCTATAGGAGCCAAGGCTTTTGAGTTGTTGTTATAGGTTCAGGTTCTAATGGAATTTTTCTTTCCCCACCCTCAGAATGAGGAGTGAATTGTCCTAGCCCAGTCCTTTTGTCTCTAACAAAAGAAGCAAGTACCGGTGATTAAGGGTGGGAGAGAGGGGCACACTGGTTTTTGGGAGTCGGCAGCGGGAGTCGGCAGTGAAGAGACGGCGGGGAGAGAAACCCCTGAGTTTTGGGTTTCTTTCTTGCCTTTCCTGCTNGGAGCCTTTCTTCCCATCCACCAACCCCCCCGGGGGCATCCCAGCATCGGTCACTCGTCTCGTCGCTTGCTGCCCATAGAAACCACTGAGCCCGGCAGGGACAGACTCTGTATGTGTTCGTGTGTGGGGGGGTTTTGATTCAGGAGGTTTTTTATTCGTTCAGTCTTGGTTATTCTGTTGTCTCTTGAATATACATATATATATCATAGCTAGGAACTGTTATCCTTCCATTTATCATACCTTAATTAAATTTTGTTTTGAAATTAAAGGAGACTTGTCTCTCTGTTTTAGTTATAAATTTTTCTAAGTTCTCTAAACTTAGACAGTTGTTTTACATAATATTAGGGAATATGCTCTCTTCTAGCTTTCTAAGTAAGGAAGAAAACTGGCAGAAGGAAAAAATGCCTATTTTTTAATGGAATGTAGATATTAAAATTTAGCATATAGTGGTACACACACACGTGCGCAAGAGTAGAAGAAGCATGTGAAAGCAAAAGGTTTAAACTGAGATGCACAGATTTGACTAAACTACATTCTAAGCCAAACATCTTTCATAGATACACTCACTTATAACAGAGGACAATTTCTGTACTACTATAAGGCTACCTAATTAAAAGTTGTCATTCTTATGTGCATCTGTAATCACATTTTGGACAGTTCATTATATTACAAATATTGCAATGTCTTCTAGACATTACTCATTTCCCTGTGAACATTTTATGCTTATATTTGCAGATTGAAGAAATGCTCGTTAAATCTAGATAAGTATTTAAAATACCCTTATCTTAAACAAATAGAAAGGCTGGATTATAATCAGCACTTTCACATAACAGAATGGTTTGGTTTTGTCCACATTACTAATCCAAATTAATTTCTAAGTTTTTCTCACCTGTTACAATCTTATAACATTCCTGCCATTCCCAAGGCTTACTTGGGAATAGAAGGTTGCTTACTTTAAGAAACTATAATTTCTTTGATGACACATACTGAGAATGTGTAAACTATATAGGAACATGAAAGATTTACAGCTTAGCTATAGCCCGAATTTTCAGGGTACATAAAAACTATTTTACTGCACTACGTAGTTGTGCCAGATCCAATCAACTAAGTGGAGCTCACCCTAGCCAATTCTTGGGACATCTCCAAGGAAAAGAGAGAGATCTACTAAGTAAACTAGACTGTTTGCCATGTGTCACTGTGCTTTTCTTCTATGTCAACATTAAACTAGTCAATATTAGTCAAAATTATTTGACCTGAGAAATTTCCTGCCTTTCCACAGTTTATGGCAGGAGTCTTTATTCTTTCTCTTCTTATACTAAGACATATTGAAAATCTTGTTCTAAGTTTATATGGACACTTTTCAAATGTTCTGTCAACTATGGTATTCCACAGCCCTGAACATCTATTACATGTCTGCCAGTGGTGGAAGAAACCATAACAGCAGCTCCAAGTGGTCTCAACCAAAGTTGCACTTCTACTGCCCTTTGGGGAAGAATGGAGAGCTTGTTTTGCATTTAACTGCTTTTTTTTGAATTGGAAGTAAAAAAAAAACCATGGCATTGACAGTGCCAATGAAGAACCAATGGCTCAATGACAGTTCTTGCAGATAAACTATATTTATTCATGCAGATTTTTGTACCATTTCAATTTGAATTATGATATTAGCCAAAGAAAGATTTCATATCTTCAGGGAAAAGTTGAAGTTTTTCAGGAAAATTACTGATTCTGTTTATGCAGGTAGTTTCATTATAACTAATTTTTGTGCAGTTACTACATGAATTTAAATTATTTACAAAATATTAAAAAGCATATAAAACACACAAAACACACACGCAAAAACAAAACTCTGTAATGCACTCACTGCCTTGTGTAAGATGCAACTGGTAGGTAAAAAGATTTCCTTGTACTTGGGCATGAAATGTATCTTTCTGAACTCTGGTAATAGAGAATAACAGTACTTGGTAACCATGTAAAATTTTGTCTCCCTTTAACCATGGGTCCTTATTACATGAAATGCAATTATATCGGCCAGGGAAAGATTTCATATACTCAGAGAAAATTAAAGCTCTCCAGGAATGGTGTATTTGTACTTCTATCATATCTCCTAATGCAAGTGTTGGTGGGGGTGCCCAGGGATAAGGCTGTACTCATAAACAGGCAAGATCTGCTGACAGTCTTAGAGTGTGGCTTGAGTTGCAGTGTCTCCAAGATGATTAAGACCTGGAGGTAAAACGGGAAGGCAAGCAGCAAATTTTGGATTCTGGACTCTACAGCTGTGTATTTCTTCTAATTCAAGATGTTGCTTGAGAAGTCTTTGGGTAGCTGCCATGAAGGAGAAGGATGTCAAGGAGAGCAAGGTGATTTAAGAGAGTTTAAAGACAGCTCAAGAGTTAATCATAGACTCAAAGAAAATGTCGGCTTATCTCAGTCCCTGGGAAGATCAAGAAATACATGCTCTTGGCATCTATATCCACATCTAAGTAAGGGAAAGAAAAGAAGAGGAATAAGGAATATGCAGCCTGGACTTTCCAACAGTAAAGCATGCATAAAAAAAAATCTGTTGTCTATGAGAAATTTAATGAGTGGGTATATGACAGAAGAAAATGGTATATGGAATTTTCCTTGACTTCAGTGAGCTTTTTGTCATTCTTCATAGCTAAGGAAATAGATGCTGAGGAAAAAGTTAGGTGGGATATTTTTACGGGTTGAATATTAACTGGACTCAGCCACAACAATGATCAATGGTTAAATATATCCCAGATCAATGATTAGTACAGTACTGTTGAATTCCATGCTCGACATGTAATGTTCAAAATCTTCAATGACTTTGATAACAGCACAAATAGCACTTAGAATGTTTGCAGATGAAATAGACTGGAAATGGTAACTGTAGCCATGACAAATGTCACAACCCTACCCAAAGAACTTGCAATAAACTCTAGCACAAGAGCAAAAGAAAACTCATGTGGTTCTGTAAGAACAAGTAAAATGTTCTGGACCAAGGGATAACTCATACAATACATTAACATAGATTAGGAGGGATTAGATACGTTAAAGCTCTGCTAAAAAGACCTTGAGGGTAATGGGGTGCACAAGATTGGAGACAATTCAACAGTGCTTTCTCTTTCTGAATATGACAGACTATATTCTATGCAGCAACTGTTATGTGCTGTGTATACTGTTAAGAAACTCTGGCCACAAGATCAAGAGAAGTAATTCTTCCCTTCTACTTAGCACCAGTGAGGTTGCATGTAAAATACTGCACCCAGTTTATGACTACTCAGTTCAAGAGAGATAAAAAGAAATTTTAGCGGATCTAATGGAGGGCTACAAATGGGATCAGGGACATAGAATACTTACCATACATGGCATGTAAGGAATCTGAGGCTACATATTTCAATGCAGAAGAAACTAAGGGCTTCTGCTTATGTCTGTTTGAAGAATTATACAAAGATGTTGCAGCTAAAATGTCCTTGTAGTGCTAGATGATATAAGGAAGGACAATGACCACAAGTTGTAACTTGGAAAAGGAAAATTGTACATGAAATAAAAATTCTAAGAGAGACTAGTGCCATGCTTGGCCAGGTTATCCAAGGAGATTGTGAAAATTTTGTCTGCAAAGTTTTTCAAGACCTACCTTATTGACCTATTACTGGTGATAACCCTGCACCAAGGAGCGGATAAGACTAGATGGCCTCCTGAGGTCCCCTTCAACCAATATTTCTGTGATCCTGTGACATTCCCTGTGCATTACAAAAAGGAGCTGACTGAAATGTACGTGTTGTTAAAGTGAGTTGAGAAAAACTTCTGAGCTAGAGCTAGGACTTGAGGTTACAGATGTATTATTTGGACAGGTTATAGTTACAGCTTAAGGATCACTAAGTTTTACATTCAATGGTGGCAGTGAGATGGTTAGTGATGTGTTGCCCTGTCAATCCCCATGGATTCTGATGCCTTACTGGGACAGATTGTTCTTAGGATCCATTTCAGATGTATCTGAAGCTTCAAAGGGGTCATATACTGTCTACTTAGTTGTCACAAAAATCAGTGGCTGGTAACATCCTGTCTGACATAACTGTTGACAGCCTTTGATTCTGTCTTCCCTTTCCCATGCCTCTATGGAAAATGTTGGTACATATTTATAACAGTTTGTCTCGCATCATAACAAAACAACAGCTACTGGATTTATTTCTGCTGTTCTGTATCTTTATAAAAATCTTTGTCATAGATTTAATTTTAAGAAACCTAGAGATGTAAACTGATGTATTGTGTGTGCATGGCAAGGTTTTGGTAGTGCGGGGACAATAGAGGGGGCTTCTATGAGAAGCCACCAGAGGCCTCCCCTGTGCCCAAGAGAGCCAATGCCAGCCTGCTCCAGGAGGGACCCATAGCTGGCAAAGGCTGAGCCAATCAGAGACAGTAGTAATGCCTCTGTGAGAACATATTTAATAAACACAGGAAAAGGAAAAAAAAATAAATTATTGTGCAGAAGTAATTGCAGTCAAAGCAGAGAGGAGTGAGAATATGTGAGAGAAACAACTACACAAATACCAAGGTCAGTGAAGAAGGAGGGGGAGGAGGTGTTCCAGTTGCCAGAGCAGAGATTCCCCTGCAGCCCATGTTGATGCATGGGAGAGCAGAGGTCCACTTGCAGCACATGGAGGACCCCAAGCTGGAGCAGGTGGCCGCCTGAAAGAAGGCAGTGACCCCATGGGACGACACGTTGCAGCAGACTGTTCCTGAAGGACTGCACCCCATGGAGAGTCTGTGAAGAACTGTGGGCCATGGGAAGGATTCCCATTGGAGAAGTTTGTGGAGGAATGTTTCCTATGGGAGGGACCTCACTTTGAAGTAGGCGAAGGGCCTCCCTGAGGAGCAAGCAGTGGCAGAAACAGCCTGTGATGAACTGACTGTAACCCCATTCCCCATCTCCCTGCGCCACCAGGGAGAAAAAAGTAGAGAATCAGNGGCCATGGGAAGGATTCCCATTGGAGAAGTTTGTGGAGGAATGTTTCCTATGGGAGGGACCTCACTTTGAAGTAGGCGAAGGGCCTCCCTGAGGAGCAAGCAGTGGCAGAAACAGCCTGTGATGAACTGACTGTAACCCCATTCCCCATCTCCCTGCGCCACCAGGGAGAAAAAAGTAGAGAATCAGGAATAAAGTTAAGCCCAGAAAGGTATTTTAAACCCTGTTTTACTTCTCTTTATCTTACTCTGATTCTGATTGGTAAAAAATTCAATTAATTTCTGAGAGTCAGGTCTGTTTTGCCCATTATGTTAATTGGTAAGTGATCTCTCCCTGTCTTTACCTTGATCCATGAGCCTTTCATTGTTTTCTCTCCCGAGCTGGAGTGATACAGTGGCTCTTTTGAGCATCTGGCATCCAGTCATGATCACACTACTACAATTGGGCACAATGACATTTGAGTCTCATTGTCAGGAAAGAGAGAATAACTGATAGTCGAAACTTCATAATCTTTCCAATATCTCACCAAAATCAGACTCAGACAAAAAATTAGACAAAGATTTATTCCAAACCTGAAGCAACTAAGCAAACCTATTTCTGTTTTACATTCAGTCATCACTTTCAAGGATTTATTCAATAGACCAAGTGAATGCTTAGCAAGTCTGAATTAATTTTTTTCTCTCTTAGCTGTATTTTTCAGACATCAAAGGTGCCTTTGCTAAGTCAGAACTCTGAGCATAGATTCCAATTTCTACCAAGAGGTCCCATTGAATGCAGTTAACATTTAGAAAACTGTCAATTTAATTAAATATATATGAGCATCCAAAACTATCTCAGATGTCATGTAGCATTGTCTCATGGTTACCTTTTTCTCCATCAGTTTTTCCCACACCATCAGTTTGTTAAACAATAGGAGGAAAAATGGGAAATTTCAGGAAGAGACAATACCAGACTTCCTTTCCCAAAAGCATATTGTGGTAATATGTCTGCCTAATATTTCTAGTTTCAATACCTTAAGAATTCAGCCAATTTAGTAATTTACCAAACTATGTCAACTGCAAAAAGAAGAAACAAGATATGTGGGAGGCCTTGAATTTTTATCTTTATAAGACAAAACCTTTCAAAAATTTTCCTAAAGCTGTTTGTCTTCTTTCCTGAGAGAAAAAAAAAAAAAAAAAAAGGGAAGCAATTTCCACTCAGAATATCTCAAAGTGGATCTCAGAGTCTATTATGCTTTCCCAAGGTTTATCTAAGTCACCCAATAATATATGACCACACTCAACAAGGACCTGTGCATCTTAGAAATGCAATTTGCATTCAGTGTAACACAGAGTTCCATACACATTTTTTAGAAATCATTGTATTCTATTGCATGTGCTTTCTCTGGATGCTTCCTGTATCATGTCTTTCAGTTATTATTACCACCTGCTTCTTATCTCCACTCAGCTGTACTGCTTTGGAGCCACCTACAGCAGAATATATATATTTCCCTTTCATTCTTAGTGTTCAATGGACACTAAAGAAGGAACGGGAGACTGTTCATAACCTTCAGGATCTCTGCAAGAAGGGTGAAGGGCTGGCTCAATCCTTGGTCCTTTTCACTCCCAGAAGACTGGCATGAAATCCCAGATGCCCAGAGGGCCTCTGGGGAAGACAAATTGCTGTGGGCAGTGCTGCCTGACATTCTGGATTGTGGTCATGGAAAGTGGATGAAGGGGTGAAGGTGAGGTGGGAAAGCAAAGATGAGGTCCTGTCCTGCCTTGAGTCTCCTGTCACTTCCTGGAGTGAGTGATCAAATCCTTCCCATCTTGGTTACTATACAAATAGACAGGTAAGATGCATCTTTGATGTTGCTGGTCAAAATTATCTTGTTCCAGGCATAGTGGAATACCAGCAAAGCTACCACAAAGAGCAACAGGCAATTAATTAACTGTATGACCAAGCTGATACGTTTATTATGGCAAGAGGAGATTGAGTAGGTTTTATAAATGTAATGGTAACTGAATTTTTCAAGATCAAGGGATGTCATTCCAGCTAGAAGATACTCCAAAAATTGTATCTTGCTAATGTGTCCTTTAAGATCCAAAGATAAACTTTTTCTGCTCCTTGAATTGTATTGCATAAGGACAGAACTGGGAAGAAAGGGAAATTTCTAAAGCAGGCAGTTGCTCCATGATGTTGTTTCTACCAGCTATATAGCACTGGCTGCCTTTGGGATCCTGGGCATTGCCAAGATCCTTTGTAGGATATTTTATCAGCTCTAGGGAGCACGGTGACACAGAGTGGGCAAGCAGGGGCACAGCAGTTTGTGTGGCTGTTTGGGAGATGTTTTGCGCAGGCAGGGCAAGGACACGGGATGCATCCATCTTCCCCACCTCTTCTCTTGCTGGTGATAATTGTCCATGGTGATATTCTTTTTCCTCCTTTTTTCCTTTTTTTTTTTTTTCTTCTTCTTTTTCTTTTTCTTTTCTCTTTGATTTGAGTGTACCCAGCAATGACATTGGTAATGACAATCCACAAATGATCAAAAGACATTGCTGCTGTTGCTGCCAGCAGAAGTGTGCTAACCCAGACAGAACTGCCCAAGGATGTAGCTGTCCAGGTCACTGACTGCAGGGAGTGTCTGAGCCTGCCTGAGGACAGTTCATGAGACACCTATATATGATGCAATCAGGTGAATGATCTGCTCTGTTTAGTGGCAGAACTTGAGGAAGTGGAGAGGCTACAGAGTATTGGGGAGAGTGAAAATGAAATTAACTGGTGGAGTTGCTCCCTTTCAACTCCCTAAGAAGCTCAGCATGAGTCAGAGAAGCCCTGTTGCTTTTGCCATCAGGCAGGAGGAGCAGATCAATTAGATGGGGGAAATGGGTCCTTGATCAGAAAGGTAAAAGAATCCCTGCCTAACCCTCAGCACCTCCCCAGGTGCCCCTAAAGAATAGATATGAGGCCCTGGATCTACAGGGTGAGGTAGTGCATAGTCATGAAAAGAACTGGTCCAGAGGGTCTCCCCACTGCACTCTACCTACTGCACAGATCACAACCTCAGCTATTAAGAAAAAAAGAAGGGTAGTTGTAGTGGTGAGTGCCCTATATGCTGACTGGACCCATCCCACAGGGATTTCTGCTGCCTCCCTAGGGCTGAAGTGAGGCATATTACCAGGAGACTCCCTGAGCTAATTCAACCCTTTGATTATTACCCACTGATGGATTTTCAGGTTGCTGGCAGTTGATAAAAGAGGTACCAGGGCAATCAAACAGGACTTTAAGGCTCTGGGTCATTTGTTTAATGGATCAGGAGTGCAGGTGCTGTTCGCCTCAGTTCCTGCAGTAGCAGGGATGAAAGAGGAGAGGAGCAAGAAAAAGCATTTAATCAATGAACGGCTTAAGGATTCTGCCACTGGCAGAATTTTGGTTTTTATGATTCTGGGGAAACTTTTATGCTACCTGCTAGAGCCAGACAGACCACTGTTAAGCCTGCCAGAGTCAGATGGACTTCTATCTAGCAGTAAAACAACTCTACTAGTTACTCTACTCGACTAGTAAAACAACTCTAGCCTACAACTTGGCAGGGATGATCAAGAGGGCTTCATACTAAGTTTGAAGGGTGAAGGGGATGAGACCAGGCTCTTCAGAGATGAGGTGATGGGTGGTAAGATGGAGTTAGGAATGAAATCACCAGCCCACATGACATGTACACTAATGTGAACAAGAGGAGCTGGGAGCCATCAGGAGGCAGGAAACCTATGATGTAGTCACCATCATGTAAATGTGGTAGGATGACTTTCATGACTGGAATGTTGCCATGGATGGTTACATGCTCTTCTGGAAAGGTAGCCAAGGTAAGAGAGGTGAAGGAGTGGCTCTTTATGTTAGAGAATCTCTTGACTCTGTAGAACTTAAGGTCAGTGACAACAAGGTTGAGAGTCTGTGCGTAAGAATCAGGTTGACAATCTGGTAGGAGTCTGCTATAGACCACCCAACCACAATGAAGAGGTGGATGAAATCTTCTACAAAAAAAATGGAAGATATTTCAAAATCACCAGCCCTTGTTCTTGTGGGTGACTTTAACCTGCCAGATATCTGTTGGGAACTCCACACAGTAGAGAAGAGGCAGTCGAGGAGGTTCCTGAAATGTATGGAGAATAACTTCCTGTTGCAACTGAAAAATGAACCTAGCGGGGATGGGGCCTCCCTAGATCTGCTGTTTGCAAACAGAGAACTGCAGGTGAGAAATGTGGTAGTTGGAAGCTGTCTGGGGTACAGCAACCATGAAATGATGGAGTTTTCCATACTCAATGAAACAAGGTGGGGTATCAACAGATCAGCACTGGTGAGGCCACACCTTAAGTATTGTGTCCAGTTCTGGGCTCATCAGTTTAGGAAGGACATTGAAGTGCCAAAGCAGGTCCAGAGAAAGGCTATGAGGCTGATGAAAGGATTGGAGCACAAGTCCTATGAGGAGTGTCTGAGGAAGTGGGGGTTGTTTAGCCTGGAGAAGGAGACTTGGGGGAGACAGTATCTCTCTACAACTACATGAAAGAAAGTTGTAGCAAGGTGGGTATTGGTCTCTTCTCCCAAGCAACCAGCAACTGGACAAGAGAGCACAGTCTTAAGCTCTGCCAGGGATGGTTTTGATTAGACATTAGAAAGAAGTTCTTTATAGAAGGAGTGACAGAGCATTGGAATCGGCTGCCCAGGGAAGTTTTTGAATCACTGTCCTTGGAGGTATTTAAGAACAGACTGGATGTGGCACTCAGTGCCATAGTCTAGTAGGCAGGGTGGTATTTGGTCAAAGATTGGACTCAATGATCTCAGAGGTTTTTTTCAACCTAAATGATTCTGATTCTATATGTGTATGTTGACAAATTAAACGACAGCTGCTTTATTTGCAGAACTCAATGTTAAGGCATTGATGCTGTGACTTACAGAGGAAATTTTTCTTGTAGGAAACTGCAGTGAAATGCAACATTTCATCCTGTCTGAACCCTAAAGGTAATTCGGCAGGTATCCATGCTACCTTTTAAATTATCAGATTGGAATACAAGAGCAGTATATATTAGAGGTTTTAGCACAAATCTCTATACAAGGTGATCTACTTTTGCTTTCCTTTGTTTTTGTTTGAGGGTTTTATTTGTTTGTTTGCATTTGTTTGGTTGGGATTTGTTTTGTTTTGCTTTAAACTTGGTTAGGTATTTCTAAAAAAATCACTGGGTTTGTAAAGCACAAATGTGCTCATAGAAAGGTTAGAGCTAGCAACTTCTATATGAACTTGTGCATTCTTCTAGCTTGGAAATATTCCTAACAAGGACGTACAAAGAGTCATGAAGTGCCTTGTTCACACCTTGATGAGCACTTAAAATGTACTTTTTTGTTGCTCTCAATTACTGTGGATTCCACAAGTGTTTACTATTTTTGGCATCCTGGAACATCACAGCCAAATGATGATGAATGAATGTAATGATTTGATTCATTTTAACAGGAATATGGTAGTAAGGAAAAATAAGACATTTAGGCTAATCTGCATGACTACTTCTTGAAACTTTAATAAACTGCCAAAAAGATGTGCTAACATTATGTGAAAAAGATGATCTGAAATGACAGACACTGTTTGTTTGGGTTTTTTTTCCCAGGGAATAAGCTCTTTAAAAAAAAAAAAAAAAAATTAAAAAAAAAAAAAAAGAGAGAGAGAAGGAGAAAATGACATATTTTGCAAATGTGTTATTTGTATTAATTATGTAGAAGGTTCTCTTTAGTTGTGCAGTTACATTCCCTACTAGCACCCAAAGAAGGGGTTCAATTGCTTAGGAATTTGAAAACTGCCATCTTATTCATTACCATCAAATTTATTTCTTCTGTAGACAAAAACTATGAAAAACCTTCAAGAACTTTTTATCAAACTTTCAGATGCTTTATCTACTTTTTCTTTCCTTTTCTTTCATCCTCTTGTGGTTTTCTCTTTGGCCACAAAAGGAAGGAGCTGCTATGAAATAATGTCCACTTTTTCCTTTCTTTACTCCCTTTCTGGTGTATTAAATAATTCCCAGGCTAGTACTAGATCTAGAATGTGGTTAAATATGCATATTAGAGGTTGGTACAGGATAATATTTGGTCCTGACTCAAATCCATCCTTTGTGTGACACTATATGGAGCCTAAAATGCCCCATGGGGTGAACTGAACACCTATGTTCTTTAACATTTTACTGCAGAAAGAAATGGATTGTGAACAAAATAAATTTATCACCCAACAACACAAGGTGCATCTTCATTTTATGTAATGCTCTCACCACATATCCTGTCAACAAATGAAGAACAATTTTTTAGCATTGACTTTAGCAGAAAGAGAGTGGCTTTTGGCCTTTCTTTTCAAACTTCTGACACAAGTCTTAGAGCCATATAGGATGTTTTCACCTTCTTTCAGGAAGGAATCTTCATTTCTGACAGATGGTATTGCAGACTGCAGGAATATGGCCTTTTAAAAATAATTTTGGGAAAACAGATTAGCTTCTGGAAATTTTCTGTACAGAAATGTAAATGACACAGATTTCCTTAAATAAATACCTTCTAGGCTTGCAAAACAATCAGTCACTTTTGAAAATTTTTGTTCATAATGTGCATTCAGTGAGAACATTCAGTGAACATTAAACAGAGAGCATTAAAATTATAATTTAAAACTATAATGACAGGATTATTCAACCATATTTTTTCTTAAAAATAGAAATAGCAAAAAGAAACTATAGTTAAATCCAACAGAAGAGTTTAACTCATTTATGTAGATAAAGAAAATTTTTCTTTTCTACCAAAAAGAAACAAAAATTAAAAAATCCCTGGTCATTTGATTATGCCATTTACTGACTTGATAGAGAAATTAGAGAAAAATTCTCTGCAATATGAAGAAGGTCATGGTAGATGCTTTAAAATAGTGCTTTCCAGCCTTGGCATTGATGAATCTGTGATATCCTCATACCATGGAACATGCTGCTATTTCCAAATTATGACAGGCAAGAGGAAATCTCTTTAATGAGCAGCCTATTCAATAACTCTAGGGAACTATTGCAACTTCTGCTGAAATATTTGGCACTGGACATGTCAGAATAGAATGTCATGTTGAACAGACTCCTGTTCTGATCCAGAATGTCAGCAGATTCACAGACTCATATAATCAGAGTGCTACATTGAAAGCTTCTTGACACTTTTTTTGGTTTTAAACAAAGATTCTGGATGGGCTCATTTACTCAGTTTATAAACATTTGACTACTTTATTTGTTTATCCAACACAAATACATCATTACTTAAACTAATCCTTAGGGATCTTTTTTTTTTTTCCAGTTGCTATGCTTTTTACAGTACTGTGCTCTTTGTATGATTTTGGGTTTGAGCACCTGTTGTTGCCAACAGTCTAAGGCTGTACAAAGAGTATATAAACAGAGATGTCAAAGAGAATGTTTAGGAATTTTGTAGGTTTGTGTTTTGTTTTTGTCATTTTGTTTTTTCCATTCTGATGTTTTAAAATTGAACCTTAAAATGTAATAATCTCTCATAGTGTGGTAGAGCATAACATCATACAGTGGCTAGAGGATTCCTCTTGAGGCTATTGCCATCTCATATTACAGAAAAGTAGTTCATCTCTAAATACACTTGTGTATATTTGCAAAAACCAGATGATGCAGCCTATGCTTATTGTGTTAAAAAAATAGGTTTGAAGCTAGTCCTGCACCCTAAAGAACCGATTGGCTCACATTCATATTTTTCATAGTTAACTATCTCCTTCCAGAGTAGACTGGTGTCTTGGGATGCAAATCCCCTGGTCCCAGGTCTCCTCATGTGATGCCCTTTGGATGCCACAACATTGTTAATTAGTCTGTCTTTGAATGTGGGCAGATATTAATTTCAAATGCCTGAAGCAATATGTTAGGGGATACTCAGTGCTAGAAGTTCAAGAACATAGCACATTTGAATCCAGGCTGACTAAGTGTAAGACTATTATGAGGACAAGGTGCTTCACAGAAACAAGAAAGCATGTTTTATGGAACAAGCTTTAAAAGGCATATTTGCTAATGATTGCATTATATTCTTTCTAGCTACTATTCTTGATTTCACATCCTGAATAGTCTTATGTCTAATGCCACTTGTAGTAGTCAGGTTACTCTTCTTAAACACAATTATAGAATCACAGAATTACAGATTATGCTGAGTTGGGACGGAATCACAAAGAACATTGAAGCCCAATCCTTAGCACTCCTGCACAGGATCATCCACAAGGGTTACACCATGTGCCTGAGAGTATCATCCAAACACTCCTTGAGCTCTGTCAGGTTCGGTGTTGTGACCACTTCCCTTGGAGCCTGTTCCAGTGCCCAATCACCCTCTGGGTGAAGAACTTTTTTCTAATACTCAACCTAAACCTGCCCTGACACAACTTCAGGCCATTCCCACTAGTCCTGTCACTGGTCACCACAGAGAAGAGATCAGTGCCTTCCCCTCCTCTTCCCCTTGCGAAGAAGTTGTGAACTGCATATTGATGGCATATGTTTCTCTTTGCCTTGACCAATCGTGACAAAACTTATCAATGGGGTTCTGTTCTGGAGATTTTAAGGAATACATTCTCCATCCCTACTTCATGGAAGTCTTTGATCTGTCTGCAAAAGTTAATGCTCATTAGTATGCCTGTAATGAGTGTCCGTTCATTAGTGATGATGCACATAGGTTCACAAGAAATCTGACCATCATTTATTTTGGAGGAGTATAAATGACTATTTTTGTTTTAAAATGTGGAGTTCTGTAGAACATTTATTTTTCCTTAACAGCTACAAGTTCTTGAAGAGGTAAATGAGATCTCAGGATACCCACAAGACCCTGGGAAAAACTCTGAAACTGCAAAACCTGTGGGAACTGCAAGACGCTTTACTGAGTCTCACAAGGAAGTTTTAAAAAAAGAACTACAACTTGGACAACATGTATGGTGAGCTGAAAAGGAAATCAGTGACCAAACTTTTTAGGGCCATAAAAGTGGTGGGAAATTGATTCTCTGAATTTCTCTGATTGTTATGTTATGCTATTTCAAGATAGTAAGCAGCTATCTTGAGAGAGGTAGATCAGAGAAAAGTTCAACACTTGGAGACACCTGTTGTAGGATACCCTCCTCTGACCTTGAAATTCAGATTTTTTATTTTCTCCTTTAAAGAGATTAGGGAAAATGTCATGTACAGCAATTTTAAATTGTTGGGTATCCAGGTAAGCTGGAAATTAAGACAAACAGTGAAACATACACATAGACACACAGACACACAAAGAATATACTAAAATAATGAAAAATATAGAGTAAACAAATAGGGAACTTTATCTGCATTTTTTATTAACTCGAGATCTAAAGAGCTGCTCTGCAAGTGAAGAGACAGTAGCTTTATAAAGAGCAAAAAGAATTATTTTTTCACACAGTGTATAATTGAAAAGTGAGTTTCACTTTCATAGGAAGTTGACAAATCTGAGAAAAATCCAAAAATATTCCGTAAGAAAAGTTCCTTCAATAGTTACTAAAGACATTGGTCTGGATAAAACTTCTAGTTCAGGAAGGCCCAACCAGTTGATGCCTGGAACAAGAAAGGAAGAACAGATAAAATGTCACTTATCCTTCTCCTGTTTGTCATCTCCCCCTAATAATTCACTGCAACCTCTCAGGTGCTGGTCTTAATGAACCCTCTGTTGTTTCTGCTATAGGCACTCTAATGCTCTTGGGTGACCTGTAGGATTTTCACAAATGCCACTTTATAGACTGAATTCAGTACTGAACTTAATTGTGTCCCACTTGAGGTGGATTTGTTCTGAACATTTGAATGTCTTTAAAGAAAAATAATCTAATAAGCCATGTACTCTTACAGAGTATAAATTTATTGAATGAAAGCTACCTCAGCTTCTGTGATGGTTTGTGTGAGATACTGGCTTTATTTAAATAAATATATATAGATTTATTTTTACGATGCATACTGCTGCCTATATAAAACTCAAGCATTGTTCTGTCCTAAGTTGAATACAATGGATGTTTTTGCATCTTTATAACTTAGGATAATGCATTAAATCCTATTTAAGGTGATTTCTATCAGCTTGACACAGATGATTTTAAAAAAGCTGTAGCTACACACTGAAAATAGTGATTTTTGGTCTCCAGTGCCAAGTACAGTGACTTGTGTCCAAACTATTCAGAGCTAGTCCCTTCTACATATGAATTGCCATATCCTTAGAACATAAGATTTTTCTCAGTGCTGTCTCTAAGCTCCATGTCAAGATATATGCATTGGTTCATTTTTACATAAAAGAGTCTGGTGCAATAAACACCTGAAGAAAACTACAAAGATCAGTGTCTACAGAGCCATCGTACTGTCTACTCTTCTCTATGGGTCTGAATCTTGGGTCATCTACCGCCACCACCTGTGTCTCCTTGAACACTTCCACCAGCGCTGCCTCCGTACAATCCTAAACATCCACTGGTCTGATTATGTGACTAATGTGTCCATTCTGGAGCAGGCAGAGGTCACCAGTATTGAGGCCATGCTGCTGAGAACGCAGCTGTGCTGGGCAGGGCACGTCTTCAGGATGGAGGATCACCGCCTCCCTAAGATTGTGCTCTATGGTGAACTCACCACCGGGTGCCACAAGAGAGGAGGCTCGAAGAAGGGATACAAGGACTGCCTGAAACAACACCTCAGCCTTGGCCATATTGACTACCATCAGGGGTCCACTCTGGCCTCCAATCGGGAGATGTGGACTCACAAAATCTATAATGCTGCTGTCTCCTTTGAAACTGCACACAGAATCAGCCTGGAGGAGAAAAGACAATGCAGAAAGAACTGTGTCTTGACAGTACCACCTATGGAAACTTTCTGCTGTGCCTTTTGCAACCGGACTTGCCTGTCTCGCATTGGCCTTATCAGCCATCAGCACGCTTGCAGTAAGCATGGGTAAAACCCTCCCAAATCTTTGTTCTCGAAGTCTAGCCATGATACAATTATTTTATATCTATATTTTAAATCTTGAAATAATGTGAAGGACATGTTTCAGTCTGCTAGGCTGGTGATCTCACAGTCTAAATCCAAGGATATACCTCTGGTGAGTAGGTTCATTTTGAGATGTTGGGATTGGTGTGATTTCAGAGGACTGGGACAGCAATTCTGACTTGTTCAGTATTATTTGCACCACATTTTGAGATATATTTTTGCCCATAATGCATTTGAGTTTTTGGCTAAGGTAAAGTCACTTACTCAGAAAGAGATTAATATAAATTAGAGACCTTTGAGGTAATAAGAAGGAAAATATCTTGTCTTTCTCTGTAAATTCAAACTTAAGCCTTGCTGTTCATATCTTTCTGCTGTTTTTGCTAAGTAATTTCAGTCAAAAAGTGAAAGTACTCTAGTCAGCATAGTAAAGCTGAGGTGAGTGTTTGAATCCTGCCAGTCTAATGATGACCAGAGCAATACCCAAAGATTCATTGCCCATTCTTCACAGTAATTGCAATCAGAGATGTAGTTTTTGAAAGAAAGAACTTAACCTCAAAATCTGCAATTAAGATTTCCACAGAGATAGTTGTGAAAGATGTAATGGTGCTGTAAAATAAGAAAGTTGTAGGGTGTCAGACACATAAACTAGACTGAAAGTAAAATAAAAAGCCAGGAGGAAACAAGACATAAATTATTTTCTGCACTGTAACTCCTCACATGACCTTAATGTTTTGCTATAAATGTAAGTAATTCAGAAAAAAACAACCATGGAGGATCATATTTACAAGAAGGGCTACAATTTTTCAAGAGATAAGCATATGAAGCCAGAAAAGAAAAGAGTATATAATGAGTTATGTGATGGATATTAGCAATGGCTGGGATTCTTCTTTACTGTATAATAATAGTTAGAAAAAAACCTGCTTCATTCTTTAGAATACAATTTAGCAAGTTAACAGGTATGCATATTGAATGAGTGGTAGGAAAAAATTGTATCTGAAAGATAATCATAAAGAACGCAAAATTCAAACAATACAAAGTTACAAAATATTAGTAATGAGGTTGCTTTAATTCAGTTTTATATTTAGATGTCTAAACATAAGTGGAAAATATCTTTCTCTGGGTGTTCTCAGTGTCACTCAATTTATCCATTTATAAAACACTCATTTCAGGAGAACTGAATCACTAAACACCTAAAGTTAAGGCACAAGCTGTATCTGTCATTTACAGTAACTGGAACTCATCCTGTGACACTGTCTTTGTTGGCATAATCAAGTCTGTCAGTCAACGTAAAGTGGAGGAGGATGCTCATTTACTACTCTCATTATTCCAAATGTGTTATGAAAAGCCTTGTTTAGTGCACACTTTTCAAAGCCTGCTCTGGACACCAAGTTATTAGTTTTACCAGGGACTCTTCCTTCTCTAGAGTCTCAAACACTAACCAATGAACATATCTTCACCTTTGCCAGTCTGTGTTACTGGGTTGCTATTTTACAGGTGAAGTCCAGCAGAACAAATGGGTTCAGGTGATCAGTACCTAGATGCTCGTCAGAAAAGACAGTGGCAGTTCCAGGTATTTTCCATAGCAGGACTAAGGCAAATATGTTTGCAGAAAAAACAAGGGCTCTCAGACTAGTTTTCTTGTTTTAAAGATTGCCATCTGAAAGTGTACATTCCAGATGAAAGAGGAGTGGCAGCAGCAGACTACCTCCTCAGGTAATAACCACAGGGAGCCAGAGGTGACCCTAGAACAGATAGTGCTCTAACTG
Source organism: Formicarius rufipectus (assembly GCA_013399695.1). Classification (NCBI taxonomy): domain Eukaryota; kingdom Metazoa; phylum Chordata; class Aves; order Passeriformes; family Formicariidae; genus Formicarius; species Formicarius rufipectus. Next base: position 165,475 of record VXAU01004035.1, on the reverse strand, counting down.
TGTGGAGGAGTCCTACAGAGTCTGAGCACAGTGGACAGAGCTGCAGGCTGATAGCAAGGTGCATCATCACCTCCCAGCATGGCCAACAATACATCAGGTCCAGAATACATCCACAGAGTCACATCAGGGGCAGCAAAACACAAGGACAGAGACAGAGTTTGAGGCAGAATACCTCCAAGGGATCTATGCATGAGACAAGCTACCCAGAGTATAGGGGTGAGGTCCATCCAGGCAGTAGGGGCTGGAAACAGGAACACCTATCATGCAGCCCAGGTAGCTTCTGAAGACCCAAGGCTGAGCTGATATTTGGCTCCTGGGCCTATGATTCAAGTGCATTTGGAACATCCAGGTGTGGTTGCTCCAGACCATTAAAATCTATCAGTGCATCCATGTCACAAATTTAACATGCAAGATAATTTTCTGCTAGTTTTGAGTCTTGCCCTCAATCTGCCAAGCTTACTTTTGTTTTAAGATTTTTTTTTTCTGATTTCTGGATTTGATGCCTTTCTTCTACATATTTTAATTACCAACTAATATTTTTTTGATGGATACTAACTTGCACAGCACACACTACTGCATTATGGAAATACTTCATAGCTTTTACCATATTTATTTTTATCATTTATTCCTCTGAATAACTTGGTGACCTCTTTGATACAGGTATTTCATTGACTTATCTACAGCAGTGTCTAGACCTCAAGAGTTCCTGAGTTCCAGTTGGGACAAAAACAGATCTCAAGCCATAGAGAATGTGCTGCAGCACATTTTTCCTATTTCCACCAGTGTAGCCTCTGTCTTCCCATCTCTTTCCATGATTTTATCTGAGCCCTTTAAAAGCACATCAGCTTAAAAACAATTTGACTATTGATTTAGGTAGTTTTGAAGCAATTATCATCTGTGACTCCAGAAAGCATAAAACTGGTTGGTTTTTCTTTGTTAATGTTTTTCACAGTACCTTCATGTTTTGATTGACAACTTTTAGTCATTTCACTGCACAATCTGCTCCTTCAGATCATTAATAAAATGTACTAAAAAGCAAGGAGTTTAATGTAAAACCTTGGAGCACCTTTCTGTTAATGTGCTGTTTTTTTTAATTTTCCCATTTTCTATTTCTTAACCAGTTCTGTCAGTTTTATCTGCCTTAGTCTATCTTTAATATTAAAAATAATTTATGCTACACATATTATTTATAATTTTCCAAGTTGCTCTTGTTTTCTCTTTAAAACATATTTCACCAGGTTTAACAGAGACAGTTACAATAGTCCAGATGCTGATATTGATCTAATCAATGAAAGGATGCTAAGCAGTCTCATATTACTGGTGCCTTACATTGGAAAAACTGGATGAAAAGAGGTGGTGTAATTGACATAAAATAAATACTGTCAGTGCCAATGAATCTTCATTTTCTTCTTGATCAGTATCAACAATAAGAATGTCTGTACCAATACTTCAGATAGACTATATCCCATTAGTTAATGGGATCATAAGTGGACTTGAAGTGGATCATAACAGAATTGTGATAGAAAGTTATCAGTCAAGAAAGAATTTCAGCTCATGTGTCTTGCTTTTCAGGAAAAGGAGGTATACTACTATTTAGCCCAATATAAACTAAGGATGAAGCTCTGACTCTACCTTTTGGGATGAAGCCAGTTCTAATGGGGTGTGTTAAACATGCTCTGTAGCAATCTTCTGAAATTAACCACTTTTGGAACATAATAGGACAGACATGTAATATGTGAATACCAGTTCTGAAGTGTGATGAACTTTCCAGGCACATTAAAACTGATCTGTTTTAAAACAGAGAATATAAAGCTTAGGAGTCTGCTTTGTTTTCTGTGGGTATCTATATGTCCCCAGCTTATAAATACAATACCTAAGGTGATTAGGTACCTAATTTTTCTATCAAGGTAGGCAGATTGAACTTGTCCCTGGACAAATAGAAGAGCTTATTATCTAACAGTGGAACATCTAAGGATGTTGGGTTACCTCTGAAATCAGATATAAGCTGAACTGTGATTTCATTCTTAATATTTAAACTATTTTGATGTCCCACTTAAAACACTTAGGTTCTTTTTTGGATATGGCCAGTGGAGAGTGTAGGTCAAAATTTAAGGTGAAGTCAATGGCTACAACTGTAGTAGATAATGAAGGTAATCTCAGTTGTTTTAGCAAACAAAAGCTCAGCCTATTCCCTTCACAAACAGCAGTGCACCCAAAACATCCTAGATATAGATAGGCAAATCTAGTTTTCGTGTTGACCTTGATGTAATGAGGGACACTTAGAGAGGCCTTCACTGTTTCTCTGTTTCCTTTTCCTTCAGTTTCTTCAATTATCCTGCAAGGTTTCCCTCCCATATTTCTTTGCAAATTACCTCCCTTTCTGACATGAAAATTATGTATTTCAAGACAAAACTGAATGAATTTCTAACAGGCCTTAAAAGGCATTTTTAGCAAAATTCGTAAGTGTTCCTTCTTGACCGTAGTATGCCCCATTTGTTGTGACCTATGAGGTACTCCCAGACTACTTGGTGCCTTCAAGACCATGAATCTGTTTTCTCTGTTTATATCATTCTTCATTAGCTAAGGCTTGGAAGTTCAATGGCACATCAATTCTTTTGTTACTTTGCAAAAGATGTTAAGCAGGTATATAAAAAACAGTAACAATATAAATTAACTACTATGAGGCTGTTTATATTACAAAGCTATAGAATTCATGAAATGCTACTTTATATGTAAATTCAAACTGCACACTTTATTTAATAACAGTTTTGACTGGCTGTAATGTGTGTCACTATTTGTCTTTCTCATCCCTTACTTATGCATAACCTTAAACACTTGGCTTTATTTCAGTTTGGGAGTGACTTAATGTTAAGTGACCCACCCTCAGGCTCTGAAGATTGGTTTTGTTCTCTCTTGCCAGCTGCAGATATGACCAAAGGTATTTAAGAAGAGAAAAAAATAATAAAAAAAAAAAGAAGGCATAAAGAGCAACATGATCTAATCTTATTTATTTATTTAGTGTCAACAGAAAAAAGCTAACTGCAACCAAATATTAAATTATTTGATTGTTCTCTCAGAACATTTTTTTTTTTTAACTTCATTGTACAGTTTATATTGTAGTATCTGTAGTGGTCCTCAGAGTCTGTTTTGCATCAGATTAAGAAACCCATATATTCTTGACACTTGAGCAAGAATTTCTCTTTACTTTGATCCGATAAAAAAATAAAAATTAATAAATAGTATTTATTAGTACACGTTTCCTTTTTTACCAAATAAGTGTTGTATTCTCTTCCTAGGCACATGGAGACTACTTACTGGACTTAGCGTACTCAAAAGTTCTTAGAGTTTGTCAGTACAATAGGTTAAGGTCAAAATGCCTTAGATAGATATACATAACAACGTACCAGAAGTTGATTATAACAACCGATTTGCCTACTTGTCATAGAATATTGCAGGTTGTATTGCTGGGTTTTCTTCGTTCTTCTTTTCATAATGGTTTTATAAATATTTCATCACTCAGATAATTTTCTCTTCTCCTTTGTAAAAACAAATTTCACATTCACTGAATCTGTAGTAGAGCATTAATTTCCCGTCTTTCTACATCAAAATAGAGCTAGA
>VXAU01004035.1:123400-161821 GCA_013399695.1 Formicarius rufipectus | reverse complement strand
TTTTTTTTTTTTTTTTGCTATGTGACTTATGAACAGAAAAAAATCCAGAATATTGGTTAATGATGTCATAATTTACGTCTCACTCTAGCCCTTGCATACAGTGTATTCAGTGAAGAACTAATCACTGTCAGTGGTCCATGTTCAAATGTAACCTCTTAATTATGTTATCTGCTCATATGCGGTGTTAGAGTCAAGAGTCATAATGGCCTACACTGTTGGCCTACACATGGCTTCTTCTCATCAGGAAATGTTCGTAACTACACTCACACAATAAAAATGGATATCAGGTTACTTGTGAAAGTGATTTTGATGCTGTGTCATATAAATTGAGATATTTTTGAGGGTGGATTTTTACTGTGGACATAATTATTTCTTTAACTGTCTCAGTGCAGTATTATGATTTACCCTGACAGCTATTTTACTGATGAGATATCTTTGAAGGATTAATTATTAATGAATTTCATTTTATTTCAGTCATGCAACTGGCTGAAATTCTACACCAGTCGTTTGCTCAGGGTCTAAACATTACAAAAAATTATCTGCTCTGAACTAAGGAAAGATTACAGCAATCTGGTTGCATGTTTCCTGTTAGCTAAATCTAGAACTCCAAGCAAAGAGATCAGTCTAGTTCATAATCTGTTTGAAGCCAGTTCTTTGCTATGTGAGGATTTGAGATTGTGACTTTGAAATACGAAGCTGGAAAAAAAAAAAAATGTCAATTGCCTGAAGGTCATGAACTGCAAAGACAGCAGCTCATATCTAGTTTAGGAAGTTTGGCAAGTGTTCTATGCATTGATTTTTATGGCAATTTTCTGTCTTTTTTTAAAAAAAGTTAAAATGACAAATGGAGTTCTATAAAGCATAACACAAGTTCTTTCCATTCTCTGGTGTGAATATATTCTGATTTTTGTGTATCCTTTCACTATCAATGCTTACATCTGTTGTTTGAAATGCTATTCCTGATACAATTGTTTTTTAAATGCAAACTCATATGTGTGATCTCAAGAGAAACTGGTAAATTTTACCGAGTGGGCATCTCTAAATTACATGCCATCTGCAGCTAGTAATGTGAGGACTAAACCCAGTCAGCTGTGATCTTCAACCACTGCATCTATCATTTTGATTGGCTCTAGGGAAATCAACAGCTTTTGGCTTGAACTTTTCTCACCCCAACAGGTTATTATGGACTAGTTGAGATGTACTGGCTAAAGAATTATTTCTTTTATCTGCAGCTAGTCCTCAAACTGTTTTGTTTTGGTTTTTTTTTTTGTGCAAAAAAGAAGGAAAATGTAAAATTCTGCAAAGCAAAAGGCACATACTTTAACACTGATTCAGATTTTATGAGGTATAAGTGTGCAGTCTTATTAACTCAGAAAGGCTGTTGAAATATGTAAAGCATGAAAGAAAAAATTTAAGAAACATTGTTATTGCCTATGTAATTGTAAATTAATAGTACCAGGGAAAAAATTCAATGAACTTTTCAGAATAGTATGTTCATATTCTGAAGAGGTAATTGCCAAAGTGGGAATTACTGTATCATAACATGTGAGACTTCAGCATCATCTTAGAGAGAGGGGGGCAGGGGAGGAAGTAAAAAAAAAAAAGTGCAGAAGTAATACATTGATGCTACCTACTGAAGAAAAAGCCCTCTGAAATCCCATTTATATCATTGAACTGCCACTAATATGTTGCCCCATCCCAGTGCCTATACTCCGACATTATGGCATATTCTTTTAAAGTAGTGAAAGTTATTGTGAGCTAATTAAAACTGCAGCTAAAAAATGTAAGCAGAAATATACTGAGATGCACCTTGTTCTAACTGACAAATGGCTTGGCAAATATAAGTGCTTTAACCTCATGTGCCTAACCTGATGTTTCATAATTTATTTTTATGTATTCACTAACTACATGAACTAAGAAGGTCAGAAAACAAGATCTGAGAGCTAGCTCTGAAAAAAAAATGAACAAACCCCAGGAAAAAACTGACCATACCTTTGTTTCTCATCTACATAGCTTCAAATGCTAACTACAGTGTGATTTCACATGCACCCACATAATTGCTGTAGTATCTAAATAGTTATGTTTCTAGGAATTAAAGGCATCACATCTAATTTGCCAGGAAGCAGTATGCATGAAGAACACCGTAGGAGACACCAGAAGAAGGAACGACTGAAATCCTACATCTTTTTTTCATCTGAGAGATGTGTGTGTCACTGAAATTCAAGATTCAGGACCGTTTTTGAAAGGCAGCTATAGGCATCTGTATGCAGAAGAGCTACCCAGGCTGAGAATCCCCAGTTCAGACAGATCAGGTTCTTTTAGAAGGTGGGATGGTTTATTTGTTGTTTATTTTCATGTGGCACCATATTAGACATAGAAGAGACTAAAAGACTGCACTTCATCTGACTGCACTTGCTTTGGTAAGGTTTGGATACATCTTCATGAATTAGCCATCAAAAATTTACTGCATACAAATTCCCAGAGTTAAAATTAATCTTTTGGTCTTTCAGCTGTGTTTGTTTTCAAGTTCTGTCCTCTATACCAGAATTTTAGTATGCACATTTGTCTTGCTCTGAGAGTGCTGTAAGATCAAATTCCCCATGGAATTTGAGGAAAAGAATGGTTGGTGTCTCTAAATAGCTTTATTTAGTGTCTAGGTGCTGTATTGTTCAAAAATGTTAGAGTTTAAGGGCCTAAAGTACATGCATTACCAAGGAAGACTTTTTTACGGTCACAAAATAAAGAATAATTGAAATGTGAGAATTCCTAAAATATGCTGAATGGAAGTCTTAAGGATAACAATTTAGGGATTATGAATTCTAAATTGCATGTATATTCAAAGTTAGAAGCCTGACATATACTTTTGATCTATTCAGTAACTTCTCAATGCTTTAGCTTTCCATATGTGAAATGTAAATATGTCTTTCTTCCATAACAGAATTCTGTGAAAGAAAACAATTTAAAGATTGTGTAGCCTTAAATACCATAGGAATCTATTTGGTAGGATCCTTAATAAATACTTCAAGTTTGAGACAAGATGTTCAAGATTTTAAGACACATTATGAGAGAAAAGAGAAAAAACACAGAAAATTGAACAAACAAGATAAATTAATTGGGAGATAAGGCATAATGAAAATATTTTTACTGGATTTTTATGGTATTCTTGCTCACTGATTTTTCTTAAAAGCTTCAGCACAGAGACTTAAAGGCATTTCAACACTAATCATCTTTCCATTCCATTTGATTTCTTAGGAAGTTAGATGTCTAAATCACTTTTTAAATATTCTTTTTCTCCCATAAGTGGCTAAAGATTCAAAATGAAGATGTTCTGAACTTGCTTTTGTAAATTGTTTTGCATAACATTTTCCCACTCTAGCCAATACTCACTGTGAGTTGCTTCACTTCACCCGATTCCTTGATGGTGCAGTATCAGACTCAGTATCATAAACATTCATGTTTTAAAGAATGTGCAAATTTAGGGGACAAGGAAAAATCAATTACAAGCAAACTGATAAAAAAAAATGATTATTATATTAGGCTAAATTGCTGTATAAACGTCTTACATTATTGTTACACTTAAAGCAAGAACAAACCCCCAAAATTAATACTGTGAGGCAACAGACAGCAGAGTCACTAGCAGAGAGCAACAAATTAATCTGCAATAGTTTATACACACTTTGTAATCACCATTGTACTTTGCTAAAAATATATGAACTGATGGCAGACTCTGACAGCAAAATCCATCAGGCATTTGCTGTAAGTGCTTAAACATCACTGCAAGCAGCAGAACACAGAAGAAGGTCTTTGCATTTTGAAAAATCTGCTTGAAATAAGGCATATTATTTTATATTTCCAGTTGAAAAAGCCACAGGACCATCACAGTGACTTTTTCAAATTATGTTCTTTCCCTCCAAAGTACTGCTCACTTAAGATGTCTAAAGAAAGGTGAGATCTTTCTATTGATTTTTCAAGTGTTTTTTGCTGGTGTGCATTCCTCAAGACTAATGTTAACACACTCTCACAGCTTTGCACCATTACCTTTATTTATTACATTTACCAGAAACATTTCCACATTGATTTCCAGTACCCAAAATCATGAATAGCTGCAACAGTTGAAAAAATATCAACATTCTAGTGCTACCAACTAAAGCCTATAATAGGTGACATGAAATCATTCTCTAAGTCAATGTTAAAAAATGTTTATTAGTATCTATTTTTATATAATGAGAGATGAATTGCTGAAATGTCAAGTGACTTTCATTCAATTTCATATTGTCAAAGGGCAAAACCACACCCTGTGATGTCAACAAGAATTTTTGTTATTGAGTTAGGTGAAGATAGGTTTTCACTCAGAATAATTTTGCATCATAAAGAGAGATGGAGGGGAAAAGAGAAGGATTGAGGCTTTCAATTACATTTTATTTGAACTCTTTGCTGTAGAGAATCCATAAGACTCATCTACACGTGCAAAGGACGATGACTGGTTCCTAACTCAGCAGGAAATGACATCCTGTCTATCAGAAAAGATGGGTAAGATGCCAAATTTTTGCAAATTGAAAATTTTCTGCTTATGAAAAATCTCTTTGTGAGCCCAATGTCCTTGTAGAGAAGCCAAAAGCTGTTAGGGTCTCACATCACAGTTCTGTAGTCCCACGCTACATGAAATTCAGCTATACTTGAGAAGGATGATGGATGATTGGTACTGCGAGTACTTGAACAATGATCTCAAAGGAATCTGATTTTTTTTAACTCTTGTTTATTGCATCATTTTTTTCTGCCTTACAAGTCTGACTACACTTAGGGTAAGTGTTTACCTTTCAGCTTCTATTTGAAGGCAATTAAAAAAAACCTATATTCTTAATTTTTTTTAGGTAAATGCTAGCAACTACAGGGAAATGGTACTTTCAGAATTCTATAGAGATGCACTTCTTGGCTATAGTACCCTTCCTATCCATATGATTATCTTATTCTTAGGCTTTTCGTAGCATTTTATTCTGACAGTAGAGAGTGCAATCTTTCCTTTAACTGTATTTTTGAAAAAAAGTTTTGAAGAGAAACAATAGTTTTCTTTATATATCTCTTTCCTTTCCCTTCTAATTGTGAATCTGCCAGAGAAAAAGGTTAAAAAGGAGACAAGACAGAGATGAGCATTCACAAAAGTAAAAACTACAGTTTTGTTTCCTTAAATTTCTGAAATAATTTTCTAAATAAAGAATGGGAGTATATGATTTCATGAAAAATACAACTGTGCTTTTTGTTTGTTTGTCTCTGAAGTTTTTTCTCTTTGGTGGCACATCAGGTAAAATCTAATTTGCATATTTTATTGTGTATACATAAAAAATGCATACACAAACTGCAGTTGTTTCTGTACTTGTGGTGTGCTGCACTCGGGCTGCTCCTCTGAGACAAGGAAATCTTGCCTTGTCTCCCTAACCTACTGTCAAAGAGGACATAATTATGGAGATTTGGTGGTACACAGATCTTTGCGGCACACACAGAAGTGATGCAGTGTGAGTTGTGACGCATGGAAATCTTTTTCCACTCGCTTCCATAAAGAAGATGAACAATGGAGAGCCTTTTTATAGAGTGGTTGAAATGAAGAGCCATCAGGGTGAATACACAGCTCAGAAAATATAAAAAGAAATCTGTATATAGAAAGAAATCTGTAGGTGGGGGCAAAAAAAAGAGATACTGCTATCTCCCACTGCTTTTTCTTCATTCTTCCAACTTTTTCCATATAATCTGGATTTTGCCTTTGTTCTTGTCATTGAATATGCCCTTTGGAGTGACCCAATAACAGTGGCCCTTTTGGAGTTTGCAAACACAGCAGATGCCAGCTTGTGTTGCATAATAAAAGGGTATGTCCTCATTGTTGCATTTCAAAAACATTGTTCAAACTGGTTGAAATAAAACGAGAACCAAACATAGTCTTCACCAATACCTCTATTGAAAACGAAATAATGTTGTCATTGTTTGATTAAGTGTAATTTTCCATAATGTAGCCTGTAGTATAGATTTTTCTGGCTATCTGTACTCATAGCATTATTTCAGGGGCATTCATAGACCTTGAAAGTAAATCAATTGTGAATTTTTTTAAAAAGTGCTAGATGGAGAAGAACAAACTCATGATAGGGATGTTCTAAAATGCAGTACCATAGATGATAATGACCAGCACACAGGCATAGTACCAGATAGGCACAAAATGTCTCGAATCGTTATAGTCGATAGTTCCCCTTTCAACAGTTATGATCTGTGATGAGAAGCTATTTCCCTAGAAAAATATTTTCTTACATGCTAGTATCACTTTAACTATGAAATTTATGATTTTTCACAGCCTAGATAGAATAAGGCAAGGAACCAAATCAGCAAGATCTAAGAATAAGGGAATAGCTTTTGGCTGAATTAACTTTTGCTCCTGAAACACTTTATAACTTCAAAACTTTTGGAGTAGGAATCACCTTACCTACTTTATGACATCTGTAATGTGAACATGTACATGTGAACTACTATCTGCAAATTTCTTCAGTGACAAATGAGAGAACTAGACACGCTCTTCAGGTGTGCTTTAACTGGCCAATTTTAGCTGTCTGCTTCAGACTGACTAGACTCAAGCCCTAAAAGTGCCTGGTTTTTTGTGTTGGGTTTGTGTTTATTGTTTTTTTTTCTTTTTTCCCTCACTGTCTATAATGTAGACTATTTCAGACACAGACAAGGCTAAGATGCAATTTACTGATTGAAGAGACAGATACAGCTAAAGCACAGTCTGATTAACACTCTCTGCCTTCATGTTTGAACAAAAGGCTTACTGAGAAGAAACCAGTACAGGTGAAGAAATCTACCTTTGGTCAGATGAATCCTCTACTCAGTAAATCTTATTGACTTGGAATGTATAACTCCTCCTTAAAACAAAGAAGAAGAAAAAAAAAAACCACTAAAAAATTCAAATTGTTTTTGTATTCTGAGTGAGTAAATTTCTTTCCACGGTCGTTTCACAGAGTTTATGCTGTGGGAATACCGTGCTGATTTAGCTGTGATTGCACTTTCCACACTCACTGGAGCAGAATGAAACAGGTTTTGTCCTTATTTAGTCCAAATTGTATTTGTTCATATAGTCTAGTCATGCTGTCCTTGTTTTCAAAATGGTTTCAGCTCTGTCTGGAAATGTTTCTCCCATTATTTTGCAACTCTCTTAAGATACATCTAAGGTATATTTCCAGGTCTTGGAGATCTGTTATGCTTCAGATGTTCTAATTTCTTGATCACCTGTTCTGGCTGAATCTTACCTCCTTCGATATTTTTTCTTGCTCTCCTGGGAAATTTACGTCTGTTTCTGACATTCATCCTCAAACCTTCCGTGTGAACACAAAGAATTCATTTGATTGTGCTTTAGTTATGCCTGTCTCTTCAGTCAGTGAATTACCCAGGCTGGTTCTTAGAATTCTTCCAATGACCTCTTGTTCAATATGTTCTTGAAAAAAAGAAAGCTTTGTTATTTATCTTACTTAACCTCTTCTGCAATTTTCCTTTCATTTCACATCTTTGTTATTCCTGGCATATTAACATGTTTTCTACTGTGTTATGTCATTTCTTGAGTTATGCTTATCCTTTTAATACCTTACATCAGCCTCTTTGTGGTCTTTAAATACCTTTTGTGCTGAATCCTTCAAATTTTCCTTTCAGAAACTAGATAATTCTGGTACTATCAGATCCCAAGGTTTAAGTTCTGTGTACAGTTTTGGGCCCCACAATTTAAGAAGGATGGAAATGAAGGTATGAAGAAGAGAGCAACAAAACTGGTGAAAGGTCTGCAAGGAATGTCCTGTGAGAAGCAGCTGAAGATTTTGGGCTTGTCTAGTGTGAAGAAAAGGAGGCTGAAGATGGGCCTCATTGTTTTCTACAGATTCATGAGCAGGGGAAGTGGAAAGGAGGTGCTGATGCTTTGTGCCTCGGATCCAGTGATAGAAAAGAGGGGAATGGTTCAAAGCTGCTACAGAGGACATTTAGACTAGATATTAGGAGGCATTTCTTTACCAAGAGGGTGGTCAAACACTGAAACAAACTTCCTAGAGAGGTGATCAATGTCCCAAGCTGGTCAGTGTTTAAGAGACACTTGGATAGCATTATAAAACATGCTATAGCTTTTAGTCAACCCTGAATTGGTCAGTCAGTTGGACTTGATGATTGCTGTAGGTCCCTTCCAACTGAAATAGTCTCTTTCTTTTCTATTCTATAATTTATTCATGAGTGTTTTCCACCTTGGCAGTGTTATTTTTCCTATTGTTTTATTTCATTTGATTACACAAAACACACTGCCAATCTTTAAATGCCCATGGTGAAAATCACAAGATGTTTGTATCTGGTAAGTGTACAGGAGGCAACGTCTATCTTCACTACTGAATTGCAATGATCTTGGAAAAAAATTCCGTGAGCTAGACCTAAGCCAGACTATAAGTAAACTGGCATTAGTGGTAAAAGTGACAGACTGGGCTGGCAGACCTTTGTCACATAAAATGATAGCTTGTGGCAGTCAGTGCACCTCATTCTCTCAGAGGTGCAGGATGAAGTGCTATAATCATCAGCCAAAAAACATACATATCATGGTTTATGAAACAGTCTCACTTTTCTCAAGGATGCTCTGTACATATTTAGGGTAAATCACTATAATCCTGTTGACCACCATGATTGATATTCAATTATAAAATTATAAGGACTTTTCTAATAAATAAATAACTATAGGGAAGTTGTGCTTATGAGAAAGTGTAAAGTGGTTATGAGTATTAAATAGTGGCTCCACATTATTTATCTCTTCTGTTCTTATGCAACATAGTCAGAGATGTCCAAGAGCTTCCTAGAGCTTTATTCTGAGGAAATGGATAACGTGGAGCACAGCAGAAGATACAGTTATAACACTAAGCACAGTTCACACGAGAACCAAAGATGAAGGATTGCACATATGATTTCACCCAAAATCCACACCAACACTTTTGAACCTAGAGCTTTTGTTTCAAGTCAAAAGTTTTTATTCAGGAATTGTTTTGCCTTGTTTTAATACTATTTTTAGGGAGACGTCAACATTTTCCACAGGGAAATAAAATAACACAATCATCCAACTAATTTTGGTTGTAAGAAATGTTATGTTTTTGTAAAGAGCTTTTAGACCATCAGATAAAGGTCACTGAGGAAGTGGAAAATGTCATTAAGAAATTCACTGACTTGATTTTCCACAGGTTTAGGCTTCATTTGCCAGCTAAATACTACACTTCTTTGTCTACATTGAAGTCTGTACAAGATTCAAAATTAAATTAGATTGCATATTCTAGTTCTCTGTTGGTATTAAGGTCACACCAAACTACATCTATAAATTACCCAGGCACAGTCAGTTCTTAATGCAGTCCCTAAGGACACTCCAGTGCAGTGGCGTGAAGAGAGGATTTCTCTGGCTTAGCATTAGGCATAATCATTCCAGGCCATGCTTCCCTCTGAGCAGTCTTACAATACCCTCCAAACTGAGGAAAATCCACCTGTTGCAATCCTTCCAAAATCCCAACTTGAAACAGCTGCAAGTCAAACCCAATCTGCTTCTCTGTCCTCCCAGTGATTCTTCTCAAACTATTTCTGTCCCCTTGACCTCTGAAGCTACTCTGAAACAAACCCTTTATACTGGTTCTGCTTTTTTTTTGTTGTTGTTGGTTTTTTTTTTGTTTTGTTTTTTTTTTTTTCTGTATTGGAGATAAACCTACCTGATGAATATGGAAGTTATAGAGCACTAATACTCATTAAGAAGAGAATAAATTGAAAACATTTATTACTTAATAATTTCTGAAAGTCTGGCCAGTATTGCCAATGTTTGTTAAAAATAGAGGGATTTGGTTATAGGGAGTATGCTGTCAGGGGTACCAGTTAAGTGAGACCTTGCACAGAGAATTAACTCAAACTAGGCTGTAAAGCATTCTGCCACTGACAAGTAAAAACATGAGGTAATTTTGCACTTGAAGCTGCCCTGAGAAGCTCTGAATAGTATAGTAAATGGATCTAGAAAGGTTGGATTTAGGAGTCATGCACATAAACACTTCTTAAGAGCTTTTCTGAGAAACTCAGTGCTGATAATACACGGAGTAGGAATCTGAAACTCAAGCTAGTGTTGTAAATGCTGAGGTATTCCACAAACAACTGATGTATTCTTTATGAATAGTCCTTTATGCTGCAAGTCACATGTTCTTGCTAAATGCTCTGAACTAAAATACACTACGAGTTTCACAGTGGATAAGGCTTTCATTAGGAAACATCAGTTCATGAAACTCTTCCAGTGTAGATTGGATTTTATGGTGAAATAGAAATTCACCTTGAAATGTCCAATAATCCAAGGATCTGGTCAATGTGAGAAATAAAAGTTAAAGCCATTTTTTTTCTGCATTTTTTCCCACAGCTCAGTGAACACTGTAGCCAGATTTTTATTATGTATTTTGGGCTGAGTATCCTCTCTATACTAGCTTGTTCCTTTCTGTATGGATAATTAAATAATCATGGGAATGGAACTACAGTTTGGGTAATACAGAGGTTTCTGAAATTTCACTGAAAAATTCCATACAACTTAAATAAATAGCTTTCATGTATTAAATTGGCCAAGTCTACAGTTAGAGTGTAAATATTGGCCAGGCTGGATCCTCTTTTTTGTTGGTCCTAGAGAACACTGGAATAGGTTGGAATCCATTATCATCTTTGTTTCAGCTCTGGGATTTTCCTAATTAATTAATTTGTTTTACAGTACAGGAAGTCTTCTTATTTTCATACTTTTTGCTTAATTCATCACTAGGATAATCAATAGTAAGTTTCTAACACCAGATTGCTCTCTTTATTATTTTCAAAATACTTCCTTGTAGGCAGATCACATTTAATCCAACTTCACCTCTCTTAAGGTCCTCTGTATCTGTTTTTTAGTTTTTTATACTTGGGGTAAATGGCAAGCACTCTTAACTACTGTGTTTGCTTGAAAATTGCTTCACTGGCACTTGTCTGGGAACACAGAAGAGATTGACCTGTAAAGGTGAAAATAAGAGCTCTGTAATGCAAAAGATATTTTTATGGTAAAAGGAATTGGAAATGCAATACACATTAAAAGTAGGAGAAATATGTTTCTGCAAAGTTAAGGCTGATATTTGAAGTCCATAAATCAGAAAACTCAAATGATAGGTGGCAGACACTTTCCTGTCATTGAGTCATATAAGCATAGAACAATTTGGGTTGGAAGGGACCTTAAAGACCATCTAGTCCTAAACCCCCTGCCATGGGAAAGGACAAGACTCCTTGACTAGGCTGCCCAAAGCTCCATCCAATCCGTTTTTTATAGGCCTTGTACCTTAGATAAAGCCTTCAGCTTACTCCAGGTAATTTGAAGAGTTACAAAGTCTGGAGCTTAATAATGGAAGGAGGTTAATTCTATACTACTGTAAATAATTAATACATAACTTTTCCTACAAAGTCCAGAGGAACTGTCATAATCATTATTCCTCTGGCCTTGTGATTGCATTAAAATAACAGAGTATTGCAATCAAGAGACAGAATTTACTTGCAAAAGCCAAATTTATTAATCTTGCTGATGAGTTGTTGATGACTGTTAGAGCACAGACCATGCAGCGGTTCTCTGGGACCCATAA
This sequence comes from Formicarius rufipectus, assembly GCA_013399695.1. Taxonomy (NCBI): domain Eukaryota; kingdom Metazoa; phylum Chordata; class Aves; order Passeriformes; family Formicariidae; genus Formicarius; species Formicarius rufipectus. The sequence goes on along the minus strand of VXAU01004035.1, from coordinate 150,167 downwards.
CCACCAGCTAACATAAGGCAGAATTACATAGGACAGGGAGTACAGTTGTGCCTAAAGCACATTAAAACTTGCAATGAGGAAAGGAATCCTTTCTGTGATGGATCAGTGGTGTATTAACATTGCAAAAGGAATAGCATTGCTGACAAGATGGAATGCAAAAATAGAGTAAAGAACTCCAGACCTCTGGATCTGCCAGATCTGTACTCTCAGCTCACTGTTTTAAGTGTTTTGACAGTATAGTGCTAAGCATCAATTTGCAATAACAAACAAAATCCCCCCCTCAACCAATTTTTCATCTATTAGTCTGTTCTTTTTTCCTTTTTTGTTTATTTCCCCCCAACTTGCTTAAGGATAACCGTATTATCTGTTGGTGGCAAAATGCTGGTAGTGAAGAGGTTGCAGAGGTGGCCCCAGTGAAGACAGACTGGGGCTGCCTGGTGACAAACACAGACAGTTCCAACCAAGACCAACAGACCTACCATAGGGCACGGCTAAGCCCCTCAGCCAAGATGGTGCCACTTTGGGGAAAGCACATTTAAAAATGGGCAGCTGAGGTCAATCCACTACAATAGCATAATATACAATCTGTAATAATGTACTTTTTACACCTTCACTGCTAAACATATATCAGAAGAAAATTTGAAGAGTACAGGTGGAAATGTGTCCCTGGAATTTTCATTGCAACTGAAAGATCTTAGAATGTCATCCAATATATTACTTTGGGAATTTGACTTAGTTTACAAGATCCACTTCCTCCCAATTACTTCTTTTATACCCATGGTACTTTTTTTTTTTTCCCTTTGTTTTTTTTTTTTTTTTTTTTTTTTTTTTTTTAACAAAAGTTGCTAAAACATTTCCAATTTTATTTCAGAAGCACAAAAAGTGGTATGGACTTTACTGAAAGAATGGTAAATTGCAGTGAGAAAAGAGGAGCAAGCTGCTGGAAGTGACAAAATCTTAAATCTACCTTTATGACAGCAGCAAATGAAGGTGGAACAGGACACAGATTGCTGTGGCAACCTCAAGCTCCCTCATCTAATTACTGTAGGCTGACTCCCTGTAGCAACTTTCTGTATAGTTTAAGTTTAAAATGACCATAAAATCTACCTTCATTCCTCCAACCCAGAAGATCATCTTGTGTGTGAAAATATATACCACTGCTGAAGAGCAGTGGAATCCTTATTTGTAAATTTTTACAAACAATATGAAATTTCAAGGAGTTCTTTGGACTAGTGGAGAAATTAATGAGATCCATAGCCTGAAGGTAATACTACACAAATTGATGAAAAAAAAAAATTGTAAACTTTCTGATGATCCTTGTGAGTCTTTTCCAACTCAGAATATTCTGTGACTCTGGTCTCTGTGACAGTTCTACCAGAGGTTCTTCAATTATAAAAAGTCTATTTCTGGGAGTCTAAAATAGAAAAAAACTGCAGTAATGGAAGTCCCACTGTAAGACCCCAGGCTCACTTTTACAAGCTTATCGAAGGGAGTTTTACTTTAAAAATATATCAGGCTCCAAAAACCTCCCTGCTAGACTTATTGAAAGGCCCTTCAGTTATTTTATACCCTGAGAGGGAACAAGAGGGTAAATACTGCACATGTTTCTCAGGAGGTCAAATAACACACTTTTCCTGTCAAACTTTAGAAAATAAGGGAACTTGGCAAAAATTTAAAGGGCAACATTTAACCAAAATGAAGTATTCCACAAAGCATTGACTTAGCACATGCAAAGCCATATAACTTAGCAAAATCCAACCATCCAGCTTCAAGCTACCCAAATATCAAGAAAGCAGACTGGGAGAAGAAGAAGAAGGAAAGAGAGAGAAAAGGAGAGAATTATAGCTATCATCCTAGATCCAGCATAGCTCTAACTACAGGAGCCCAGGAAATGGTTCATGACAACATGGAGACCACATGCCTTTGATTTATCTCCTCATATCCTTTGTGGCAACCCTCCCCCATCCTAGGAAGGACTTCCAGGGAACCAGCCTTGGTGGGGCAGGGTTAAGGGCTCCAGGGGGTGTGGTGTGGGCAGTGCTCTCTGTGTGCCAGTGCCTGAGAATTGCTCCAGGGCTGCCCAAGGAGGCTCCAAGGGGCTGGGATATGTAACGCTTCACCTTCATGAAATTCAGCCTGTGCCTTCTCACACAGACATGGATAGACACACACACTTGAGTTGGTCTCAGCCAACACTTAATATAATACTCCAGTGTCTCACACCCAGTCCTCTCTAGGAAATGTAGGAGGGCATAGTAGCATTTTTTTTGAGGGGCTGGGATTTGGTGTTTTGTTTTGGTTGGTTTTTTTTTCTTGTTTTTGCAATTGTTTTGAGGCAAACAATTTTTTATCCATAAAACCAACCAACCAACCAAACAAACAGACTTTTTATAGGAAGAAAGGGCTTATATAGTAGACTTATATAAGTAAAATGCAAGTAAAATATTGTTAGAAATTGATAGTAGTAAAAGGTATCACCTGTAGTCTATCTTGGAAATTATATGGTGAGAAAAAGATACTAGATTGCTGATCTTTCCTGCTGGTGAGATTTCTTTCTCTCTTGAGTATCCGGGTCATGAGGACATTGTTCAGCTATTGTGTGTGTTCATCTATTCTCTTTATGTAAACACCACCAGAAGTTTGACTTCCTCTCCAAGGAAAGAAAATGTCTATAAGCTTATGAAGAGATCTGATGTTCTATGTAGATGCTGCTGATGTAGGGCCTGCTCTGGGTTCCTTAGGTTTTTTTATTTTCTCAGTTTTTCATTATCAGAAGTGCCTTCATGCAGCATTCACCCTTGCTCAGATAACCAACTCATACTTTTCAACATTATTTCTTGTAACTGATTCACTACAAGTCATGGTGCTTCCATTCCTGTATTTATCTGAAGGAAGTTTCTGAAGTACACCTGAGAGAGGAATCATGATATATGAGAACAGAACTGAGCCCATATCACTAAAACCTTACCACTTCGTTCCTGAATGGAGACATATCTTTGCTTTTCTTCACCTCAGTGCTATGGGTGTTATAGTGATATGGGTCACCACACTGAGAAGGAACACCACTGAAACATTTGATGATGGATGTTCTTTGACCAAAGTGTCCCAAACTACAAAACATCATATAGCACTTAGATAAATATGACCTAGCACATCTTAGCTTCACTCACTTATCAAAAGATGCTGAAAGACTTTCTCTAGGAACTCCTTTGTCTTCCTGGAGTTCTCAGAGAGTTCTGAACTGCTCTTACTGCTGTAGATAATTCTCCCAAGGCTTGTTAAGTGGTAACTTTTGAAGAGGTTCACATAGAATAAGGTTAGATCTCCAACTCTTTTTAGTTGTAGATGAAAAATCCAATTCCTTTTTTGAAAAAGACAGAGTAGACAAATGTAATTTTTGTTATATGTACAATAATAAGTATGTTAATTTTTTCTTGTTGCATAAGGATGAGAAGCTAATGTTTCTCTGGACAAAAAAACTCCTGAATTATGGCAATGTCTGTAAATTAGTCTGGAGAAAAGAAGGCTGAGGGGAGACCTTATCTGTCTCTGCTACTACCTGAAAGAAGGTTGTAGTGAGATGAGTATCTGTCTATTCTCGCAGGTAATAAGTGATGAGATGAGAGAAAAAAATCCTCAACTTGCACTAAGAGTGGTTTAGATAAGATATTAGGAAAAATATCTAGGGTTGTCAAGCATCAGAACAGGCTTCCCAGAGAATAGTTGAATACCCTGTAAGTATTTAAAAGGTGTGTACATGTGGTGCTTAGGACTTGATAGGGTTCAATTAGTGGCTGGACTCGATGATCTTAAGGGTCTTTTTAAACCAAAATAGTTCTATGGTTATATTATTCTAAATCACATTTTCTTTACCGTCTCTCCCCTTTATATAGTAAATTTTAAAAGTTTCTGGTATTAGACAAAACTATAGATGCAAAGTTTTCTTGTCTTGCGTATACCTATAATGGCTTTTTAATTAGCATATTTTTCTAGATACAGAGCACATGCTTATTAGACAAGTCTGTGGATTTGCACCTCTGTTGGACACAATAGCAATGCATATAGTAGATTTCAGAGCCATCTCAGAGATGTATATGTGTTTAAATCCATAAAAGGGAAACCAACTAGATCTTATGGAAAGATAGCAAGCAATAAAGTTGGAACACTTTGTCACTATCAACAGCAGAACCATCCAAAGTAATAAGGAAAGAAAAAACTCTCTCAGAAGGCCCTTTAGGACAGAAGCCAATTAAATATAATTCTCTAGATTTGGTTAATAATGGCATTGACCAAAATGACAAATAGACCAGTTGAGGTTCTTCTCTTATTTACCCATGAGTGAAGTGGTGTGGATGTAACTGGGGGACTACTTTCTGTCCAACACTGCCATACCATGTTATATATAATTTATTTCAGAACACAGTATCATACTGTATTATGAATGGGTGAGAAAGGTTACAAATGGCATGACATACGGTGGCCATGGAAAAGTACTTTTCTTTGAATGAAAGTTATCAACAATTTATTGTTCCTCATCTTCTCACATATAATTAAATTATACATAAAACAGCAGGATTTTATAAAAATGTGTCATTTTTTAATAGAGGTTTGTTTTTATGAACACATCTGTAGTCACAAACGCAACCTTTCTAATTGTTCAATACAAAGATTCTGTAAATATCAGTCCAAATATAATAGTTGCTTTATCATATTTTAATTTGGTTTATTGTCCATGAGATATATTTGATACTTTCTTCAGTTTTTTAAATCTTTGTGTTCACAGAATGGGTGCAGCTCAGTGTTTGAGCTCACAGGGAGAGGCCCTGAGGACAGAGTTTGCAGAGCCAGCATGAAGAGGGTGCAATGATGAAAACACATAAGGCCCACTCTACAGGTATCACACAGCTGGACTGAATGTGTATCAAGAAATTCTACATTATTCACACTGCAATTGTTTTGATGCTGTCTGTTGCTTAGTAATCCTCTGCAACGGATTTGTGAGATACATGTTCTGAGTAGTTCAGATTTTTTTTTTTCCATGATCACCCTCTGACAAATCCACAGTAAAATCATTGGGGAGTTTTCTTGTAACAAACTCTCTACTGCTTTACGAAATTCTTTGTGCTCACATCATTTTAACAGTCTGTGAGTTTATATGATGAGTCTTTCTTGAGGACAGGAGAACATGCTATGTTTCCCTCTGCTTTCATACTTCTGCTTTCATACTGTGCACAACCTATACCTCCAGGGCCTGATCCCATGAGCTTGTTCATGCCTTGGGCAGAACCAGTTCTATGAACCTAGTAGCTGACTTAGAGAGCTACTCTGACATGGCTCCCCACAGTACTAGTGGAGACATATTAGTTCTTCCAGAGCAGCTGAGATAGACTGCTGTTCTGATTTTTTGCTCAGGAGAAGTTCCTTTTCAACTGTGAGAGAATCATTACTGTGTTTGCCTTGAATTACTTAGTTATATACTTGGAGTTAGGAAAGTACTTACAAGTAATCTGAACATACTGAATCCCTGAAGATGCAAAGTCACTTATAGAGTAATGAAAATGTAAGTTTGATGGTTTCATTTCCTTAATAACATAATAAAATGTCTTTAAACAAACACTAAGAGAAAAAGTGTTCCAAAGCAGAGAACTCCACGGAAAGGAGACCTCCTTTAAGCCTTTTTCCCCTCATGTATTCAGATAGCATATTTATCAGAACCTCTGGCTTAACATAGATGAAATAATAGGTGGGGAAAAGGGGCGTGGGAGATGGAAGGTTTTTTTATTCCAGTACTGCAATTGAACAGAGAAAACAAAAGACATTAACAAAGTGAAACGGAAGACAAAGATTAGACAGCGAAGATTCAGGATATGGGGAGCAAGAAAAGAAGGAAATAGAGCAGATGGGAGTGAGACATTAAGCAATGAACAAAATCAGACAGTACAGCTGACTTGTTCTATGATAAAACATGTATGCCTCAATTGCATATGAGCTTGGTTAACTTCTTTATTCCTGCAAGCAGTTTCTGCAGTTGTCTGAAGGTTGTTATTGATCACAGCTAAAGAAAGTGTCCATTACACAACCACTTTCTGAAAACATGGGCCACATGTTGGAAAAATTTAAAGACCCTTACTAGTGATAAAATAATGGACTAAGAGACTACGCTACAGTGAGCAAAATGGAAATAATGTAAATAAATAGAAACACAAATGGCATTGTGAAGATTGGAATGTCTGCAATATCAATCTATCACAAGGATGGGCAAGTTGCATTTTTTTCTCTATCACAGTTTTCTCATCATCTCCATTCTTTCCCAATCAATAGTTCTGCAGGTTTAGGATGTGATTTTGGTAGGATCTTTCCTTGATGAGGAGTCTGCAAGGTTAAGCTTAAGCCCACATACCTTGAATAAGATAGAAGAATTTCCAAACAGTTTAAAAAACAATATGATATTAAACAGTGCTTGAACTCTTATTAGAAATAAGGATTCTCTATGCCATGTGACTCTCCGTATATGAAGTAAAAAGAAAATGTCAGAATCAGATGGGGGATAATATATGTCTGTCTTTGAGGTAAGGGGTTGGTTTTGACATTACAGGTCAGCTCCTGTAATCTCTTTCTAACCCACAACACAGAGAAAGAATTCACTATAGGGTCATGATCTGTCATCAAATACAAGAGTCAAACAAGCCGGTTGAATTTAACACATGCCTGTATTTTTTATTTTTTAGATAGAATTTCTTGCCAGGAATTTTTTAATTGTAGAATGCAAATAAAACTCTAGGCAAGAGTAGCTTTGAATGAAGGGGAGGAGGTAAGGGGAGGTTATCGTTAAGAAAAACATTTTGCTTTATAGCTCTTTTTGAAGCTTTCATGTCAATTTACCTATTTAAGTATACACAAGAAATTTACTATAGGTCACATTTATATACTGTTATATAATGAATCCCCATTTTTAAAATAAGTATTTTCAAGTTCTAACCTTGATCCTCTACCTAAGGCATAGTGACTTTGAATGCAACATTGACTCTTGCAGACTGTTTCTCAAACTACAGAAAGCTCAGAGATTGAGAAATACTTTGCAGAAATTTGTGGCTATTTTGACAACTTGTAAAGATAAATGTACACTCAAATCCACAAAACTGATTCCTACTTGTCCAAGAGTTTATAACCAGGTAAGAGAAAGCCCAGTTAATTAGCATGAAGCATCACACTCAAATTTTCTGCAGAAACTTTTGCTCTTTTTCCGTTGTGTTTAATTTTTGCCCATCCAGTTGCAATGAGGTTGGAAAGAAAGAAGACAGGAAAAAAAAAAAAAGTAGGAAATCAAGCTATTTTTGTCCCTATCAGTGTGCAGGGCACTGATGCACATTTATGGAACAGAGAAAACTTGGGGTAGTTTGAGGGGCAGAACTGAGAATAATAGTTTCAGACATGTCTAAAATCTAGAATGATTTGTTGTTGTGCAAATGCTTGAACATTTAACTCAAAAAATTTTTCAAGCCTCTCTGCACACATAAAAGTATTGTCTCCTGCTCTGGTACATTTGACTCAACATGCATTCTCAATTTTGCTGCAGTTGTTATATAAACAACTTCCATTTTGTTTTGATCTCTCTGTGGCTTTGCATGACACATTTGTTTTAGCTTATGTTTTTATGGCAAGTTATTAAAAAATAAACAAACATAAAAGCATTACAATAAAATCTAAAGAAAAAAAACGTTGTTTCTGTCAGGGTGTGGCATTCTCTTTTCTGACCAGCCACTACCAATTGAAATGCAGGTATCTCAACGCATCATTCAGTCCTATTTTTATTGCCTCTTCAGTTTAGCTTCATCTGTTCTTCACCCTTTGCTACTGTAGCTTTATATGATAGAGTGGTGATGGGAATGCAACAAGGCAATAGCACCAAGACAGAATGCTTTTTGAAATCTGAATTATTTCAGTGACTCAAGACTCTGGTTCAGTTTTAACACATCTTTGAATAAAATACTTCAATCTGCTTAGCATTTTAATTTTACAGATAAAATATTTGTATTTTTTAACTAGAGAAATTAGTTTTCACTTCCATATTTAATCTAACACATGTCAGGTGTTACATCTGAGCTATAAGAGGCCAGGCTGGTTACTGCAGATACATCACTCTTCTTCTTTGGGGACTTCATTTGGCATTGCTGCCTGCTGCAGCTCTGCACTATGTGGGCTACTGGACACTCTGGAAGATGTTTAGGAATTATCTACATTGCACTCAATTGCATATTGTAGCCAAGTTGTATTATCTTATGTCATCATCGTCATGGCTAGACTTCGCAAACGAAGATTTGGGAGGGTTTTACCCATGCTTACTGCAAGCGCACTGATGGCTGATAAGGCCAATGCGAGACAGGCAAGTCCAGTTGCAAAAGGCACAGCAGAAAGTCTCCGTAGGTGGCACTGTCAAGGCACGGTTCTTTCTGTATTGTCTTTTCTCCTCCAGGCTGATTTTGCATCCTGTTTCAAAGGAGACAGCAGTGTTATAGATTGTGTGTCTCCATGACTCCCTATTGGAGGCCAGAGTGGACCCCTGATGGTGGTCAATATGGCCAAGGCTGAGGTGTTGTTTCAGGCAGTCCTTGTGTCTCCTCTTCGGGGCTCCTCTCTTGTGGCAGTCGGAGGTGAGTTCACCATAGAGCACAATCTTAGGGAAGCAGTGATCATCCTAGAGACGTGCCCTGCCCAGCACAGCTGCGTTCTCAGCAGCATGGCCTCGATACTGGTGACCTCTGCCTGTTCCAGAACAGACACATTAGTCACGTAATCAGACCAGTGGATGTTTAGGATTGTACGGAGGCAGCGCTGGTGGAAGTGTTCAAGGAGTCACAGGTGGTGGCAGTAGATGACCCAAGATTCAGACCCATAGAGAAGAGTAGACAGTACGATGGCTCTGTAGACACTGGTCTTTGTAGTTTTCTTCAGGTGTTTATTGCACCAGACTCTTTTATGGAGTTTTCCCAAAGCTCTGTATGCCTTTGCTAACCTGTTGTCAATCTCTTTGTCAATCTTACCATCTGAGGAAATGATGCTTCCCAGATAAGTGAACTGCTGGACTGACTTAAGCTCTGATTCGCCTATGGTGATGTCGGGGTGATGGAAAACTTCCTGAGGTGCAGGTTGATAGAGAACTTCTGTCTTCTTCAGGCTGACGTCCAGCCCAAAAAGCTCAGCAGCCTCTGCAAAGCAGGATGTTAAGCGCTGCAGAGCTGTTTCTGTGTGGGCAACAAAGGCAGCATCGTCAGCAAAAAACAGCTCATGGACAAGGTGGTTTAGGGTCTTAGTGTGGACCTTCAGCCTTCTTAGGTTGAAGAGACTTCCATCAGTACGATACCGGATGTAGATGCCGTTTCCTTCATCGAGATCTACTGTGTCCCTTTGGAGCATCATGCTGAAGAAGATTGTGAATAGAGTTGGTGCAAGAACACAACCTTGTTTCACACAATTGGTTATTGGAAAGGGCTCAGAGAGAGCATCACCATATCTGACTTGGCTGAGCTGGTCCTCATGTTACAAGATGATCATTTTGAGGAATTTGGGAGGACATCCTTATCTTTCCAAGATCTACCACAGGCCTTTTCTACTCACAGTGTCAAAGGCTTTGGTGAGGTCAATGAAAGTTACTTAGAGTCTTTTCTTCTGTTCCCTACACTTCTCTTGCAGTTGTCTGAGAACAAATCTTATGTCAGATAATAATAAAAAATGAAAAAAAAAAAACGCATCCTCCTCCCTACTGCATTATGCCATCAATGGTTGGACAGCATTGATGGTAAGCATGAAGGTAAAGTCTCTGTGAAATCCAATGCCTTTGGTAGGGATCTTTATGCACTTCATGTGCACTATTTATTGTTGGATTTTTTTTTTGTTGTGTTCTTAGAGGGTGTCTGTGTCAAGCCAGTAAAAACTTATTCTTTCCTTATCCCTCTCAGTGCTCTGAAAAGGACACATCTCTCTGTGGGGCTCCCCTATTGAGGTGTCTAAAAGAGAGCTGATAAAAAATTGGAGGCAGAATCCTTGCTCTCAGCCATTTATTTTCTTTAAAGAGATAGTAGCAATCATCTTTTAAAGCAGTAAGCTTTACCTTGTTATTTCTGTTGAGTTTCCATTTAGTTTTTCTTTTTAACTATGATTTATACATTTCCTCATTGGAAAACCTATCTTATTTGATAAGTGATTTCTAATATAGTCATCATCACAAAATTTTATTAATTGTATAAAGGAATTTATTGTAATATTATCACTGTCCAGTTTCAACTATAGCCTTTACTTCTTCTTATAATGTGATAACTTCTTTGTATATTCATTTCTTAAGGTGTATTGTAGCTGATATCCATTTATACTTCTGCATTTTATTCAGAAATAGAAAGTACAGAAGACAAACAAAATTTAATTGCAAAGACATATAAGTGGATGAAAGACATATAAGTGGTAGCTATACCAGCTATACCAGAAATTAGTCTCTTTTCCAGTAGCTAATTCCAAAGACCACTATGACTGATCTTTTATAATTTTAATACAAGAATAACTTCAATGAAACAGAAGAAATCTATTTGTGAACAGTGGTATAAGAATGGAAAAAATAAGTTATGCTTCTGAATTCTGGTTTGCTTTTTACGCTAGTGCAAATTCATTAATCATAAACAATTATTCCTAGCTACTGAGCAGAAATTTAGAACTGTTCTTTCACAACTGTTTAAATAAAAATACAGATGTGCAAATTTGTCTAGTTAGGAGTCTGAACTCAGTTTATATGATTACTGTTCATTTGAACTATGAAGTAGTTAGGTATTCAGTTAAAAACTAGTCATCTACTGTTGCCACACTCAAAGAGGAGAGAGATGTGCCTGTCTAATCTCTCAGATGCTTCTCGTATTCTCTGCAGAATCTGATTATGCTTGCGCAGATATATACATGTATGAAGAAAGAGATATTATTATAGATATGCATATTCACACAGACTCATGGGGTGGACTATAAGTGAACATATACACCCCAACACTCTTCCTAATCTGACAGTGCCACCTTCAGAGCCAGGAATACTGGGTTACTTGCAGGAGTAGTGTATAAAGGGAAGTCTACTTTGATATTTCACATTGGTGCGATGCCTAGAATTCTGTGGACCAAACTCAACCTCTGGGTGTCCGAGTTCTACTGATTCTTTCCCCTCAGCTGTCCTTCCCCCCTCCTATTGCACATCTACCTGTCCCCTTCCTTCAGGTGCCTTTTTCTTTTATCTTGAACTTTCTAAAGCAAAACAAGACAAAATGTGTTGCTACTCAGTCAGATAATTCTCTCTAATCATGCTAGTACGGGACTATATTTTGAATTTGTGCTGGAAACAGTGATGAGGTTTGTCTTCTCAAGTGACCATTACATGTGATGGAGCCCTCCTGTCCTGGATGTGGCTGAACACCTGCCTGCCTGTGGGAAGTGCTGAAAGAATTCTTTGCTCCACTTTGCTTGTATGTACAGCTTTTGCTTTACCTATTAAACTGTCTGTATCTTAATCATGACAGTCCAGAACACAATATAAAACCTTTTAGACAATAGAACTACAGCACTGAATTTAGAAGAATCTGGTGATATATTGCTTAATTGTAGAGCTAATGAACATGCGTAAAGGCAGTTCCTTCCCCATGACAATCCATCCTTCACCCAACTCAAACTGGGCAGTGCATATTCCCTGTCAGCATAATTTATTGAGGGCTGCACAGCTTAGTGAGGGCTGCACAGCTCTACTGATGTAGACTGGAACTATATTAGCCTTGTGTAAATAGCTCTCAGAGTTCATGAAACAGCCTCATCATACCATGAAATCTTCCAGAAGTAAAAACACTTAAGGATTTAAAATAAATTTAAGACTCGGTAGTTCTGCCGAAAGGAATGTAATGAGTAGGTATGAGTCCTTGCATATATGTTTCAGCAATACAAATGAAAATGGGTTTTGTTAGTCTGTAGTAGTCTGAGAATGTCATTTTGGTTAGTGCTATTCTTTCTAGTAAGTAGATACAAACATGCTTAAAATGTTATTCATAAGTTAAATTCAAACTTAGAGGCTTGAATAAAATAGTAAACGCTGTTTGAAAATCATAGTTAAACTGAGGTTTCTCAGTTTGAAATGGGATGTATTTTGCACTGTCCCCCTGAAAACATTATACTGAATATACCTTTCCTTCCATGCCACTGTATGAGGGTTGGAATTTCTTTTCTGGTAGGCAATATAATCATATGCTCTCATATTGAGATTGCATTCAATTTGGTATTATATATACTTCAAGATCCTATTTCTTCATTGCCTTCTGCAATTTCTCGGCTCAAATTCCTATTTTTTCCATCTCGTGATCTTTCATATTGTTGAGTTTTGATCTCATTGAGTGTTTAAATCCCTGAGCACTTACCTTCTTATGCAGATCCACGGAAACACAAAGGTTTCATCACTTTATGCAAAACTAGAAAGTTTATGTTTTATGCGTAAGAAAGAAAATATTTTATTTACTGATGAAACACCATTCTTAGAACACTTTCCATGTATGTCTGCAAATATGTGCCTCTAACCAAAGCATTTGCTAGTATCCAAATAAAATTAGCTCAGTGATTTAGCAAAAGGGATTTCAGAAATGTATATAATTTCAGTAAAACCACAGATATCCTTTGACCTTGTTAAAAAAATCCCCAAACTCCCAAAAAACAGTTCATATGAAACTCAAGAAGAAAATGCCCTTTGAGTTTAGAATATGAATACTATCACTCAAAACACACTGAAACTAAAATTGTTAACCCCTGAGGGAAGTGGTTGAATGGATGAAGACTACTTAGAGCAGCAATTGGATACATGAAGCATGAAAACATGACATGATATTAATTAGACGGACACCAACTAGTTCAGAGCACACCAATGGTCCTGAATTGTTAATTTGTTATCTTATGTCTATTACTTTTAATTAGCATTTCATAATGTTTATGATTTTCTTTTGCTTTGTTTCTCATAATTATATAAAAGAGGATGCAAGATACGCTTAAATGCATTTGCTTTACAGAATACAAAACTGCCTGTGCTCTAGTTCTGACATTCGTGCCCCTAGTAATGCATTAGTGCTGGATTTAGGCATTATTTGTTGACATAGGTTGTAAACTACTATATTTTTCTTGCAGAATATTTGATGTGTAATGTATTTTTCTTGAAGGGGGTGAGCCAGATATCATGTAACTTTGTATTTTCCTATACAGCAAAACGTGCATATTAGATGAGGCATACCAAACACAGACGTACATAAGACATTTTTTAACATATGTATGTATGTATGTATGTATGTATGTATGCATGTATCTATCTATATGCATATAGATGATGATATATAGTCTTCTTATATATAATCTTCCTATATATGGCAGAAAGTATCAATGCTTTTTGAATAAAGATCTGCAGCAAATTATATACATAATAGTGACAATAATGTCAACAATCACTAGAGTACCAGCAGCTTTCATANGAATAACAAGCAAAAACAAAACAAGCACAAACCAAAACTGTAATAAATTATAAAAACTGTTATAAAAACACCCTTATAAAGCACCATAAGTGAATGGAATGGGCACATTAATAAAATAAATGGGGCAGAAAAAAAGCAATAGGCATTTAGGTCATCAATGGCTTTTCTAAAAACATTTAATGGGGAAAAAACCCAGAAAATATGGTGGAAATAAACTTAGAGAATGTGTCAATCACAAAAAGTATTGAATTACTTTATCAAATGAAGTGTGCCAGTAAAGTCACAAGAAACACATAGATATCCATCAAGATAAGGTTCAAAATAGGGCACTCATCAAGTCTGAGTCAGTGAACAAAGTATGTAAGATGGATCTTTATTTTACAAGAGCACACAAAATTCTAATTCAATAGACAAAAAAAAAGTCACAATAACTTTGATGTTAAATGATTGAAATACTTATATTCTGATAAATTTTGTTTGCACATGCATGCAGATAAATCCATTAAATTCATCTTCAATTTTTAGGACACATCATGCTAGAAATGGCCCAACAGCCTCACAAGGTTTTGTACTAGGAAAAGAGAAAAGCCACAACATTTACTTCTTGTAAAGTTAAAAATTCTTGTTCAGACATTTTAGATGATTGATATTATCTTAATCTTGAATACATTGCATAAGCAAATATTTATTTTAATTTATCAAGTGAAGAACATCCTCTTTGCTATGTGCTGTTGCATTCAAAGACAGAAGAAGACCCCCTAAAGAAGAGTTTTACTTTTGTCTTTCAAATACAACCCAACTTAGAACATTTATTATAATCTATAGAGTTCCATATGATTCAGTGTGGGAATTTATTTAACATCAGTGGTAAGGCTTGGATGAAACATTCGAAGGTAACAAGAAAGAAAGCAGATACAGAGTTTATACATTAAATTTTACTTTTCTTTGCAGTAATGGAGGACATCTAACAACCTACGTTGAGAAGAGCTGGTATGCAAAAACCTTTACTAATCGAGAATAAGCCATATAGACAGGTTTACCTTGGGAACTTGCACAGTTCTTGTTTGCATTATGTCTGTCTTTAGCCTGTGATGGTCTTCCTAAGGAATTTTAAAGCAGGTCTAGACCTGTCATTTCACTGAAAGTCCAATACCTGTCCTTGCAAGAGTGAACTAACTGATCCTAGAAAGCATCAGACTGTAGGGTTGCTGCAACTTCAGAGCCACCACTGATGACCTATAGGATAAATTTCTGATATTTCCAAGTCACTACAAACAAAGAGTGCTCAAAAAGGGTTCACAAAATATTGTGTAGCAGATTACTTCTCTGTGCCATGCTTCTGGCCACCAGCATCCTTCCCTGAAGGTGAGAAATCAGTGACTACAAATGATTTTCTTACACTTCTATAATTTTCTCTCCTTGCTAAACTATACTGACCTGTAGGAATTGAACTTAGCTTTCAACTACTTGCTGGATTACCTACAAAAATATTTTGAAAAATGTAAATTAAGTTATAAACTGTGGTTCTTATCACTGTGTGTCATGCTTGTAATTTATTACAGGATGGAACAAGCAGTATGCTAGAATTTCCTGAAGGTTTGGAAAGAGCTTCACGGTTTTCAGTCCTGTGTCCAGGCTTCAGTTTTATTATTATTAGTTCTCTTGAGACTTTTTCATTTATGATTCAGAAAACTTTCCTTTCCCTCTAATAAAATTCCTTTTCCTTCTAATAACAGCAAAAACAACAATAATAAAAGTTGTAATTTAATGAAAGAAACTATATGATATTTATTGCTCGAAGTATTGAAATAAAAGTCAAACTTGGGAAATCAAACGATAGGTCTGTATTTCTTTGCTACAGTAATTTGTATGTGTCATTGAGAAAATTAATTGTTCTTTTTGAGTTTTTTTTTTGCTTATTAGTAAAGTAGAAATAATAAAACTATTTACTTCATAGAAACTTTTTGGAAGGTTTAATTGTGAATTTTAATGGCCCTTAGGTGCATTGAATGGTAAATGCTGTGTAAGTTGCAACACACTATTGTTCCCATTTGTCTTTTCTGTCATGGGAGTCTCTCTGCTTTCAAAGTCTTACAAATGTGAATTATCCTTAACAGTAACCAGGCCATTGTATTGAGTGCAGTCTGAGGAAATATACTGTAGCAGTTTTTTCCAAGTGCTATATTTGTGTTGTCACTGGGTAGATTTAGATCTAGAAAACTGGCCTAAACCCAACTATTTTCTTCCTAACAGAATAAGAATGGTGAATACTGTATTTTATTTGTAGAGGTGTGAGAAATTGCCTGAAAAATTTAACATTCTGTGGCAGACCCATAAACTCACAGAAATAGAACAATGTAATTTAGGGTATTCAATTCAACATAAAGTATCATCTAGATATGTCATTGAGCTAATTTTTACAAAAGAGTTTTATGTTAAATATTCTGAAGGTTAAATCCATTAAATGTGCAATCTTTATTATTTTGTCCAGAGATGGTGTAGACCTCTTCTGAGATCATTAACTAATGTTTATAATGCACAAATTATAATTATACTGAACAATATAGACAGGTTTGGGTTTTTTCCAAAGGATAACTCATTTTCCCTCCTTTTTCATGAATGAATCATCATACAAATCCTATGTATCTGTTTACTGAAAGACATATTAAATGGGTGTAGGGGTGCAGTCAGTTGCCTCTGTACCATTAGAAAAATCTAGCAATCCCAACACATCATTTTCATGTGTTGCAGGTGCTGCCTATTAAGAGAAAATATGTGCTTGGTTGTTCTTTAATTAAAGTTTAAATTTATTTAGTTATTATTCTGAAAATAACTGAATTATAAATTCTTCTATTGAGTGTTCTGTGAAGTCAGAAAACATTGATGGCTGTTAGCTCAGTGCTACCAATATTTGTACAGGTACATGTACATGTGTGATTCATGAGTGGAGTGTGCTGTGTGGTAATTCAACCCTAACAGTTTACGAGGCTCAAACATTCCTCCTCACCACAGAACATCTTCACTAAGTAATCCTTCTCTTTCTATTTAATCTTCTTTCTTTCCCTTTCTAAGTCTGTCTGGCTTTGTGCATTATGAGCTACTCAATAGACTGAAATGACCTCAGTGAAAATAAGCTTAAATTGGATAAACACTTCCACAGACAAAAACACAGCCAATTTTGTGTCCATCCTCTGAAGAATTAAATTGGTATTATTACATCACGTTCATGGATATTACAGGGAGTTAAAACTTCAGTGCCAAATATAAGCAAGCGGAACACCTTCATACCAAGTATGCAAATGTATTAGTATTACAAAAGGGTATTATATTGCTAGAATATAATATTGGGAATTAAAAAAAGAAAAAGGCAACCCAGGAGTAAATGACTTATAATAATTCATGGTTAGCATGAAAACCATTTTTACATTTAGGCCTTATTAAAACCTATGTCTTGATACACCCATGTAGTTTCCATATTGGTTTCTGATGCATCGACTCATACTGTGAGAAACTTTGCTAAAATAGAAAAAAAAAATAAATTCAATTCTTCTACTGGCTCCCCTTGATCAACTAGATGGGCAACCTTGTCTCAAAGGTTGCTCTCCTCAAGAACCTGTGTTGGATGTAAACAATGCCTATGTTGTCTGTCATGTGGTTTTCAGTAAATGCCAGTAAGAGTATAATTTTATCACTGAAGATATACTGACAGGCCTGTAATTACCAGGATCTTCCTTCTTACCCTTCTTGAAAACTGTAACAACATTTGTCAACCTCCACTTCATTGTAACCCTGCAGACTCTACAACCCATTGAAAAATAATAGGAAGAGATCTGGAAATGACATCTCCCAGCTCTTTCAGTACCCTGGGATGACGCCCATGAGGCACCATAGACTTATGGGGCATCCAGTTGGAACATAAAGTCTCAAACAAGTTTGGAGTCATCTGTGAGTTTATCATCTCCCTTGTCATGGTCTTCCAATACAAAGTTTCAAGGTTTCAAGTTCTGTCATCATTGTTAAAGACTGAGGCAAAGGTAACTTTGCTTGGTTTACATCCTTACTTGTGAGGTAACTGACCTCATCAGGTAATAGATTTATCACTGAACCTTCATGTTGTTATCATATTAAGATATTCTTGATAAAATTCTTGAAAGAAAATGAGACTGGATTACATTCCATTGTTGCTTCACCAAACAGTAGCTGCAACTATTTAGATTAATATCTTAATTTAATAAAAGGATTCTTTTACAAGTCAAAATCTAACCCACAGGAACTCTGACAATCCCATAACCTCTAAGCAGTTACAGTCCACCCTTCAGTTGAATAGTGTCCACCTCCATTCTCATAAGAGATTGGTGCAACAAATCTCTTTTCAGGTTCTTGATATGCAGGAGTTCTAGTTGCATCTGTAAAAAGTTTCTGCCAGTTCAACTGGGGCTGAAACAGAAGTCCTGGGAATGGAAAGTAAGACTTGCTAGAACACATGCAAAATGGTGATGGCTGCATTTTATACAAGCAGTGGTGTTCCTTCAGATGTTGAAAACACTTCAGCTGAAACTACAGAGGTAGCTAACTCTGAACATGGATTTATCAGACTAAAGGCCACTAAAATCATCCATGCAGAGTAAATACTTATGATTTTGTGGTGTTTTTGTTGTTTCAAAACAATGCTCCTTTCCTCCCAGCTGGATTAATTGATAGTGCAGTGCAGCCTACCATTTAGAAGTACTAATAGGTTGACAGTGTGAATGAGAGTCATTTGGCCTGATGAGTAGGTCTTGAATCCAGAGCACTCACCTTCAACTTCACTTGTAGTTACTGGAAGAAAATAGAAACTCCTGTATGCAATTTATGTCACAGTAGTCATCTAAAACTAGATTAGCATTAGTCATAGATTAAATATTAGTCAGGAGCATAGTGATCAATAAATTCTCTTTTTTCCCTCTTGATATATATAAAAGACCTAAATGCAGCTCATTCCAAAGTAGATGTACAATGCATTGCTTAGATGGCTTTCACAGCTTTTTTTCCCCCTGTTTTTTTCTTCCATTTGCTTATTTCTAAGCCTTTGTTTTAAAAAGTAATATTACCTGATGAATTCCAAATCAGTTCTGCATTGCTGATATAAATATAATTATTATGATAATTATTTGCAATCTCTGTTAAAGTTAGAGTGCTGTATGCTAATGCAGAGAGAGGGGAGGTCACCAGTTGTTTATGCTTCTGAAAATAGGAAGAATTCATTCACTTCCATGCAAAAGAATCTTCTTGAGTGTTATGAAAATGTAGCAGTGGGTGAAATATATTCTGGGCTGTTTCTCTGCAACAGGAGACCATTATCATGATAATTTAACACCTGTATCACTGATTTTTGGTAGTGCAACCTGTAATCAGAGACTGAAGTGATCCCTGAAGCAGTTATAATTTAGATTACAGTTTAATATAAAACTGTATTACTTCTGAGCAGTTGGATCACAGTATGTGGAACACCTCACTAAGCGATGATTGTGATAAATAGGATTTGCAGTGAAGGAGGGCAATATCATAATTCTATAGTCTTGAAAAGTAGTCAGACTTGACTAAGCTTGTCTCTTGAGCAGGATACCCCATTTTTAGCAGGGTGTTACCATTCTGAATGCTTTCATAAGGCATCTTTCTGGTAGTTTTGATTAAAGTAGGCCCAGTAGACACTGCTAATTTACCTCCAGGCTGGGGTTTCGAAGAGTAGTCAGTATAACTCACGAAATAGAGGATTGCTTTGAAAAGAAAGTTTTATCAATGCGACATCGCAGGTATTACATGTGGGGAAAAGTAACACAGCCAAGCAGAGCTGTCAACACTCTTCTGTGTACCTTCCACCTATACAGTCTCACCAATACTGACAAAGTCTGGGGGACAGTAAGAACAGCTTTGCTGTCCATAAAGTTTTCTGTCCGAAGAGATAAGGAGGAAGAAGGTATCTAAGCTACTCTCCCTGCTTTTTCCTTTCGGAGCTGGTTAGGAAAGTAATATTAAATCATATCTCCCAAAATGATTATTTGTTTCTATGTTGACAGTGTTATCAGCAATACAGATTTCAGTGCTGCTAGAATATGATCGGTGTTCCTATTTTTAGCAAAACATTGTTTGCTTTCTCTGTTTTAATTTTTCTTTCCTCCTTAGTTGAAGATGCTGCCGATGAAAATTTTGCAGTTCCATAAAGCCCTGGGTCTGGCTAGAGGGACTGGCAACTGAACTGTGAGCTAGGTTCAGGTGAAAAAAGCTCTTGGTCATTGTACTTATTCACTGTGATACGTTCCAGGCAAACCATAATGTGACATCTCTATGTCAAGATAATACAAGAGGAAAGATAAACAAATCTTGTTTTGTGGCTTTGTTTAGTGTTTGGATTTTGTTTGTTTGGTTGGTTTGGTTTGGTTGGTTGGTTGTTTTTTCTGGGTGGAATTTAATGCTTGAAATAGAAATGCTGTGTGAAATTTGACTTCTTTTGGCCTTCCTACTTGACTTTTGAGCAGCTTAGGAAAGGTAAGGAGTGTAGTCACCCTTATGTAACTCTGACACTCTGTTCCCCTGGGTGAAGCTTTCACATATCACTGTCATTGTTCAGAGATGGTTCCGCCACATTGCAGATCCTTCAGCACTTCTGACACATGATTCCTAATGAGACCAGTGACATTTAGAAGCCTAAATAATCATAAGGTTCTGGACCTTAATGACTTGTCTTAGACTCTTCTATTGCTCACTGATATCAGTGGAGATTTTTCACCAAAATTTAATAACAGTTCAGATACATTCTTGGCAAGGAAGTTCTAAACTTACCTGGTTGGACAAAGGCATAACAGATCTTTAGAGTGGTGTCGTATTTTTATTTTTCTTCAAGTAGGACATAAAAAGTAGTAATACAAAACTTTCCAAAACTCTGTAACAATTTCAGTTATGGCTAAGGCATTTCATTGTTACTTGAATACCTTCAAATTTCTGTCCACAAAATTCCAGTTCACCTAAGCCTTCAGGAAATCTTAAATGTCTTATTTCATAGCTCTTGAGTGATAATATTCACTGAATGTTATTCATTCAGTGACTCAAGTTTGTGCTAAAGCTGGGGGAATCACTAGCCAAGTCTTGACACTATTGAGTCATTCTGAGCTGAAGTTCATACTTCAGTCCTGAGGAAAGTTTCATGCTAATAATTTTCTTCCAACAGAGCCTGCTGTGAATGGTACACTAAAAGAAAAGACTGCTTCCTCTATTAGGCTTCACAAAAAAGCTCTCAAGAAGGAAGGATGCTGATCATTCACTTAAGAAATGAGTATCCTGTGACTAAATCTCTTATTTGTCTAAAAAATTATAAATTTGACATAAGATCCCAACACCCTCATTGACTGAGGGCTTCAGGGAAGCTGTGTTAAAATCACAGCCTTAAAGGATTCAGTTGAGATGTTTTAAGCCAGTCGGAGTGCTAGGTCTCTAGTGCTGTTTTTGGTCCAATATGAATTTTGAGACCACATCCACTCAATCAATCTAGCAAGTTTCTCTAGACTCTGCAAGTTTGACTGTGACCTAAGGATCCAATGTTTTTTTTAAACATTAGAAACCTTGCAATAGAAGTCCATACTGGGAAAAAAAATTATCTAGACAGTTTAGGCACCTCCAACATTAAACAATTGCTGATAAGAGGTTCATAAATTATTAATAGTCTGAACTAAATCCCCTTAGGTTTTATAGTTTGTGAATCTGGCAGCTTATGTGGCTAAGTCCCATAGATTTTTGTGGTTAACTGTTGCCATGTCACTTCAAAGGATAAGAAATAGAAGTAAAAATTATTTCACAAGGATTTTTCTATTTGTACATTATAAGATCTTAGTGTCCTGGCAATTAGGAAAAACACTCCTTTTGTAATCTCCACTGAAAAGCAGCTTGAACCTATCTCTGAAGAACATAGAAAAGAGAAGTTTGCGTATCATATTATAAACAAAGTAGTGACAAATGGCAATTTTATTTTATTTTTCAGACTTTTAAAATCAGTCCCAAATAAATATTTTGGATTTTGAAATTACTTCACCAAAACTTGACATGATAATGCTGGCTCACACTTGTGTTAGTTGTTCCCTAATCGGGCCTTCAGCCATATTATTTGCATTTTGTCTTTGCTCACAACTATCCTTATGTTCTTGTCAAAGCTATTACACTTGCTGCTGCAAAGAAAGGAGGCTATCTGTATTCCCAACATTATGGGACAGAACAAAAGAGCAAACATTTCTACACAAAGCTCCTTTGAGCTATTTAATTTACTTTCTAACAAAAGGAAAAATGACATTGAGCACTCAACAAAGAGCAAAAATTATTTCTTAAGACATGAAATACAAATGATAATTCAATCATTAGAAGAAATTCTATTGCATTCAGGAAAATTTCTTCACGCCTTCTTCATTATAGATTTAGAACTAGCCATTGTTGTAGTGGGGTACAAAAATTACATTTGGTTTGGGTATTGGATTTGGTTTGCCTGCTGACAGAAAAAAAATCTACTTAAAAATATAGATGCAAACTTCCCTTTTTCCTTCTATTTTATTAATAATAGTTAGAAAAATCTCATCTCTGCAACAAATGGGAAGTTTTCAGTAGGAATAAAACAGAATAAAGCTGTTGATTCCTCTCTATTGAACACTTGTATTTCCTCTTTATTTATATATATGTTTCAATAATCCATTACTTCCTTTGAATAAAGAGAGTCTCATATGGAAAGAATGTAAATTAAAACCATGGGTGACAACTAACAAAAACCTGGAGGGTCTGGCTTTCAAATTTTTATGAATGCAGTCACACTTGGCCCCACTTTTTGCCAAAAAATTGTAGCTGCAGATTTAAGTCAACTGAAAGTCTGAGGATGGGCCAAGCAGAGACCAGGTAGATCACATTCCAACAGATAAACGGTTTTAACTTTTGTGGTTATGTGCAACTGAATAATAAAGGTTAAAGGTAGAAAGTTGAAATATTCTACTAACACTTTTGTGCTGGTTACTAAAAGGTTCAAAGCAAGCTTTTGGAAAGTCTCTCTTACCATGTCATTTAACAGAATTAATAGGAAGCAATATAAATATCTGCATTAAAAAATAAAAATTACCTCTCAACATAAGTACAATTTCGGTGGTTTTGAATTACACACATTACGTTGCAAGTACATGGACTGTATTATCTGTAAAGTTTCTTTCCTGACAGATACTACTACAAGAAAATGGTGACTCATGACCATCACTGGTGTTAATTTGAATGTGTCCTTTCATAGAAACATGAGGAAAGAAAAGCTTGAGAGTGAGGAACTCTATTATGTAATACTTCAACATCTAAAATCTTACTTGAGACACATGACATGGTTTCAAAATACTTTCATACACATAAATTCTTCTTTGGTAGGGAGAGTTTGTCAATAAAAATAAAATGGATCCCACCTGTTGCAGAGTGAATGAAAATGGAAGATTGCCCTTGCTAGCATTTCTTTTTTATTATCTAGAATTAGAGACAGATTTCCTTGTAATAGACAATTCCCTGTAACATTTGCATGTACATTAATATGTCCTTATACTGAATTGCAGGACAGACCACAAGTAAAAGTGATTAGTCTGTACTCATATGACAAGTGTATCCTCTATGTACTGGTGATCATGGCACTCATGCACCATTCCACACTTTTGTTATAAAATTTCTAGGAAATGCTTCTGATCTTCCAGTCCAAAACAATTCTATCTTGCATTAAATTTTGCATACACAGCACTTCGTGTGTGTGAATAATACAGGCCAGCTATAACATTCTGATGATTGTCCTTATCTTTGCAATAGTTGTGCAAACTGGACCCCTTGCATAGCATTTATTTAACTAATGTATACTGTGAGTGATCCTTCTCCACCAACATCCCCTTGTCGTGAGGGAGAAGCTTGTGTGCCCTTATGAGGTTGTGAGCTATGCTGGCGGTGGTTTATGCTTCCAATAGGGTCTCCCATACTGGTCAGGTCTCAACTGAAAGGTCAGACAAAGTGTGTCCTCAGGCAGGATGGGCTTGCCAGCCTAACAGCAGCCATCCTAGGAGAAGGACAACTCTAACTCCAAATCTGGGCAGATGGAGCTCGCTTAGCTCTGTAAGGTCATCCATTTAAGAGAGGGATACTCTAACCAAACCTACATCCTGAGGACCTCGCTGTCACTGTTCAAACTTGCTAGGCTCTGGCAGATGAACCTCAGGAGTAAAGGGTGGGGCCAGTTCCGTGCACACTGTGCCTCACCTTAAAAATCCACTGCGCAGGCTTGAGGGTCAACACAAAAGTGTGCCTCGACAGTACCACCTATGGAGACTTTCTGCTGTGTCTTTTGCAACCGGACTTGCCTATCTCGCATTGGCCTTATCAGTTATCAGTGTGCTTGCAGCAAGCATGGGTAGAACCCTCCCAAATCTTCATGATGATGATAGTGATCAGTACACATAGCAAATATGTTTACTGTGGATGACAAAGCCATGAGAATTTTATTTTTTTTTTTGCTAGTAGGATTTAGGGACAAATGCAGGTGAGGTGGAGCTGAGTGTACGGGTCCAAAAGAAAGGAAGATGTGAGTCTGTGAAGGTGACTGGAAAACTAGGGAGAAAGACAAATGAAATGCAGGAGGGGACAGCAACTGTAAGCTTCATCATCCACTGAGTCTTGGTATTTCAGAGCATGCCTATCTTAAGAAATATGCCACTCCTTCTGCTCTTCCATGCAAACTGATAACCAGGAAGTTTGCTGCATCCTCCTTTTCCCACATCTCTCTGGAGTATCATGTGTGTTTCCTGAGGCACTCTGTCCTCCTTATATGCAGCTAACAACACTACTGAAAAGATATATCTGATAATGTTTTCAAGCTCAGACCTACCTTTCCAATCACTCTATTCAGTTGCACATGAACAATGTGCTACCCCACCACTAAGGCTAGTCATGTTCAAGTCCCTTCAAGTTACTACTCCGTAGCAAGATCTACAGTTTTCTTCCCTACTTTTTCCTTACTGAGCTGCATTTTTTTAATAGAAATATGGAAGAAATATAAAATATCTTTTTCCTGGTCTGCTACTCAGTCACAGCTTTTCCAAAATACTCTGGTAAATCTCTCTGCCACTTCACTCTTGAACACAGTTAGGTTATTTACAGTTAATTTACTACTCCAGTGAACAGACGTAAGATGGCCTGAGTATACACTATATATCATTATTTTCTAATGATTTAGTCATCATTACATGACTGCAAGAACTTAGATCTTTCTTTTTTATTTCCAGAGGTATTAATGTTTCTGAATCCACATGCACAGCAAAAATTGTGTCAGTGAAATTGTAGCTTATTGATATTGTATTTATTAGTGATATTGTAAAAACTTTTTTTATCCTCAGAATGTCATTGAGATTTCTGAAGGTTTTAATTGTTTGCAGAAATGAGTCCACAGCTGAAACACTTAATGACCTGAAATACAATAATTTTAAACTGTACTAATGTGAACATTTTATTTATAAATCTTATCAATGTTTAAATGTTTTTAGTATAAGGACCAGAGCAGTGGTATCAAATGTCAGTACCATGTTACTGCAAACTCAGCAGTTACTCCAGTAACATAATATGTTACACTTTTTAAATAAGAATGCTCTCCATGCTTATGGTTAATACTGATCCAGAAAGCATAGAATAAGTGTTTTAAATAATCTCCATACTGAAAATCAATAATTTGTTCAGTTAGTAAGGGCACAGTATGTGACAAAAAAATGGAATAGCATTTGCATTAAATTTTATACAAGGACTCTTTAGGGAGTCACAAACTGCAGAACCATTTTCTACCCTACATCTTTGGTGAACAACATGAAAGCTGTAGGTATTTCAAAACCAGCTCCATATGCCAGATGCATATGTTTTATATTTATTTTTGGTATTACAGTGTAGGAACCAGTGGTGTGCTAGGTAATAAATGCAGAATGTGGAAATAAGCAAATAGAAGCTCTGTAAGTGGGATGATTAAACTGTAATTGCTACTTTTATTTTCTCATTTTTTATTATAATATTTTGATCCTATTTAATGTTCTACATAGGATTATTGTCAGCCTTTAAAAAGGCCATTTAGTGCTATATTTAGGAAGATAGAGGAAAGGCCACCACTGAAAGTATTCCTTCCTTTTTATTTTCATTTTTGCATAGTATTTAACCTTTTCAAATGCTGGATGCTATTTTGAATAGCACTATAAATTATATAAAGCTTGATTTTCTCAGAAGAAATTAGTTAAAAAGTTTAGACTACTTTTATTTCAGAATTTTTGTTGTCTAAACAGATGTTAGTGGCAAAATAAATTATTTCTTTTATCAAATGGCAGCAGTATATTCCATTAACTTTTTACTCGTTCTGAAAAAGCATGTTTTATAAAAGGACAAAATTACAGAAAAGGTTCCGGTCCTTCACTTCCTCCTTTCTAGACTCCACTGTTAAAAAGAGACTGAATTTCTACAAGCCTGGTTATAGGGAGCTTTCAGGTTCTGACTGGAAAACCATGTCACTGTATTCCCAAGGCACTGTATTCCAGTTAATAAACAGAAGCTTTCAGCAGTGTTTTCCATACAGAAACCTTTTGTTGTATCAAAGGAAGTTGCTGTATCAATCTGGGGACTAAATTTATTCCCAGATTAACTTTACTAACATGAATGGAGAAGTGAATTTTGAGAAATATTTTGTACGCATTTATCTGCTTCATAGCTCTTTCGCATTATCGAATGTATAATTTATAATTTTAAAAAGTTAGTGAATAGGTTTTTTAAAATGTATTTTCTTTCTGATTAACCACTGTCTCAAATTTTGGTTACTCATGCACAGACTGCTCACAAATTGTAAGCAATCAAAGGGTGAAATTATTTTTTACACATGTTGATGATAAGTAAATGAGTTTAGACAGCAAAAGAAAAGCTAGATGTAACTGTGAAATATCCTTTTCTTTGAGATGAGGATAAAAATTTAAATAAAAATTATAAGGTTTCTATGAAAAAAAAACAATGATCCAAAAGAAACAAAGAAAGAAAGAAAGAAAAGGTGAAGAATGTTTTGCCTTACTGTTTCATGTAAAACCTTATATGAGTAAAATAAAAAAAATCATTTAGTGTTTATTGATTTTTTTTCTATTCTCTGAAAAGAAATTTTAACTTTGCCAAAATCATCAGTGTTGACTCCAACACGGCAATATTTCTTTTCTTTTTTT
>VXAU01004035.1:57012-114613 GCA_013399695.1 Formicarius rufipectus | reverse complement strand
TGGGAGGGACCCCACAGGAGCAGGGGAAGGACTCAGAGCTGTGGCTCCCCTGCAGACCGTGGTGAAGACTGTGGTGGAGCAGGTTGTCTCCCTGCAGCCCACGGAGGACCATTGGGGTGCAGAGACCCGACTGCACCCCATGGAGTGACCCACAGGACAAGAGAAATGGCAGCAAAAACAACCACCTGCAAAACTCCCATCCTCTGTTCTCTCGAACTGCTGGAGGGAGGGAGGAGTGGGAGGAGAGGGGTGTTCTTATGACTGATTTATTTATTACTTTTTAGTATTATTATTTTTTGTTTTAGTTCTTATCTTGTTAGCAATAAATTTAAATACTTAGCTATTCTGAGTTTGTTTTGCTGTTATCTCTCAACTGTTTTTTGCTTTTTCTCCTTTTCCCTTTCCCTTTGGGAAAGGGTGGGGGCCTGGAGGTTGGGGTGGACACTGGGTGAAAACCGCCACAAGCAACAATAACTTTGTAAGAAGATTTACACACACTGTTAAAAATATAAACAGTAGCTTAGAAAAGTCAGTAGTTGTACTAAATACCATACAGAACAGTACCAGTGACTGTAGTTTTATAGCACCTCTTAAAAATAATGCACTTTGAGAACATCCTTAATGGAACTAGTGATTCCCCTCTGGACTTCCATATAATACAAATTTTCTTTCACCCTGCATGCTGATATCTCTATTTCTAAGAATAAACCTGTCACAGGGTTTTTTAAAGCATTTAGAGACTTAAACACCTTAAATACCTTTACCTAGTCAAAAGAGATAGAAAAGTCCTTTGATAGGATTTCTGAAGAGCAATAGAAAGAACCTTATAAAAAGGCTGATTGAGGATTTATTGAGAACCAGGAAAGAGATTTGAGTTACCACAATACCAGGTGTTAGTTAAACTATCTAACATGTTCCTTTCCTAAAATTGCTGAGAAACATATAGAGGGTTTTTTTGTATGAGATTTCAGAATCTCTAATAAATAAAGTGAAAAACAAATCCTGCTTCTCCTAGGATCAGGAACTATGGACATTTGTCATTACAACTGGAAGAAGCAGTTGCATAAAGAAAGTGGAACACAAGAAGCCTAATTTATCTCACTTAAGCTACTTGCACCAGCCCTGTTGTGTCTTCTTACAGACAGAAGAATAATTGATTCTGTTACAATGGCAATTTATAAATTTTCTGTACAGTTAATTTCAGGACAAGTTGTGTTAGTCTTGTCTGTTGCTCTGTACTAAGACTAATAATATATGTCAGTATCTAGAAATTTGGATGAAGCTTTTTAAATGTTGCCTTTATCTGTCATAAGTTATTGTGGTGGGTTAGCCTTGGCCACAAACACCAGCCATCCACTCACTTCCCATCCTCAACAGGACACCGGGAGATAGTAGGAATGACAAAGCTTATGGATCAAGACAGAAAGGGAGATCATTTACCAATTACTGTCATGTGCAGAACAGACTCTGCTTGGGGAAAGTTTAATTTATTGCGAATTAAATATAAAGTTGTGTGATGAGAAATAAACATTTAAATCATGCTCCCCCTCTCCCCTTTCAAGGCTGAACTTCACTCCTTTACTCACAAGTTCTCTCTCCTTAGTCCTCTCTACCTGAGGCTCCACAAACAGCACATGTGATGGGGAATGGGGTCAGTCTTGTAAGAGTTACTCTGTGCTGCTCTTTCCTATTCACACCTTTCCTCTGCTCCAGGCTGGGCTCTCCATTTAGGTAATATACAGCTGCTCTGATGTGGGATCTGTCACGGGCTGCAGGTGCGTATCTGCTTCACCATGGTCTTCCATGATCTGCGGGAAAACCTCTGGATCTAGCACCTGGATCACCTTGTGTCATCTTGCTATCTACAGAGTTGTTTTTCCACACTTTCTTAGTCTTTACTTGCGTTTTTCCAGAGCTTCCATCATCTTGGCAGGTGGGCTTAGCTGTGTCCTGCAGTGGGTTTGCTGAAGTAGTCTCAAATTGACCTCTCCTCACAGAGGCCACTACTGCAGCCTTCTGCTGCCAAAGTGTTGTCACTTACTCCCAGCACAGCTATCCAGGCAAAATGCTCAAGTAATTTGCTAACAATAATATAACAAAATCAACATTGTTTGGTTTTTTGGAGGGGAGGAGAAGGTTGTGGATTTTTTTTTTTTTTTAATTGCTTTCATGAATTAGCCACAACTTATAATGTTGAGGTTTTCACTCATCTGTGTTTTTCCAGTGCCTGATAAATAGTTTGTTGAAGGACATTAATGACACAAGTTTCTTTCCTTGAGATAAGGTTGTGATGTTATTTATAAAAGTTTTGAGTTTTTAAGTAATAAGACAGTGTTTGTTGTGAGTAATGGGAAAACTTGAGTTTTTACAACACTGTTATTCTTTTTTTCTTCTGAAGATATGTTAGCAAGGATAAGAATAATGAATGTATATTTCACACCCATAAAAATTCATAGAATTGGAAAAGTAGAAGATTCAGGCAGAGAACTTATATGCCTAAAAGCTTGCCATTTTTCTACCAGTTGCATCAGTTGGTCTAATAAAAATATAACCTCCATCTTAAAAATACACCTGGTTTCTATTTTTAGAAGGGTCATAGTGTGCATGGCATATTAATTCATTTTGCTTTATTTTTCTGCCCTTACAGGTGGGGTTCGTTGACTTTGACTGGTTGTCAGGTGTACACCAAGCCGCTCCATGACAGTCCTCCTCAGCTGAACAGAGAAGGGAAGATAACATGGAAGATAATTTAGATAAGGTAGTTTACTTAAGCAAAAGTTTGTGTGTAGACAAGAAAAAAAAATAAGGTTTACTCTCTATTTCCCATCAGTAAGTGATGTCCAGACACTTCCTTGAAGCAGGCCTTCAGTACTTGTAGTTACTGCTCTGGAAGACAAACATTGTGAATAATGAATGCCACTCCTTCCTCTTCTTAGCTTTTATATGAGCTTTTATATGAGCTGACATTATATGGTATGAAATATTCCTTTGGTCAATTTGGTCCAACTGTCCTAGATGTGGCCCCCTGACAAGATCTTGCCCACCCTCAGGCTATTGATGTGGGGTGGAATGTTGAGGAGACAGCACTGATGCTGTGCCAGCACTGCACAGCAGTAACCAAAACACTGGTGTGCTATCAGCACTTTTCTAAACATTAGTGCAAAGTACAGCATTGTTAGGGCTGCTGGGGGGAAATGAACTCTTATCTAAGTTAGACCAAATACAACAGGATATAGGATGCAGAAAACCCCTTATGGGACTACTCTCTCAGCATGACACTGAACTGTGCCTTGAAGATGGACTAACTCTAGCTTCGCTGTACTGCTCAGTGCAAGCATAACACACTGATGAGTATCCAACTCTGGGATGGTTCTGTTGTCTGAGCTTGTTAAAGCTTTCTTATAATCCACTATATTGTAATTTTCACTTAACAATAGAAAACAGACGTTTTGAATAGATAATGAAATTTTAATTCTGAAGTAAATAAGTGCAGCATGTTCAACTTTTAAGTGATGTACTGTGAATGCATTTATCTCATCTAATGTGTATCTCTAAAAGTTAAAATAAAATTCCTTACTTGCTGACAGTATTATCTGAAAGCATTCCTTGTCCCTGCAGACAGGGAATTTTTTTTTTTTTGCTGTGCAGTCTCTACTGGGCTCTTTATCCCTCTGGTTTACAGAAGCAGAAAAGCAGTTGTGTAGAGAAACTGAGTCAACAAATTGCCAGCTACATACTTCAGAAATCACAGATTAGGCATATGAATTTCACCTCATTGTTTTAGTTCCTACTTTACAGTCAAAAGAAAGAAGTAGGCATCCATGAAAGGTGATTTGTCTCATCTTGAGGTGTCTATTTTGCCTCAGTGGTATAAAAGGATCCAGCTTTAACTTAGGCAAGTAACATTCAGACAACTGAAGCTGGATGAGATGAAGTGCACAATGCATGAACACAGCTTTAAGAACTGAAAATTAATTTGAGCTTTGCTACAGAAGCAGTTGGTATACCACTTGCTCATCCTTACTTCGTTCTGACATTGGCTTGTAAAATCTATTAAAAATCCCACAATAGTTAAAATCTTTGAGTATTGGAAAACTAAATTTACCTGAGTCATAAACTACTGTAAGTTCCTCAGTTCTATATGGCTGCCAGTAGTCTTACTTTCTTTCTGACTGTGAAGGGTTTTTTCTTCCATTATCTGGTACTAGTACATGGGCTGTGCATGGATCAGAGATTACACACTCTCAAACTTTCTTCTACTACTCTTGCCATAAGCACTGAAACCTCGATTTCAGCTGTTTTTATGGTGCTCTATTTCTTACAAGTCCAGCATCCTGTAAATAAAGGAGGAGATGGTTCTGTTTGCCTGGAAATTTACATGTGAACACTAGCTACAAGACAAATAAATGCACATTCACCATGAGCACAGTTCATGGAGTGTTGAGGACACAGCCTCGGAGGGAATGATTGTTTCACAACAAGGAGCTCATGCATTTAAAATCACTCAGCACCTGGGCTTGAAATGAGTCCATGCTCCTGTTGCTTAATACTGTTGCACAGTAGTTTTGGCAACAAGACTGACAGCTTGAAGGGTTATTCTCAAAATCATATAGCATGTTAAATTCTAGTAATGCATTTTTTTCCTTTCCCTGGCAAGGCTGCAAGAAAAAATTGGCTGGATCTTTGTAGATGTGCACCTGGCTGAAGGGCAAAGCCTGGGTATCAGTTTTATCACTATTAATCTATAGTTTTGGGTTTTGCATTTAGCCAACATTAAACTTTGAATCTCATTGTTGCCTTAAGAAAGTCACTTCTTTCCCACCTAAAGGATTCATGCATGGGCATGAGATTTTCAGACATTGCCTAGATTAACTTTTGACTGCTTTTGTGGCATTGAGAATCTAAAATTTGTACAAATATGAAAGTTGATATCTATCTGCAAAGCCAGAGGCTCCCTGTATGAATTCCCACAGAAGATCAGACTGAAAGTTGGTTTAGACAGGTAACTTTTTGCTGTAAATGATTTGTGATAGATACATAAGGAAAATATAATTAACCAGTCAAATGCAGAATTGTTCTGCCCTCATATATTGTCTTTAACTTGAGGATTTCTTTGACCATTTAATCCTTCAGAAGCACAGGGAAAAGTTTCAGTGTGGTACAATGAATCACAGGGGTGCAGTGTTAACCAAAACAGAGTTCTGACAAAAAGTTTGATTGTGCATTCTTGCTTGGAACTGCCCTACTACTACAATTGTCATATTCTTACACTTCTGTGTGGGCAACCATCATAGATTCCTGCCAGAAACAGGGTACTGGACAAAGCGGACAGTTATTAGAGACCTTTTAAAAATGTATAAAAATAGTAGCATCAAAGAATACTGCAAACTAGGTGGTAGTTCAAGCAATCTCTAGTTCAATGTCAAATCAGCTTCAGCTATGAGATCACAACAGGTTACTTGAGTCTTTATCCAGTTAGGTCTTGAAAAACTCTAAGGATGAAAACTGCAGTCTCTCTAGGATATGGTCCCACCACTTGACTGTCCTCATAATAAAAACTTTTCTCCTTATAATCAGTATGTCATATTCAACTTAAAGCTTTTAATCAATTTATGTCCACTGGTTTTGTCTTCCTACACTGTGCACTGTGAAGAACCTAGTTCTACCTTCTTGCTGAAGAAGTTGAACTCTCTCCAGTTGATTGATGTTTTCCTTGCCCTTGACGGGGTTGCTGACTGCAGCAACAGCCTGACCACAGTCTTCTACATGTAGTCTAATAGGTTATGAGTAGAAGGGAACAATCACTTCTCTTGAGCTACTGGCCATTCTTTAGTTCATTGTTATAGTTTTCTTAGGAGCGGGTGGAATTTTCCTTTCCCCTACCAACCAATGAGGAGCTAATGTCCCATATCTTCTCCCACTGCAGATATCAAAGGATAGATCATGACTGAAAGGGGTTACCTAGCAACGGTAACTCACTGGGCTGTGGTGAGGGAAAAGGGGCATTTTTTGGTTTTCACCTTGCTGGAGGGGAAGGGAGAGGGCTGCTGGGGAGAGAGGGAGAAAGAGGTTTCTCGGGGAACCTCTGCCTATAAGCTTGGTCTCCTTTCCTTTTCCTCCCGTTTCCCAATCCCCAGATTCTTGGATTTCCCGGTGCTTCAGAGGGAGAGAGAGACTTGCTAAATGGGGCCTTTTGCATCAGGCTTCCTAAGAGGGCCAGTGGCTGCTGGCCTGGGTGCGAGGTGCTCCCAACATTGGTGGCTATCAGCTCTGAGCAACATCTCTCCCCTAGCCACGGACCAAGAGAGAGTTTTTGCCCAGGGAAAAAGGATCCCAGCTATTTCCTTCTCTGCGCAGCACCTTTGCACCGACTCTACAGTGACTATCTTGGACGCACAAAAACTTTTTCCGCCCACCCCCGGGAGTCAGCTCAGCACCAACCGAGGAGCAACATCACCACCTGCTGTCCGTAAATATTACTGCGCCCAACGGAAGCAGAGACTGAGGTGGGGGAGTTTCAAAAGGGAATTGTCCCACAAATTGGTCATTTAGATCTTGTTGTTTTGTTTTCTCTTGAATAGATACATATATATAGATATATATAGAGATATAGAGATATATATTGTGGCTAAGAACTGTTGTCCTTGCTATTATCATACCTTAATTAAATTTTGTTTTGAGTCCAAAGGGGGTCTGTCTCCTTCTTTGGTTTCTAGTCCAACAACTTTCTTAATTTCCTCTAAACATAGACATTCATAGAGCTTAAGTTTGTGTTGATCATCTTGCTGCCAGAGAACACTGTTGGCTCACATTGAGCACGTAGTCCACTGAGGTCTCCATGCCCTTTTCAGAAGAACTACCCTTCCGCTGGTCCTCAACCCACCCAAGAATAAGTTCTTCCTTCTAGGTGAAGAAGTTTGCATTCATCTGTGTTGATTTTCATAAGGTTGGCCCATTCCTCCAGCCTGTGCCTAGTACTCCTGTGCAGCAGCACTTCCCCTGAACAAATCACAGTTTCGTGACACCTGCAAACTCTGTGAGAACACAGTCTTTCATCTCCTGCAGGTCACTGATAAAGATGTTAACAGGACAGATTGGAGCACAGACTCATGCAGTACTCTGCTTGTTAACAGCCTCCAGGTAGACTATAACAAGCACAATGAGAAGAGACTGCACATACAGACCAAAGATGCCAATTCTACAGGTTTGACACAACTTTTGATGATCAAACACTGGAGAAACCTTCAAAAGGGAAAATAGGCTGAAACTGTATTGTTTGTACTATAGCATCGTACTATACTGCATATAAAACACTTGCATGCTACTTTGTATTTAAGAAACAGAGTCACTAAATTAGGACATCTTTAAAAATTTCTGTATTCTCTTTATTCTTTCCAGTCCATACACAAATGTAGGATATTTATTTCATTTACAAATATACATAGCATCCCCACTCCTTTTTATTTTTTTTAGTTTTGTTTTGAAAACAACAGAAAACATGAAAGAAAATCTATATTGTTCTTTTATTTTGAAGAGCAGTTTCTTCTAAGCATCTGGAACATCTAATATATAAGAAGCTGGATTTTATTGGGCTAAACATAGAACTGCATGTAGCATTCTAGTGCTGATTTCGAGTATTATCTTGTTACTTTTAAAAAATCTGTATTAATATCTAAATTAAATATATACTAAAAGTTATATATTCTGAAAGACACAACATATATGCTTTAAAATCACAAAAATGCAATATACTGTTTAATTATTTTTGGTTGTTACTGTTTATTATCTCTTTATTGTAAACTACTTGTAGGTCAAAAAGGTACCTTGGCATTTTTTCAGTATTTTGTACTCAATTATGAATATATTTTCTTTCAGAAAACTACAGATTAAAAAAAATACTGTATTTTGTGAAATTGCAATTTTTTTTTAACTGGTGGAAAACTGAACATATTGGAATACTCTTATCTCAAGTTGTGATTAGAAGGGAAGCAAAATAATATTATTGAGATTTAAGTCTGATATCTCACTTTGCAGTTATTTAGGATGGAGAAGTCCTGTTTTTCTGAGTGCCTGTGCTAGATGAACAGTGTTTTGCCAGATTCCTAATAGTTATCTAGGCTTTGGTCTCTCAGTTTTGAGGTCACAGCATTAACGCATTTGCATTATAAAAAGAAAGAAAACTTGTTTGGAATCCCAATATATATTTCATCTGGTTTAAAGCCTTAATCCTGGATTCTGAATGCTGTGTGGTTTTAAGAGTATTAGTACAGATTTGTACAAAATGGCTTGATATTGCATGTGTAAGCACTTTCTGCCCTTATCAGAAAGTTGAATAAAAAAAGAAATAAACCTAGATCACAGTTAACAGGGTCTAACTGCTGAAGCTCTGAGGAGAGCAGATGGCTGTATGAAACAACTATATTGCTTTTTTCCTATTGTTCTAGATACAGCTTTTCAATCAAAGATCTTTTATCTTTATTTTTAATACAAAAGAATACAAAATAATATGTATCAATGTCTGGTTTGAAAGCTTTTCAGAGTTTGCTGTTTTGTTTGTTTGTTGGGTTTTTTTTGTTGTTCTTTTGGTTTTGGGGGGGTTCTGGAGGTGGGGGGTGTGTGTTTGCTGTTTGTTTGTTTGTTTTCCTTTTTAATGTTCTATAACTGTCTATACACCTTGAACACTATACACTCTCTTACTTTTTTACTTACAACTTACTTCTGCTACATGCCGATTTCAGGGCAGATGGGAATGACTGGAACAGCAACTGGCCAAAATTCAGATACTCTATTTTGTGTAATAAAACCTACATAATGATATTTCTATATTTGGATTTGAACCAAACCATGCAGAAACTAAGTTTGTTAAATTTCCCATGAACAAAAATCCTGAAGACAAAAAATCAGTTTCCCCTACCTCCCCCTGTTCCCATGAAATAAAATAAATGCATTGGGACCTGCAACTGCTAAACAAAAATTACATTCTTGAGGGGATCAAAAGACTGGGGAATGAGCTGGCTCAGGAGCTGGGACGTCTTAGAATCTTTGGCCAAGTGACAGTCTGTCCACTTGGGCTTCCTATCCTTACATGCCATTGATCTCCAGCAGCTGCTGCACTGGAATTGACATTCTGGTCTGCTGTTTGGTTGACTATTGCTGTTAACCATGTGAAATTGTCACAACTGTCCATTTTAACATCTCCATGTCAAAAAACCTGGGAAACCCAAAAGCCCAGACTTGGTATTAAACTCTCAAAACTGTTAAGCTCTTACTGCAGAGCCAATAGTTGATCCCTATTTAGAGGTTGAACTCAGAAAAATCTGTCTGAAAACCTTCCCACAGCAAACTGCCCTGGAATGAATAATAAGAATTCATAAATGAGGGTAAAATACATCATATCTAAAATACTCTTTAGAGTCTTGGATTTTTAGCCACTAAGAGCAGATGAGAATTCTGTCAGATTATCATCAGAATCCTGAATGTGATTTCATAGAATTTCCTTGATTTCAAGATCTTTAAAGAGAAACATTTTAGGTACAATGAAAAGGTGTTTTCTGATAAAGCTTAATTTTACTGGAAAATTTTCTGAATAGATTAAATTTGTTTGGTTTTTTGTGTTTGCTTTTGTTTGTTTGTTTGTTTTGTTTTGTTTCTGTTTTGCTTGTTTGTTTTTTCTCAAGTTAGAAGTTATATAGCAAAAAGGTAAGTTTCTTCATCTATATATTGATTAGCATCAAGTGTCCTTCGGATTTTATATTTCATTTCTTTCTCTAAGGCATTTGATACTGCAAAATTTGAAATGTCTTCAAAACAAGCATTTTGGATGGTAGGGTTTCTAAATCTTAGGAAAATACTAAGA
Source organism: Formicarius rufipectus (assembly GCA_013399695.1). Taxonomy (NCBI): domain Eukaryota; kingdom Metazoa; phylum Chordata; class Aves; order Passeriformes; family Formicariidae; genus Formicarius; species Formicarius rufipectus. The sequence continues at coordinate 104,757 of VXAU01004035.1, read as the reverse complement.
AGAAGTTGACTGTTGTCACTCAAGATATTTGGATAATAACCCATTCCAAGAGCTCACTGTTCAATATTAATAAACATTAAAACAGAACAAAACCAATTTTGCCTACCTGTTAGGAAATATTAAAACTGGAATCAGGAATTAAAGTGAGAACATAATTATGTCACTATTTCAACTTGTTGCTGGCATCTTAAATACTATGTAGTTTTTGTGTTTACATCCCAGGAGAGTTATAGAAGACTTAAAAATTGAGAAAGAAACAAAGGTGATCAAAGAAGTGAAGTGTGGTTTCAATGTATTTTTTACAAAAAAAAAAAAAACAAACACAAACAAAACAAACAAAACAAAACAAAACAAAACAAAACAAAAAAAAAAAAAAACATTAATTTGCAATATATAGGGAAGGGAGGTGTAATAAAGATATATATAATCCTGGAATCAAATGAGTAAAAAGTTTCTAAGGGCTCATTTCCCCAGTAGTATAAGAACAAAGAGGTAAAGAGATCCAGCTAGTTGAAGACAGATTCAAAAGAGAAGTCACAAACAGACATTTGACTTGAAAGTGGAGGCTGCTGTGAATGATCAAAGTTGCTGTGGCAACTAATGAAACTTGGTTTTGAAAGCAAAATCTATAGAAGGTTTTGTGAGACTGCAGACCAGGCTCACTGCTAGTGTGCCATAGCCAGGAGGGTCATCACTGGGTCCAACCAGCCAGCCAGAAGCAGAGCAGCTGGAGACCCTGGAGCAGCACCATGGGACTGCTATGTGGAAGGTCACAGACCATGACTGAGCCATGACTAGGCCCCATGGCTGCACAGGGTAGGGCTGTTGTGAGCTGCAGACTGGCCCTGCTGGGGCATTACTGGGACACGGCATCTCGAAGATAGAAAATGAAAGTTCTAAGGTGTGGATCCCAGAGACACCCACTCTAGTTCTTCAGTCTGAAAGGTGTCCACAACCAGTACTCAACATCTATTGCATATCCACAGTACAGTCATCTTTCACTTTTGCTTAAGACACTGACAGACCCACACACTTCTAAGTTGAATCAGATGAGACGATGCCATGAGGATATACCAAACCATTAAATACAGGTCTCCTGTATGCCTTAATTTCCAAATGTAATTTCTGTAATGTAAAAGTGATAAGAACCCATACCATCATGCTTCTTGAACAAATGCTGACAAGGTCAAAATCCCTCTTAAAGAGATTAACAGTGTGATTTGGAGTTATTTTTACCACTATTTTTCATTGAAGAAACATGTTTGAAAAAGCAGTTCTTTCTCTGTTGTCTGTGCCACCGTAGAGGAAAAAAATATTGTTCCCATTAAATTAATATATTTTTATTATTAAAAAAGACAATGGTATACCAAACACATTGAAGATCTGAAAATAGACTATTTTTAGGGACAGCAAAATTTTACATGAACTATATACACTGAGCCATAGTACCATGATAATCCAAGCAACCATGAAACAAGATTTGTCTTTGTAAAATCCCCTACTGCGCTGACGTAAACATTCATAAGGCAAGAATATTTCTTCATTTTTAGTCTACTGTCTACTTATACTTTGGAATCAAGACAGAATTTAAGAGAACTGTGATCATGCAGTAAGAACACATGTCAGTTTCAGAAGTTCTCCTTAGTACCAAGACTTGCTACTGGAAAGAGAGTATAATTTTCAGACCTATAGTCTGATAGCATTAAAAGGCTTTCATAGCTCCCTTAAGAACAAACTGTTAAAGCCAATGTGGAGCTGTATATGTTACAGTTTCTGTTCTTTTGTATTGTTTTTGTCTGTAGACTTGCAGTCACTCTTTTTCCCACATCTTTAGTTTTTAGAAACATGTGTTTAATTAATACTTTCAATGAAAGCGCTCAGATAATTTGTCTCAGGAGGTCACCTTTATTTTATGAGTGGTGAACAAGATCAACATATAGATCATAAACAATAGTGTTTTTCATTTTGAAGAAATATGGGATCTTAATTGCATTGCAGAGGAGAAACTTAATATTTCCTGTCATCTGCTCCAAACATTTAATTCTATTGTTCTTCTGAAAGGTCAAATTTGGGATGTTACATCTGCAAGGACACCCGTGACCCCCCTTGGCATCCAAGGTCCTGTAAAATGGAAGCAGGAAGACTGAAGAATGTTTCCCTGAATATCCAAAATAGATTATTAAAACTTATTCCAACATCTGAGTTCCCTGAGGTATCAGTGTTATGCATACATATGCACAGAAGGTTTAGCATTTAAAAATATCAGGAAGCATTTCCAAATCAGTCCCAAATGGCTCTTACAGCTTCTTTCCTTTGTTCGTTGCTGGTTTGTTGGATTTCATGGCTTGCAGTGGGGGTTTGCCTTTAATTATTAATATTTTTACTTTTTATAATTCATCAGAAAGAAAAGAATTATTATTTCTCTGAATACCAGTAGCCCTGGGAACTTTATCTGATGAAAGAAACACTATTTTATGCATATCTCATCTTTACAGTCTTCTGGTTTGTGAACACTAATACTAATGGCATTCCTTAACTCTGGAGTTTATTTGGGTTAAAAAAAACCAAACAACAAAAAAACCAGGATGATATGTTTAGGGAATTTTGATATTTAGCTGCTTCCTTTTTCTTAAATAAATTTTAAACAATATAATAATAATAATAAACAAATACAGAACAAAATAAGTAAACTTTTCACCAAGTGAAGAAAAATATTTAAAATGGGAGTCTGGAAGCAACATAGCCTTTTCTTTGATGTTTACTAATCTAAAAGAGATGTACTTTAAGTTCCTTAACCCAACCTTTTTTCTGTGAGTCTTGCTGCTGGTCAGACTGTATCTTTTCTTGGTATCACGACCACGACCATTCAATTCCCTTCAATGTAATTAAAACCATCTTTCTTCAAACTGATTAAATCTTGCAACATCTGTGAGGGAAGAAAAGAAGGTATAAACATTCTCTTTTCCTTTACACAGATGGGAGGCACAGACCAACAGAATGCCAAATACTCAAATGGTTGCTTTATGTTAAATCCTATCCAAATAAAGATGTGGGTTTGTGGTTTGCTGCTTTGAGTTTTAAGGGATTTGATTAAGATCACTGATGAAGTCACTGTTATAAGCCAGAAAAAAAACACCAGTCTTTGGACTTCTAAGACCAAAGTGGAACATTCCACATACACTTAAAAAGATACAAGATAAGTGAGATGAGTTGCAATGAAAGGGGTCTGATATTTTCTGGGAAAGAGAAAAGGAGTTTTGTATCATTTTAGAAAAAAAGTTTTCATAATTACTTAAGCTATAAATGAAGAAGGCTAGATTCATGTTTCAGGCAAAATTAAAGATCATTTATGAAGGAATATATGGAAATAGATCTTAAAATATTTTTCCCCTTTGTGCTAGTATGAGTCACAGACTTAAAAGCAGTGTTAATTCCAGCAGTCGCAACAAGGCACTCAGATGCTTTTCATGAAGTTTTTATATCAAATTAAAAAGAAACAAAACAAAACAAAAAACAACACTTCTGTGGGTGTGCCTTTCTTTTAAATGAAGGAAATAGCAGTTAAATGTCACCCGTGTTTTAGCAGAGAGCTATGAAGTTTTTACATCTTGTGCTCTCCAACTTCCACAGAGATGAGGCCTTGCTCTACTAGGTGAAAGTTTCTGTCTAGGTAAAAGACATTTCTTATATAGTGTTTACACTCCAAACTTGCCTGGGAGAACAGAGTTTTAAAATTCTTGTATTGTTTTGTTAATTTCTAAAATAATTATGTAAGTTTAGTTCTTTTTACCCATGCTAAGAAAGTAGCACTGGAAGATGGAGCAAAAAGATTCATAAACTATAGATCGAAATATATCTTGAACATAATAAACAATTACTGTGACAGGACTTTGCATTTTGCAGTCTGTGAGTTTCTTTGTGCTTTTTTTTACTAACAAAGAGCAAACTGCTTGACTCCATGAAACTTACAGAAATAATGTCCTATACACATTTTGGCTTTTTTTCTTACTTTTAATTGCCTGTGTGGGTTCATTGATACACATCTCATACCATTCTTTGTATTAGTAAGAGGTATTGGGCTCTTGTACTTACCTCTAGACTTAAGTAATGAAGTCCTTGGTGCCTTTTTGAGACCCATGCTCCTGATGTCATTGAAATATGTAGAAAAAAAATCACTACTGTCTACAAAAATTGTAAGTCCATACCGTTTATTTTGTGAGAATTATCATAGTGGCAGACCTTCATGTCTGTAGAATAGCTAAGATTATACAGTTTGATGTAGATTTTTGTGAATAATCATTCTGCCTTTATCTATGCTTCATCTAGAAGCAGCTGGAGCATCACATTAGACCCTTACAGAAGCAAAGTTTCCTCTGGTCCAGCTGTCTTAATTTCAGACTGCAAATAAAAAATTTTCTCTTAACTACATTTTTTTGCTCTCACTGTGATCCTGATAGAATTTAAACTATATATCAGACTTTTTTTAGAGGTTACATGCTTTTAGACTTTCTTCATACATAACTATCCCCAGAATGAGGCTAAAGTCTTCTTTGTTTTTTGATGCATACAGCTGTTCATTGGGCCAACAAAATGTAACATGCAGATCTGATTTGAATAGCAATATTATAGTTTTCATTTAAAACTATATAGAGCAAAGAGAAGAGATCAATTATCTGTACTTCTGTCACACAAGAACTGTCTCCTGTAAAGTGCATATGACTCACTTGAAAGTTTGCTAGGTTTCTGTTTCCAGATATTTGTCCACGTAAGTGATGGTTGTGCTTGCCAGAGGGATGTAGAGCAAATGAGAAAGGAGCTGTGTGTAAACTAAATTTGCTTACACCCATAGAAAAATCAACATCTTCCTCTAAAGCAATCAGGGTCGAACATTTTCTCAATAAGTGTCATAATTAAAGGGAGAAAATGCTGAATGGATAGTTCCTTTCCATTCTGGATTTGAAGATGCACATTTGTTCTTGTTTAGCTTAACAATATTGATCAATATTTCAATGCTATATAAATATTGTATGAGCCATTAGTTTACTTTTGATATTTTTTACTATTTTAAAACAATTGAGATCAGATAATAATCAGAATCATGTACTAGCCATATCTAGTCTCTTGATTGTACTGCACAGGTGTTATAAACTTCCTTTTGAAGAGGAAAAAAATTAATTTCTCCTGAAAAAAAAACAAAACAACAACAACAAAACAACAACAAACAAAAAACCCAAACAAAACCCAAAACAAACAAAAAACCAAAACAACAAAAAAAACTACCAACAACAAAACAAAACAAACCAAAAAAAGAAAAACTTGAAAGTGGTTTTTGGAATAGCTTCTTTGACAGATAGATTCCAAAAGGCTTAAGGGTTAAGACAGCCATAGACATGTTGCCATGTGCTCTATATAACTCTTCAACACTTTCTCCATGTGGTCTTGAGCCACAAGTTCCTGAACACACCATAATGCTAGGGCATGCAATACATTTCAGGGTATAAGAATACAGTTCTGACAGGCTTCAATAAAACCTTCACATAATTGGTTAAATTTTCAACAGGAAACAACCCTCAAACCTATAAAACCAGTAAATACGTCTTTTGTTCAAAGGATTGCAATGTGGGTATAAAGACAAAGTCAGTGTCAAATCTGCTTAGTGAGGATGCAGCTAGTGTGTTCTAGATTAGTTTTGAAGAACGTAGAGGTGAATTACCCTACAGAACATGATCTGGAGATAAAAGGTAAATGCATGGGACAAAAGTGTATCTACCAGCCAGAACAGGTATCAGCAGAGTAGTAAGGAAGTCCCCATATGAACAAATAACAATCCGTTCCTGTGTCTATAACAATGTAGAAGTGTTTATTAACAAGTTTTGGAGATGATAGTCTCTGGAGGGAACATAAATTATTAAAAAACCCAGAAGTTATTCCTATGCATTTGTCATAATCTGGGTGGGTGATCAGAGTGAGCACCATTCATCAAACATGATTATAATCTTGTGTGGTTAATCTCTGTCATGATTTAATCCCAGATGGCAATTAAGCATTGTACTTGCTCACTTGCCCCTGGTGGGATGTGGGAGAGAACTGGAAGGGTAAAAGTAAGAAAACTTGTGAGATGAGATAAAAGCAGTATAATATGTAAAGCAAAAGTGGCACACACATGCAAAGCAAAACAAGCAATTCATTCACTGCTTCCCATAGACAGGCAGGTGTTCAGCCATCCACAGGAAAGCAATGTCTCATAGAATAGGGACTTGGAAGTACAAATGACATCACTCCAAACTTTTTTCCCTTCCTTCTTCTTCTCCCAGCTTTGTATGCTAAGCATGACACCATGTGGTATTGGAACAACCCTTTGGTCAGTTGCGATCCTGGCTCCATCCTCTTCCAGCTTCTTATGCACACTCAGCCTAGTTGCTGGTTGGGTGGGGTGAGAGGCAAAAAAGTCCTTGATGCTGTGTAAGCAATTGCTCAGCCACAAAGAAAATATTTCTGCATTATGAACACTATTTTCAGAACAAATCCAAAACACAGGCCCATACCAGCTAGTCTGAAGAAAATTAACTCTCTCTCAGCCAACTCCAGCAGTCTTTCCCTCTGAGATTAATTAGTCTCCTACTCTGAACTGTTCTCGGGAGGATACTATCGTACTATCTTCTTCTACTGACTATAAGGGTCTCTAGGGAAATTAGCCTTTATAGACAAAAATTAGCCTTTGGAAATACATTCCCCTTCCCTGGTCTGACAAATATCTACATATCTGGGATGTGAATAATGTATACGCTCGTAGAGCTTCTTGCAAAATACCACTTGGGAAAAAAAAAAAGAAAAGGACTCCGTTAACTGCTGTTGCACACAAAATATGCCTGCTTTGGAATAAGTAAGAAGCAAAGCTACTCTTCACTCTAAGACATAACTATCATAATTGTGAAATTCTCTAAAAAGGGAAATCAGCAGCAAAATGGATATGCATTATTTTTCCAGAAAACACAAGAGTTGTCATATTTTGGATCTGTGGCTGGTAGATACAGCACTCTCAGAACAAACAAGTGGGTTGTTTTTCCTTTTAGATAGAGCATCCCACAGTCATTCCAGAATTTACTTTATTCCTAACAGATCTGAGATCATTAAAGTATGAATCTTTTTGAAACAAACTAATGCAGATTGAGAGATATTTCCCTATCAAAGATTGATTCTTTGTGTTTGGAATGTGAAGAATGTTTTCTTATTTATTTTAAAACCTTTGACAATAGGGAATTAAGGAGCAAATAATAAATAAATGCTACACAGAGTGGCATCAATGTCAAAATGTGAGGAAATTAAGTCCTTTTTACTCACTGGTATGGTTGTATAAATTACAGATTTCCTTAATCAAACAGGTAGACCTTGAACCAAAATTAAAAAAAAAATAAAATGTGGTCCTTTAATGCATATAATAACATAACATGCCAGTTGCAAATGAAGTCACTTTTCTTTAAACTCATTCCTTGCAAATGCAGTCACTTTTCTTTAAACTCATTCCTTCAAGCTATCTCTCTAGAAATCCTATTTGTCTGCAGTTTTTCAGATACCGACAAGACAAATTTATCCACTTCACATATGCTGGGATTTCCCAAAAGAAATAGGGGAAGGACAATATGCAGGCAAACACACAAAAATTCTTATCTTTTAAATAGCTTTATTGTTTATAAAAGGAATTATGAATTATTAAACATCCTTATTTTAAGATAAAATTTCCAAACATATTGTAAATATCTAGTAAAATTAAGACATTGTCCTTCTCAAATAGGAATGACATATATGAATTTATTAAGTAGGAGGAGTATGTTTGTGCTCTACACCATAACACAATCCAGACATATGGATTGTGCCTCTATGATCTCCAAACGTCTGTTTCTTCAGAAACTGTCCTCTGTAGATTACACAGACGTTTCTGAAAAGTTTATAAAAAGAACAGGTTTCATCTACTGATTATTCTGAACATAAGTAATAATATAGTTTTGTATTATTTAAACATAATACCCAAAACAGAAGAGCATGTCTGCAGATGAATAACAATAGTTATAAATGCAGAGGAAGACTGGCTGTTAGAGTAATGTTTTGGTTTTATCATCATGTCTGGATTCTAAATTACCTAAATAGGAGTTATTTAATGCACAGTAAGCCTTGAAGCTAGATATGAATTTAAATGCCTAAACTAGGGGGTTTGACTTTGGAAATGTTGATCCTAGATACTCCAGTAAAACTTTCTGATATAATATAAGGTAAGTATTGAATGAAAGTTTCAAATAATATTGCCTAATAATTGTCAAACATGCTAATAGTTGTCTTTTTCCTCCATAGATTTTCTCCCATTGAATCAGAGTACATAATTTAGAGACTCAATATTACAGATTTGATACCTGTATGAAATTAGTCTAATTATGCAGCCCTTGGTTTCATTAGTGTACAAAAATGCAAAGCAAGGAGACAGCATCAGATTCTCTCTTCTCCACTCTACAACCAGAAATAGTCTGAATAGCTGACAGATAATACCTTATATGGAAGCATCCTGTTTTTTTCCCTATAGCTTTCTTTTTTCCTTTAGAATTCTGACATGTTATTATTATTATATGTTCTTGTTATTATTGAAAATCAGATATTCTTACAGACATCTAACTTCAGACTTCACTTTTTAAAGATGAAATTATAACATCTTAGAGGCTTTTATTCCAATGCACTTACTTGAAAGTAGAACAAGAAGAGCAAACTGCAGTGCTGCTTTGTTAATGTCAGAGGAGATGATGCCAGTAGCAGGGTACTTAGTTTCCTATATGAAAAGATGAGTAAATGTAAATTCAGATTCACTTTTACAGTAGTTGTGTGTTCTATATGGCTGTGGAGATTTATTCCTGTCCATCTGAAAGTCCAATCTTGTAAAAAGTTACTGCATTTAAATCATAGAATCACAGAGTATGCTAAGTTGGAACAGACCTCATGGAGTTCAGCTGCTGCTGCTATACAGGATACCTCAAAAGTCTCAGCATGTGCCTGAGAGTATCGTCCAAACACTTCTTGAACTCTGTCAGGTTTCATGTTGTGACCACCTCCCTGGAGATCCTGATCCAGTGCCCAACCACCCTCTAGGTGAAAAACTTTTCCTTGATATCCAAACCAAACATCCCCTAAATGCTTACTAAACAGTAACAGCTTCATGCTGTTTAGTAAGGATCAAGGGCATTCATCGCTCACATGCTCCTGTAAGGCATCTCTCTCTCATTTTTTATCTCTGCTACTATCTGTGTTAAACAAAGCAAAATTGAATTTTGAAGAGGAAAACCAAAATATATTAATTAGAAAACAAAATGGTTACCCACCATAATCTTCGGTATATAAAAGTGATTCATGAAACTTGTGATCATGATAGAGTGCCCTGGCTTAATGTACTATTAAAAAAAATAATTCACATTCAACGAAAATCACCTCTGTACAACTGTGCATTTGATTTCATAAAGCAAACCAGAAGAACAGCATGAGGTTAAACATATATAAATATCAGTAAATTACACACATAATTAAACACAGATTTGACTTCAATTACTCTTATTTTTTAAGATGAACTATACTCAAGAGAAAGTAAGGAAAAAATCGACCCCACAATCAAAGGAGCAGACCTTTTTAATTTCAAGACCTTCCCCTTCAGAAACAATCATTTAGGAAATTTTGAGCTAGACGGTATCATTCAGTCTTTTTGTGACTTTGCCCATTTAAAGAATCTCATGCTCAATGAATCATGTAAGGAACAGTCTTCAACAAATCCTAGTGTCTGTTCTCTATAACCATCCTATACTTCAAATGGCTACGGCATCTTCTCAATTTACTAATACATGGCAAGGTTATTATGGAAATTCCAAGGGAAAAAGAATATATTAGTCTTTTAGGAGCTGATTGAATTGCCTCAAGATTAGGTTTTAGTTTGTGCAAAAATCAAAAAGATCAAAAAGGACTGAATTGAGGATGTAAAGCATTTTGGAGAACATTGAACCACTATTAATCAAACTTTCCCTTACTGTTTATGCACACAGACATAGTGTATTTCCACTTTGCAGTGTGCTTTACTCTTATTGTTTTTATGCAGACACGCACAGCTACTCTGAAATAGAAGCTCCTATATTGGTCTTTGCATAGAGAAAAAAGATTAACTTTTTTCAGGTCTCAGATTTCAAGACTTTTACTGTTCATGTATGTATGCTTATGTCATCTGAATTGTCTCCCCTTTCTACTTTTCTGTATACATTTTCTGTATACAACCATCTGTTTTGGCTGTCTTTGCAAGATAATGAAACCATAATATTCCCCTAAGAATGATTTTAAAGCCAAATTAAGACAGTTAAATTAAACTAAAGGCTTCATAGGAAATATGATCAGTTTGATTTTAATGGGCCTACTTAAGGTGTAGAACCTCTTCCTAGGTTGTGTTACACCATACCTGGTTGGACTGAAGTTGATGAAGTTATACAGGAAGGAAAAGACACATTCTAAACCAAGGTAATCAGATTTTTGTTTGTCATTAAGGAAACCTGTTATCTGACAAATATTCTTACTCACTTGAAGTTCTGGCAAATGGAGGCTCAAAGGAAGGCTTTGAAGTGCAGTATTATGCTATCCACATGTGTTAACTTATTTTTTAAATCCCCAATTTAGTTTTTATGCTGAAGTAAAAATTATCTGCACCATCTGGCAGGACAAAGATGATGCTTGGACTGTGACTTCCATAATTTGTCATTGCAGCAAACAATTCAAGAAGATGCATAAGAAGTATACACAGAACAGTGGTGCAAGCTTAGCACTGTAATTAATTCACAGTTTCTGGAAAAAGTCTCAACCTTCCAGAGGATGTTCCCTCTTCCACAAATATTACTGACACAGCAGAAAACAGCTGGGATTTTCTATAAATATAAAACTCAGACAATTAACTCATTTACAACACACACGTCATCATATTCATTTGCCATTTTCATGGTGGTTTGTCCTTTCTACATTTTATTATTCATTTATGATAGCTATTATATGCCTTTCAGAATCTATCTGGCTCTCCTGAGGAATATTTATGACTATTATAGGGCTCTTATGAGAAGACCCAAGGATAGTTATTGCAGAAACACTGTGAAATGCTACATTAGTGCAGAGATATGCTGGTAGTAAAATACCTGAACTTGTTTCAAAGTATCCCTTGATGGAAATAAAACGATGGGCTTCTTCTGGTGAGGTTTTGTATCTCCCCTAACCCCATCACCTCAGAGAACTGAGTAGTTCTGATCGGAAGTTTAGTATTGAGTAGTTGCAGCTGGTGCCTGGAAAAGCTTCCAATGGGGGGAAAAGAAAAAAAAAAAAAAGAGGAAGAAAATACTGCTTTAAAAGCTTTCTGCTGCAGCAATAACATAGCAGAAATAAAAGTAGAATGACTATAGGTGAAAATAGTAGGCCTAAACCTGTACCTTCTGACACTCAGGGGACCTTTACCTATGTTACCCTTTACCTATTTGCCTCCTTTTATTTTAAAGAAGGAAGGGTGGTGACTTGAAGTGAATCTGAATATTGCAGTACCGTACCACCTTCTGAGAGGGAAAAAATCTGGAATGAAGAGAAATAAATTGGAGAAGGGCATAGGTTTCACTATTTTGGGTTTCGTTTTTTTGGAGGGGCTTTTTAAATCAGCATTTAATTTCATTCTTGTGTCAATAACTGACTGCGAATCAAACTTCTGAGTCATCTTTGTTTATCCATGTCCATTGAAATATTTACTATGTTTCTAACTTTTGTCCCCTCCATATAATGATCAAGCAGTCACTTCAGCTTAGAACTTTGAGATTTTCTGGCGTTAGTGGTCATTGTAAGAGCAAACAGGCTATACCACCAGGGAAGTGATTTGGGGAACATCTTGGGTGGAAAATGAAATAAGGCAATTTATCAGAATAGAAAAAAATTAAATTTTAAAAAAAAAATCAAAAAACTGAGAAAAACAGAATAAATGTGAAAGCAAAGGGTTGATAATATATTGATGCAAAATAAATATAGAAATTTCAAGTTTGGGTACAAATATTACATTCACTTTATATAGAACATGAATTCCTGTGATAAGTTCATGTCCTGTGAATGCAGGAAATGGGTTCTATTATGCAGGCTCATTATCAGCTATTTAGTACAATTTTTCTAGTGGAATCTTTGCTACAATTTGCACAATATCCTTATAATTTGAACTTAGTTTTTTCTAAGTGCATGAAATTTTTTGGTTTATTTATGTTGTCTAGACTTCAGGCAGTTTATGGAAGAAAGCTGTCCATTGTCTTGGAATGCAATTTAATGCTATTTTGGGCCACTTCAGCATTTATCTTTGGCTATTTGAGGGAAGGTAAAGCAAGCTACTTGCAAAGATTAATAATACCCCAGGAAAATTAGTCTCCACAGGTATCTTATTTAATCAAAGGTGAGGAGAAGATTCCATAAAGGAGATGTTTCATAACGAGGTTCTTAATCATCACTTAAGGTGTCCTCCTGCACTAAGATTGCCTAAGAAGATTATCCTTCAAAGGTAAAAGTCAGTCTTTTTGACCAGCTCTTTAAAAGATTATCACACATCATTACAAAAAGACTCTCTTGAAATATTTCTTGACATGGAATGTACTTTAATGTTTTGGGCTCTACATTTCCATGTCTTTCTCCTTAGTGCCAAATTTTCCTCTGCCCAGTTTCCTCTACTCCCAGTTACAGACTATTGATTTTGTTTAATTTATTATGAAAAGTTCTTTTTATACTAGGTTGAATGTCAGACTTCAGGATCAAATTATTATCCCTACTTTCCTGTACACTTGACAATAAGTTTCTTGAAACAGGGTTTGAATTTTGCTTCTGATTCTTAGGCAAGACCCATCAGATTACCCATATTTAATTAAAATCAAAGAAAAAAAAAAAAGTCAATATTGTTAGTATCTTCTAGTTGAGAATCTGGCCCTGAATATTTCTTAAATGTGAGATTAAGTGTAAATAAATCATATTGCACTACTGGAGTGTATGGAATTTGGTTATTTTGTTCTCTGAATTCCCCTTCTTCTTGTTTACTTTAATTAACAAACAGCATGAAGCTTTTTAAACCTGTCCTTGATGTTCATTGAGGAAGAGCAAATGCCAAACTTTAACCTATAATTTATCACAAATAGTGAGGTACCTAATAGGAGGTAGCAGAAAATATAATCATTCACATTTAAATTAAGTGTTTCAAATAATTATTTAATTGAGAATTAATAAGTCAGTTATTGCAGGTTAATTAAATGCCACTTGGTGATTAAAAACATATTATTTATTCAGATTAACAACTATTAGGCAGTAATGTAGCCCCACATCCTGCTGTGACATTATTTTAAAAGACTCTGCCAATGTATTTCTCATTTTCAGGCTTGTTTTGTTTTTTACTTTGTTGCTGTTTATATCTTGAAAATAAGATGAGAAAATAACCCAAAATTCTTAGCATAAGATTGTTTTCTATAAACATAGAATATTTGTGGGGGTTTTTGTTATATTTTAAAGTTCATACACAGGAAAGGAAAGTGAATTTCCTTCTTTGTAAGGAAAAAACACTGAAATATTGCAAGTGTTATACAAGTTAATATGAAGCAAAGAGGAAATTTGCAAAAGTGTGTATAAAACGACAGAAATTAAGGAGATCAGTTATCAAATCTGTAAACTTCCAAATCAGTTCTGTGATTTACTGTCAGGGGAGGCACCTGTCGGGGACTGCCAAGAGGATAATTTTTACCAATGGATGAAACTGTCAGCTGCTAACTAGAGACTGCCACAACCACCAGTTATATACCCTTTGCCATAGAGCTGCTGTTTTTGCAAGTTTTTCTACTGTTCAAGTGTCACAGTTAGGATAAAAGATGTATTAGATAGGTAATTATTACCATACTATTGAACATATTTCTGTATGTTCAACTCTTCTGATCGGTTCTGGGAACCCCAGTTACAGCCCCCTGATTGGTTCATGTACCCCTAAATCCCCACTGGCTAGCCGGTGGGGGAATGCAGCACCACCCTACAAGGCTAAGCCACCCCCCAGTTTTATAAACCCTCCTTCCCTTTTCCTTTTGTGTCACAATCCGCCCCTGACTCCACCCAAGTTCTAGAATGCTCTATCCACACCCTAGAAGAGTCTCATGTGCCCCTAATAAAGTGTTCACACTTGTGCGCACCTGTTCACAGCCTCTTGTGTGAACAGTCCCCTGTGTGGACTGTTCCTTCTTTCCCTTACAGACCACAATTTACCTCATGGGCCGTGCTCAATTGATTTTTAATATTGTGTAAATATTTTCTTTCAATGGTCAGAAGTGGGTGTTGGAAAAATCCATATATTCTTTTATAACATATTCTTTTTAACAGTATGTTGATGCTTCTGTTGTGCTGATAGGTTATTTAGAATTCCTCATAGATGAAGGAGTACCATAATAGAGCAAGCTTTTCATCCATATTAATGCACAGTATAAGCAACATCTTTTCTGATCATAAATCCAAAACAACTTTAAATTAAAGTAACTGTGCAAATCAGTTCTGCATGCACAGCAGGGCAGCAGGGTTCACCCACTTTGGTTTGCACAAGAAACTGCAGCCTGGCAGGTAGCCTACTGCAATCATTTCCTTTTGGAAAGATTACACAACTACCATGAGACAAGGGAAGTAGCAGTCATGTATATGCATATACAGATTCTTTGCCACTTTTGCCGATTCTCATCTTCCTCAATGAATTATCATAGCACCAAAAAAAAAAAAAATTTTATATTGCAGAACACAGGCATAAAGTTTTCTACTGCCTCTTCACAACATCTTAGTATTGTTGAAACAACCTTCTTTGCTAGCAGCAAGATATTTGCTTATGTTTTTCTGTCTGGAAAACACTCTCAAACATGTGGTGCAGTTATCCTGTGCAGAGTTGGGAGGTGGACTTGATGATGCTTGTGAGTCCTTTTCAATTCGTGATATTCTATGATTCTACAATGAGTGAGCTAGAGAAATACCAGGCAGCCTCTCCCTTATGGCCAGCTATCTTAAAAAACCAATTTGTTTTATCCTGTTTTCATGTGGAACACAGATGATTATCCCAGCTTAAGATAAAAAGATAATGAAGAGAAGAACTAATCAAAAGATTAATTTACTGTGATTTATAACAAAGTTTTTCATAGAAAGTGAGGCAGAGAAAAAAAATCTATGAGATGGTTTAAAACTATTGCTTAGAGTCACATGTCAAAAGCATAAACCAGTTTCTTTTCACTGCTACAAACTGCATTGCCTTTTCACATCAAAGACAGTAGAATTGATGTCACATTGACTAGAGAACATTTTGCACCAGTATGCCCAACTGTTATGACTTCTGAGAGAGCGAAGTCCCCTTCCAATCATCTTTTCCAGAGTCACGGATGACTTGATGACAAGCATTTTGCTGGCACCAGTAGGTTTATAAACAGTTCCCTAAAGAGCATTGTAGTTGAATTTAAAGTTATTTTACAGAAAAAAATTTCTTCTTAACCTATCTCAGGCATTAAGGGAAAGACTAACTTACAATGAAATGGTCTTGAGAAAAGAATCAGTAACTCTAGCTTCTGTTATCTAGAACTCACTAATTCCTAAGCTGGAAGAGACAGTTAAAAGGTTTGTTTTCACTTCAATTGGGTGCATAAGTGTTTTCTCCAGAGGTCAGGAAAGCGAGTCTTTCGTAAGCATAACAGGCAATAGAGAAAATTGTGAGCTACCATCCTGAATGAGGTCTTGGTATACCTCAGTACATTCTCTGCAATCCTCACCTTATCCTAAAACAACCACTGCAGACATTAAAATGAAGGAGCAGTTAGCACATAGATCAATTGTAAAATGCATTGTCTCAGCTGTATTAAAATGCCAGTGAATAAGGATGGGGATGGTGGTGGAAATAAAGGGCAAAATTATTCAAATAACTCAAAATGTATTATCTTTTTTTTTTCCTGTACCATTTTTAGATCCATGAAATTAATGATTGAAATCAATGTTCTTTGAAAGCCCTGAGATATTCTAAAGACCAAAAGCTTTTAGTTTTAAAGAGGAACTTATTCAAACATGCTAAAACATCCATACCTTTAATTATATTTTAATTAAAATAGAATTGTTGACATTTTCACATATTATTCACTGTACTTATGTTGTGCCACTATTTTTACATTTTGTTTAGTACCAAAGATAATTACCAGTCACTTAAATTTTAATAATTCCTATTTTCTTGTTTTCAGTTTTTCAGGCTTATGTAGTTTTAAAAGTAGCCCATTACACTATATTCACAGGGTCTTTTTCCTTTCCTCAGAAATACTAGGATGAAAAGAAGAAGGGTGAAAATGGGAGAGAACTCCATGAGGTATAGAACTATAGAATTCTGATCTCTGATAGGTATGAGATGCTTAGTCATTTTTTTTTTTTTAATGAACTCAAGGTGTTTTGTGACTGCACTAGATATCATAGGTAGTGGAGCATCAGGTCAGTTTACTTCTGCAGCCTTTCTTGCCTTGATGTTTCAGGTCATACTGAAAAGGAAGACTTGCATCGTACTAAAATGTACTCTTTCTTCAGACATCCCATCTTCTCTGGTAGGAGGTAAATCATATACAACCCACTCATATGTCCTATCAGGAGCATGGAGGATTCAGGAAGTGGAATCAGAATAAATGCTGCACAGCTGCATTTGTGTGAAATTCCTTCCTTCTGCACACTGCTAAGTGGGCTTGCAGGCTTTGCTGTGCTGTGGCTATACCTAAAACACTCTGATTGGTGAACCACACAGAAAAGAGGTAGATGATCAGGAAATGAACATCTTCTCTCATCACAGGAATAATGAGAGGAACAAAACATCAAAAATGCAAGGAGGTTAACATACAGGAAATAAATGGGCTTTAGGATGTGCAGGAGAAATGAATGACAGGGAATCTGTAACCTCAGTGTATGGAGATAAACAGGAACCTGCAGGTAGATCTATTTTGCTGTCTTAAAAGACAAAGTAGCAGAGTGTGGGACTGCAGTTGAGGAGGTATGAGAAGCATTTTACTTCCAGGGGGAAAATGAAGAGGAAAAATAGTGGCTTTAATATTCATGGAAATGCTTTATATAAGGAGGAAAGGACTTCCCACACCATGCATAGTTCCCTTTTCTTTTCACTGTAGCCCTCATCCTAATGTGGTTTTAGTAGAGGTTGAAGAAACTACATGCAAAACCATGAAAATCCTAGAGGCAATGTTGTGAATGGTTTAGGCACAGTCTTTCCTCTTCATGACATCCTATTGTGACATGCAGCTGAAACTCACCAACAGTCTTCATGGCTGGTGGGACTGCACTTGGAATGGAGACGTAACCACAGCCACTCACTGCGACTCTATATACCTTCTGTATTAATAAACCAACATAAAGAGGAAAGGATAAACTCCCAGCCCCCCAAAGTAATGGTATTATTATTGTTGTTGTAAATATTATTATTATATTTAACAATAAGAAATGCTATAACTGCAGCGAAAATATTTTTAATTGGAAAAAATAAATTAAAATTTACATCTTCCACCAAAAAGAATTTTCTTTTTCAAATGATTTCTTCAAAACTTGTCATACAGTACAATATTTTATTAAAAAAATATTTATTGGCAGACACATTTTTCATGCAGAATTTCACCATTCAAGACATTTCTGTCACCTCTAACAGAAGTATTTCTGTCAATATTTGCTTGACATTTTATATAATCAATTTTCCTCCAGATTTTTGTTTAAAGTTTGAGGTATTTGAGGATTGTTATTTGAAGTTGATTAATTAGGGAGGCTTAGATTCTTCAATAAAAACACTAGAACTGCATACCAGTATTAAATCCCTAGTTCAGTGTTTTGTAAACTGAGGATTTTAAATTGCTCCTGATTTCCCAAAACCATTACAGTAGACTGATAAAGTGTCCAATAGACCTATCTATCTGCAGTACAATTCATAGGGAGGCTTCATAGTAAAAAAAAAATAAAAATAAAAAAAAAAGACACACAAAAAAAACAAAACAACAAAACAAAAAGTCCAAATGAGGTGTCAATTCAAAAATTGATGTTTTACAATGTTACTGTATTTCTACAAAATGGTCAACTACCAGCAAAATACTTTGATCCAGAGCAACAGATACTTTGCATATGTAAACAAGGATACATTTTCTGTGTGAAGCCAGTCCTGTGACCTGACTCACATCTTCCAGTCCAAATCTGTCCTTTCATTTTCCTACTGACATGATTTTGTTCTTGAATTAAATCGAATCTCACATCTGTAACCTTGGCTGATCTGCTCCTTCAGATCTATTTCTCTTGACTCTAATTTTCTCTCTACATATATTTTCTCACAACTCTCTACACTTTCTTTTTTCCCTTGACTGACGCTTTTCTCCCTGTAATTCTACTGCTTCTTTTCCATCAGAGAAGTTCATTAGCTGTTGTCCTCAAGTACAGCAGCAAGTGGTGGTGACCCTCTCTCATAGTAACAACATTTGATGATGCTCATCTTCCTTGCAGTAATATTTCCATTCGCAGAAGAACAGTTACAAACCCACCAAATTATTTTTGTATATTCCATGAAGAAAGAAGAAAATGACTCTACAGTAAAAGTTATGCTTCAGTGCTTTTAAGAATAAACATGTAAAGAATGAAGAATCTTCTTTAAACATTTCCTTTGATTTCAGATTTACAAACTCAAAAGAAATTAAAATTCTAAAATTTTGTCTCTGTTTAATTTTTTTTGTTTTTAAGCTAATAATAATGGCCAACTTATTATTTTTAGCATATTTTAAAATAGTAACAACTAATAATTATGTTTAAACCCCAAAAATTTACTTCTCATTTCTTTTTGTTGCAAAAGACAGAAACATGAACAGTCCTATGATGGATTTATGAGGGAAAGAAGGCAGGAAAAATGGTGGTGTTAGATTTTCTGTTTGTTTGCCATTCCTTTTCTGTGGCAAAGAAAAGCATAGTTTGACAGTACAGCCCTTGCCATATTTTTGCTAATCTCAGCAGGCAGACTAAAGTGGACAGAAAGGATCTCTGCTGCTGTGCTATGACCTTCAGTAGCTCTAGTCCTATGTCAGGAACTGAGAAATTAACTAAAAAACAGCCTTCCCAGCAGTAAAGTTGTATGATCCAGAAGATTCCTGAACTTATATGGACAAAGAGATAAAAAGTAGATAAGGGATGCTGCACTAACATACACTGACTATTGAAAGAAAACCATCTACCCCTACCCCTCTCTTGGGCATTCACTGAGGTCTTCATGTCAAAGCTAAGGCTACATTTTGCAGATCCCCTTGATTTAAGGTCTTGTTTATGGCTTTTTCCAAATATATTCAATGCCAAGGGTTTTTTCAGATTCACTGTACCTGTTTGTCATGAAAAAAATCCCTTCCTTTAGCCTCAACAATTGCATCCTTTCCTTTCTTATACCCATAATGGTATTTCAGATACTTTTTTTGTCCTGTTTATATGTACATAACACTGAGGTCTTTCATGTCCTTTCCCTTATCTGTCACATTGTGCATAAAATACTTTAAATTTGATATTTTGTTTTCCATTATTTCTACTTTATTTTTAGTCTAGCTTTTAATTGTTGCATTCTTGTGTCCCTTGTTTTAGCCTTTGGTTCCAGACTTTCAGGGAAATAACACCTCTATAGGTAGCAGTACCTAGTAGCATAAGGGCTCCCAGTCTGTGAACTAAGAATTCTAGCAAGGTGGAATGAATAAATCTAGCAAGTGAGAGATTCTCCAAGCTATCCACTTTTAATATTGCTTTTTGATTAGTATTTCATAAAGCATATGACTTATAGTGTGTTTGGCTAAATATATCTGTATAACATCTTTGCCCTAAAATGCCATCAAGTTCTTATTAAATTCCTTTCTATGAAAAAAATGAAGTTTTCCTCATGTCCAAACATTTTAACACTGTGGTTCAAATAATTGACCATTTGTCTTATCCCAAACTTCTTGGATTAATGCATCTCACTTCTATTAGGTTCTCAAAAGTTTTTATCCCTATTCTCCCGAACAGAATAGAGTACAGCAGGTTGCAATACTTCCATATAAATACAAACACTGCTGGCATGTTGTAACATTAATAATCATGCTGAGTGTTTATAGCTCCTATCAGTGACAGAGTCAGGCAATGCCCGTAAGCAGCATAAATGTTCAGAGAATCTCTCTGTCTGCTAAATATCATTAAGGAAAAGTAGATTGAAAAAATGCCTTGTTACCATACTGCTACAGCATCCTACATCAGCTAGAAGACACTCTCCTGTTTATGTCAACCTATCTTTTTTCCTCTTCATTTTAGTATTTCTATCATTTTATATGCATTTTCTGGTGTCACAGGGTTTGTTAAGCCATCTTCTAGCTAAGGAAACTACTAACAAATTATTTGTTTGGGGTTTTTTTGTTTGTTGTTGTTGTTATTTGGTTGGTTTTGGTTTTTTGTTTGTTTGTTTTGTTTTCGTGTTTTGTGGGTTTTTTTGTTGGTTGGTTTTGGGGTTTTTTTGCTCTATGCAGGTTTGACCTATTTTGCCTTGTTATTGTGATGAAGGGTTACCACACAGCTAAAATCCTGCTTCCAAGATTTCTGTGTTAGAATCAATGTGGAAGCTTCCCCTTCATATTCCCTGTACACAGAAGAGTTATTCTGAGTGCTAGATTTTAATCAGTACAACCGTTCAACATTGTAGTCAGTTTACTTTCTAGTTAGTGTTTATTTAAAACTGAAATTATGTATTCTATATCTATAGGATGAAAAATATCTTCTGGCAAAATAGCCACTAACAAGCTTATAGATAGATGAGTTCTTAGTTTATATTTTGTCTTTTAACATTGTCTGGCCTGGAAAAATATTCCTTTGCTAAGGAGGTAATGTTCATTTTGCAGTGGCTTTTTTCCCCCTCTTTTTTTTTTTTTCCCAAAGTAGTCGTAATTAGTGATTGTTAGCCAATATATTCACTTAATCTTTTCAATGCGATAACTGTTGCTTTATCTGTCTTAACAGATGGAAGCTGATTTTGCACTACTTGAATTTTGTAAATTGATGCTGCCAGGATCTGCTTTGCAAGTGTTATTGAACTTTCACTGGATAACTTAGGTCTTTGTTAATTCAGTAGAATATTTAAGATTGCCTGTAAGTGGGAAACCTTGAACAGGTATATGATGCTTAGAGGTACAAAAGATGTTCAAGAATCATTATTATATCGATGCAGTACATTGATATCACTGTAAAATAGAAATATGACAGGTAAAAGAGCAGTTATAAAGCTGTCTCATCTATTTCTGCAAGATGCGTGCTGACGTCAGACTATAGCAAGTAATCTCCTGTTACTTACATGACATTTTCTTTCAGTGCAAATGCTTCACTCTGTGACCCACTTTCCCTCTTTATTAATTAAAACAATACAATATAGCATGTGAAAAAGAACTAGTGTTGATGAATATCATGGGTCACTTGGTTAGGTTGCCAGCAAAATTTTCCCTTTGGTGAGCACATGTTCTGAAAACATTTTATGTTTCCATTCAATGAGTTCATTAATTTGCTTTATTTCTAAGGACTAGACACACTCCACCTAAAACCAGGCTTAATTTATCTATCCCTACCTATCCTTTAACATCGGAAACTCATCTGTACCACACAGGTTTGCAACCTACCTGATTAGTCTGACCATCTGGAAATGTAGGTGCTTAGATTTGTTAGGAGTCTCCTTCCCTAGGCAGCTACTTGAGCAATGCCCATGTATGCTCAAAAATGGGAATAGAAACTTGTCTCCTGTCTGCCAATCCACTCAGAATCAGGACACCCAACTTCTTCCTCAGTCTCTAGAACTGACTGCAAAGTCATTAGTTATGACATACAGTCATATCTAATACTAGCTTTCTGTGATTTGTTAGAAGATTTTGATGATATTTACTCTTTATATAATGCTTCAGTTTGTAGGAGGAGTAACAGAACTGGAGTTCCAGCACACTTGCTGAGGGGTCTGGATGATCAGTTTATACTGAAAGTTACAAATCAAAGTAGACTAATACTGAAAGTTCTCACCTTTTACTTCTTCTTTCTTTCAAAATCCACGAATGAAAATGTATTAACATTATTTTGTTTTCTGAGACCCTGTTTGAGCAGGGAGATTGGGCTAGGTAACTCCAGTGGTCCATTCCAACCTTACCCATTCTCTGATTTTGTGATTCATAGTTTATACATGTTTGCACAGTTGCAGTTTTAATCACAGGATATAAAATTTAGGTAGAGATATAATGCAAATGTTACATTATGACAATGGTGTATTACTATTAGTTTTCTGTTTCAAATTCAAAGGAAACTTCTGTAAGCATAGTGTTATGTACAAAACTTAAATGATAGCAAAAGACAGATTACTGTGGAAATATAGATACTTATAAGTCTTTTTCCCACAGGTACGCTATGTAGTAACTTGGTTTATACCATATGCTTAGTTGTCATAGGCTACCTTTAAAGCAGGCTAGAGATGCTCTATATGCTCTTGCTTTATCTTATCGCACACTCATGTGATACAATACATGCTATAAATCAATGCAAAACACTGTGAAGTAGATAGGTATCTTTGTTATAGGAGTTATTATTGTATTCATACAATTCAAAAGCAGAGATTCAGAAGATGCAGACAATATTCCCATTAAAAGAGAAAATTAAAATATGGTACTGGTTGGACAATAATTTTGTGTCTTTGTTCAAGTGTGTGTAGAGAGAAGACTAAGAAAAATAGATGAATATAAATTTATAGTATTTAAAATCATAGAGATATCTTAAACACTGCAAAATGTAATGACCTGGAACGAAGTCCTGAAATTTTGCTTCAATTTAGTTAAAATCTCCCTGAAGTTCAGTAGTCTTAACACCTGAACTTTTCAGTAGTTAGAAAATTGGCAGACAATTAGTTTAGTTCTTTAGTCAGTAGTGATTTAAATTCTAAAATATAACCACACAACATGTTGGGTATAGAATTTCAAGAATGAAAAATGGAATGAAGCCATATGAATTGCAAGGAAAAAAGTAAAATGGATTTCTAATATTCCATAGCGAAGAGTTTTATTTAGACAGAAACATACTGAAAAGCAGCTTCCTCAAGGAAACATCATGAAAACTTTCAAGCTGATGATATCAGCTAGAATTTTGGAATGAAAAGGGTTAAAGAATCCAAGAGATTTCATAATTTCTCATACATGAGTGAGAAAACCTTAGGGCTGATGCAAGCTGATGAACCAAGATTTAATGTAATATGGTCAATTCATTTTGTACTGATTACAGTTCAAGCAGCTGCATCCTGTACTTTTGAAAGGCTGAACTATTTTGAGTGAAAAGAGACATACTATCAAAGCATTTAAAATACACACATTAAAACAGGGAAAAATAAGTGCAAACTGGAAATGTTAAAAAGAAATAAAATGATAAAACCTCTTGTATAGCTGCTTATATATACTAACAAGGAAATTTTTTAAAGAATTTTAGAAACTGGAATTATATTGAAAACAAGATTGTAGCTGTAATGCATTTTTTTTTCAAATGTAGAATGCTTTTATGTTTTATATATGACATATAATATCAATAATGAATAACAAAACATACTTTTAGAAGTATTGTAGTCTGACTCTGCTCAGAGTAATCCAATACTGAACTGTATTTTTTAGAAAACTTCTATTCAGAGTTCATTTATCAAAATTCTGCTGTCATTTTCAGCAGAAGTTACTTTACTCTTTTAGGGATGAGTCTTGCAAAAGCTAACCATCTTGTGCTATTTTATCCAATGTGTTATCTATTCAAAGGAACAGGAAAGCAGAACAAGGGTTAGTTCTCAGCAATGAAAATGTAAAGAAGTGAATGGGACCCTGAGGAGCAGATAGGCTAGAGGAAAGCAGATGGGCTAGGATGCTTTTAAATTATTTAAGCTGCATCTTATGATTGGCTCCATGCAAGTATCCCGACCTAGACTGATAACAGTAGACATAACCATTCAGCTATGGGTTCCTTTCAGTACACGTACATTGATACTTTCTATCAAAATAAAAAGTAGATTTTGTTAGAACAGTAAGTAGTAGGAGGGCTTTGGACTCAAGAGTCACTTTCTCTTATGAAAACACGTATGTGGGATAATAAATGAAGGACTGATCTTATATTCCCAATTGAAATAAATAATAAATTTTCTGTTGTGTTCACTGAGACCATTCTTTCACAGCTGAAGATCAGGACATTTTCTAGTCTGCTCCTACTTAAAGGACTAAATGCTGAATGGGGGCAATCATTTAAGGAAAAAAAATAAGCAAGTTAGGTTTTTTGAGAATACTTTGGAAAGGTCATCTCAGATAAATGTCCGCTAACTTTTAAATCTGTGGTCATTCTGAAAACACACCCTGAAGTCTGTCAATTGCATGGTTTTCAAATTAAACTGAGAAAACTGATTTTCTCTATCAGCTCACCAGGTTCTGGGTGTTCTGTACCTGCAAAAGTACTCAATAAAGAAGGCAAACCAAAAATCACTTTTTATTTTATGTGATACCCTCTGTTATTTTGTGGTTGACTCCAGGCTATCCAGTCAGAGGGGATGACTGTTCCTTTAAAAGGCATTCACTAAATTGGGCAGCTTCTTTTACATTGATATGTATCAACAGCTCTCTGGTCAAGTCAACTTGTTTCTACATGAGACCCTTTGAAGTGGGTCTTAATAAACTTTGAAGTTTATTGAAGAAAATACTTTTCCTCCAATATGAATAATAAAGTTTAATTAATTTATATCAAAGAACTAAGATCACATCAGCTATTTTAATTTAGGACAGCTGGGCCACATAACCTAAATTTCTTTTTCCAACTGTGTCAATCTAACAGGGTTGTCACTCTAAACAGATAGAGTATTAAGTTCATTGCATAGAGGATCATGCAGAGGACTTATATCCTTCATTCCACTTCTTCTCTTGACACTTTGATGATTTTGATACTCTTAGTTTACCATATTTACATGGATAGTTTTCGGTTAAGAGTCATGAAATAATTATTATAAACTTCCATCTTCTGAAGACAGGATATTTTTGCTGTATTGACTGTGTGTGTATACAGACACGCTCTTGTTTGTACAGTAAGTTGTATCATAACAATACTTTGTACTTATTTTTTTTAAACAAGTATAGGAACTCATATTTTCTCATTTCTCAAGAAATGTATATGGTTTTTTTCCTCATTCTTTCTTACAACCCTAGTTAATGATCCTGTGGAAGATGTCCTGGCACGGTCTTCCTTTCCATTGCTAATTGTTACTACATAAAATTATTTGTTTACATGTAAGTATAGGTTATCACACAGAATAAACATGATCAAGACAGAAAATGAGAAGATTAAAATGTTTCACTTGGCACAAATTTTTAAGAAGTTAGAGATTTACCAGTAATAATTTACATTAATATGCCTTTTAACATATGCTGTTGGAAGATATCTATTGTTCTGCCTTGTCACAGAATAGCATAGACCTTAATTAAGGCAAAAGACTTACATATATGCTTAAATTTTATCATATTGGGACTGAAGCAAAGCATCCCATGGTATCTACCTGTTGATAACATCAGGATGGATCCAGTTTCAATATGGTCAGCATAACTGTTCAGCTGTAAGGTTACTGCAATGTCACATCTCAACACGCTGCCCAAGGACATGTTGATGGGTTGGCTACAGCCCCAGAATCTCACCTTCACCTCAGTAAATCTGTCCTGAAGTGTCACAGAGAGTTGTACATCAATATGTCCTGCTCTCCCCAATGACTAGTTTCCTAGCCAGATCTTTACAGTGATTTTATTTAGCAATCATGTTGTGTTTTGTAATAAGTATTGAATTTTATGTGGTTGAAATTGTGGATTTTTTCCCCTTTGTTAATTCCATAGAAATTATTTATATTATTTCAGTCCTTGAGCAGGTGCTTTGGATGAAGTTAGCAAATACAGTTCTTGAGCCATTAGTCAGCTAAATGCAGCATAGCAACACAAGTAAATGTAGAAATATTCTGTGTAACTAACCACGCATAAAATAATTTGGTTTGCATCTAGGAAATTATTCACCTGACAAAGTATTCTGGTTATACCTACAGTGGACTATCAATGACTTACTCATATGTGAGCAGACTTCCCTGATCCCACTAGGAAAAGCTATAATGCTCATTGCTATTCCATCCCAGAACAAGTAACTGGTGAAAAACAGTCAATAATTATTAAAGGCATATCCTTCAGGCTACTGCAGTGAAAGCTATCAGAAAACAGCAAATATGTATCTATGCATTCAAAAGCTTAAACAAATTAGTAGAATACTCCTATACTCTTGTCATTTTGCTCTCTCCTTAATTCTAATCTGTTGGAGACGTAAACACTGTAGAAAAGGAGTGGAAAAAGAAGAGATGGATAAGATAAAAATTATATCCAAATAAATTTCACAGGATAAAGATAAAACTTCAAAGTGAGATGACAGAGATGAGTAAGTATTCTAAATCACAAGTTGAGACAAAATATTTGTGCCAAATTTTAAATTAGAAACAAAGGTTTAAATTAGAAACAAAATCAAGATTTTGAAAGATATTTCAGAAATAAAAATATGCTAAATGAGCATCCCTCTACCATCAACTCCAAATGTTCATTACTATAGCCAAATTGATAAATTCAAAGGTTAGAATCAGAAATATAAAGCCATATTTTGTGCAAACCCATGCTTAAGATGCATATCTGATCCCTCTGAAACCACATCTTTAAACCAGAAGCTGCTCTTCATTCCATTCTATTCATTCTCATCGAGACTGGGCTGGTCAATAAAGGATTTCAAACTGTAAAAGTTGTGGAAACAGTTTTCCAATACTGGATCTAAAACATTTGCGCAACTCATAAACTGTTGTTGAAAATAACTTCTTGAAAAAGCAAGTAAGTCTAGCTTGGATTTCATTTCACTGCTGACTATCAAAATATTACTATTCTCATTAAAAAAAAAAAAAAAAGGATAAAACTAATTTACCAGCTAGGGTCAATGAAGTTGTAGCAATGGCATGACATGATTTAACAACAAAATTAGGTGAACATCTTTTTAGAGAAAAAAATTCTTTTGCAGAAAATGTTGATTCACCAAAACTAAAATGTTAAGCAACTGAGTTATATTCAGTAGAAACTTTTCTAATTTCCTCATAGATATTATTCTCAGCTTTCAGGTGAAAATGATTCTATATAGCTGTAAAGCAATTTCTCAAAGTGGACTTTAGACAGATACTTACATCTTTAGCTATTCTGAAAAACACAGAATGAGTCATTTCCATGTAGCAGAGGGGAAAAATCTTTATAAAATTCCCCTTACAGTCTGATATAGTCTGGGATAAAAATAGTAAAAGAGGGGAAAAAAACCACACAGATTTAATTTTAACATTTCTAAAATGCAATGCTTCAAATCAATGGTGTTAAAAACCTCAACATTTTCAACTTTTAAATCTCACATTTTTAAAATTTTAGTTCTAAGTATCATTAGATTAATTTAAAATTGCACCAGATAAATACAAAAATAAGTAGAAGTCTAAAAACATGCAAACCAAAATGTTTTGTTGCAGGCCAAACAGAATATTGCCATTTGGTAAACGGGATGCCAGTGATCTTTAGTGTCTGTGTGAAAACTTGACAAAATTTTCTCTTTCAAGTCAAGCATTTGCATGACTTTTTGCTCCCAATTTTCATAATTAAAACAAAACCAGAAAACCCCCAAAACAACAGTATTGCTCAGTATGTTAATTATACATGGCAAGATTTGTAGGAGTAAACTTGGTGCTGCAGGAGTGGCTTCTATGAGGAGAGGTCAGGGTTCCCTGTGTCAGACACAGCCATTTCCAAATACCCTGCTGAGGATGGAAGCAAATGAGCAGCTCTGAGGAGATTTATCTGATAGCTAAGGATATCTCATCATACTGAGGCCTATTAAAAAAGTTCATTGGTCTTCAAGGAAGAAAAACAAAACAAAACAAAACAAAACAACATTACTCAGGGAAGAGAAAATATGCTACAATTTTAGTATATGTCGATGAATGTAATGATTATGGAGACTAAAATGCATTTTCTACTACTACTGTAGGGAACTACTTTGAATCTAGAGGAGTCTGGGCTTTTTGTCACTTCTCTGAGCACTCTTTTTAAGTAAGTCTTCACACAATATACCTGTACTCCCAGAGTTTATACTAAGCTGTGCTTTTAGACAATAGAATTAGCTCTTCATGACAATGAAGAGCACTCAGTGGTCAACCAGTACGGTACCAACACCCCTGGCTCTTAGCAAGAGATGTAGAAAGTCAATAATGAACTACATATCTTCTGCCTTTCTTTCACACTTTATTGATTAGAAAATATGGACACAACTTTCAATAATTATTTGATATATAAATAAATAGCTTATACCCTCTACAGTGAAAATGCAAGGTCTGTCTTTAGAACTGAATCTTTTCTTTGAGGGCCAGGTTCAGTGTTTGCGCATGGTAACATAGTATAAATTATGCAGGGATAATGATTCAAGAATTCAGGAAGGACTTAAAAAAACTTACTGTCTGCAAGGCACACCTGTGCTTCTTTACTTATTAATATGCGTTTCTTTGTTTCTACATTTATATTTAGAACACTGTAAAGGGCAGATTGGGAGAACATAGTTTTTGAAGATTCTATCAATAAAAGTCACAAAAATAAGTAGAAAAAGTTTTAAAATAAGTACAAAACAAAATCACAAAACAAAATCTTCAAACAAAACAATGCAAATCTGGAATAGAGAGTGGAAGTCTCAAAGTTATACAGACTTTGGGCTCAGCTGAAAAGCTGAGAGTCCGCTTTTGAGGGGAAAATATGTTTGCAAAAGGGAAGGATGAGATTTCCGCATCCAAAATACTTTAAGCTTGACATGCACTTTTATGCATGTAGCAAAGGTTATTAATTGCCATTATCTGTAAGGAGTCCTGCTCCTTTACCTGACTGGTTAGCAACAAATTGGCAAAGAGTTTATTAAGGTTACTGACATGGGAGGTTAAAGTTGCTCTACTTTAAAGATTAGGAGCTTTTGTTAGTTTTTTATAAGAGTTAAGTGCATTCACAGTGAGAAATTATGGAA
The DNA here is from genome assembly GCA_013399695.1 of Formicarius rufipectus. Lineage (NCBI taxonomy): Eukaryota > Metazoa > Chordata > Aves > Passeriformes > Formicariidae > Formicarius > Formicarius rufipectus. Next base: position 75,549 of record VXAU01004035.1, on the reverse strand, counting down.
TTTTTTTTTAAAGGTAATAAATTTCCTTCTGTACATACAAGCATTCATTCTGCTCAGAAAATCACAGAGTGTTACAAGTGCAAGGTAAAATGTGTTGAACGCAACAGCCTGACTTTGCACTAATTAAACTACTGGGTTGCTGATTGCTCCTTGCCTAGGAATACTCTTACTGACACTATAAAAATTGTAAATTATAACCACAGCAGCAGCCATACATATAAGGGGAACTCTGAGCTCTGTACCACATATGACGCACTGAGGATGGCACATTATCGTGACTTGTTACACTTTCTTGAGTCTCTGTTTACAGCTCTGCTTAGCTACTGGCCACATAAAGAAGTAAGGAGGCAGTAGCCTGGGAAATATGAGCACACAAGGTGCACAGAATGGTACCTGGGCCTTCACCTTGCCAGTGCACATCACACTTAAAAGGTGGAGGCCAACACATATCTTCTTGTGAAATTAAAGTAATTTCAGGCAAGGGTATAGTAATATTATGTATTTAGATCTCCTTTATTCAAATACGGTTCAATACCGGCCAGACATGTATACTTTCCTCTAGTAAGAACACTCAAATCTTATTTGATAGAAACCCTAATTTCCCAGATTTTCTTCATCTTTTTTAATTTTAAGGTTTCCATTATAAAGATACAAGAAATATAAAATAAATATATATATAGGCTGAAAAGCTCCAACATGTCTTCATATCAGTAATGAGAAGATACATGCTAAAAAAACTTAAATACCAGTTGAAGAACTACAGCCTACACACTCGAAACCTGTTACTTAACACAAGAAGTTCCTAAATTAAATTTTAAAGTAGTTTAAGAATCTTAAATGTCTACTCAAAACTGCCTAGATCTAGGGAGCACTAAGCAGATAAGTCTCTGGTTTATATCTCAGCTCCATCAGAACATAAAAATTTTGTGGTTTAGGAATGGTATTTTCCAGTTTAGATTCTCCCACTAAAATCATGCAGCCCAACTCCCCTTCCCCCCTTCTCCAAGTGGTGCTCTGCAGAAGGGAATTGGAGGCATCACAAGTTGAGATAAGAAAAAGAACAGTAACAGCAACAATATTAATGACAAAGGGTACAAGAAAGAAGTGAATGATTCACACAGAAACCTCTCAACAATAGGCAATACTGGACTGCTCCCACCATCACACTTACTCAACTGGACCAGAAACTCTTCTCCCTGGAAGAGATTCCCTTCCATCCCACCCCCAGCAATGATGTGAGGTGACATAAAATAACTGCTGGGGCCTGACCATGCCCCCTCCTCCCTGCAACCAGGACAAAACCCAAGATACTCTCTGAAGTGCCTGTTTGAGACTGATTCATCTGACTTCTCAGATCATGTCTGTTAGGTTGAACCTCCTGAAAACTATTAGTGGAAGATGTTGTACTCCCTTCTGTCCTCTCCAGTTTTAACATGTGAAAATACTGGTTAGACCATGCACCCATGCCACTGGAAGACCTTGCCTGTGTTTTCATTCTAATGTATGGAGATGAACCTGTATCACCACAGCCATCTGTTAACCAATAGGTTGTTTGATATGCAAAACAGGTCTTCTTAAGTTCATCTGTTTAAAAAATGTTCTGCTTATACAAAATCTTTGCAATATTTATGGAGCATGGATTGGATTTTCCTCCTCTTTCACTCTGACTTACTAATTACCATCAGCCTATGACTTAATTCGTCATCTCATATTGAAGAGGCAGTTCTGCTTGCTCAGCATGTCTTAATACATCAAGCTTATCGCTTTTATTAAGCATCTCAGTATCTAAAAATCTGATCATAAAACATTTGAGGTGAAATTTATGTGACCAAACACAGGCAGCTAAGATGTTTTCATTGTCAGAGATAAACATACACTTTTAGTGGAATATTCCTTTCTACCTTTAGGTGGCCATCTGAATATGGGCAGAATTACAACATAAAACAATCCCTCTCTCCCTCCTTGAATTACAAAGTGTGTCTGATCAGTTCAGCTGTAGGTTTGCAGATGTCTAAAGTTTGATGAGATAGTTTCAATCACTTTCAATATCTATGTTGGTTTTTGTTATTGAATTTATTTTCTTGAATAATTTGAGCAGCTCTAAAAACTGGTCAAAGAACTGGGCTTGGGAGCAGATTTTCGTTTATCATGTGGATACAAGTTTCTTGACAAATTTTGCCTTAAACTCCTATCCTTATCAAGATTATTGTATTAGTGCTTGAAATGTAAGTTTTCTCTCTCTACTAGGTGCCCCACTCTTAGTACTTCAGGTGTTGTGGTGGCAGTTAGTCCATGCAAGGAGAAGCCAGAACTTGCCCCATGTCAGATACAACTAATTTCAGATAGCTCAAATAAAGCCACTGCAGGGCACATATAATGCTCTCAACCAAGATGGTTGCCCCCAGAGAAAATAGATTTAAGAAAGAACAAAATTCTTCCCAATAGTGTGAGAAGTGAGGAAAAAGATGTGAGAAACAGCCCTGCAGAAATCAAGGTGAAAGAAGGAGGAGGAGGAGATGTTCAAGGCACCAGTGCAGAAATTCCTCTGTAATCATGATGGATCAGATTGTCTCCCAGGAGTTCATAGAGGACCACAGTGGGGCAAATATCCAAACTGCAGCCTGTGGAGGACCCCACACCAGTGCAGGTGGACATATCCTAAAAGAAACTGCAGACTGTGAAGAGGATCCCAGACCTGAACAGATTATCTTGTAAGAACTGCAGCCCATGGGGGACCCACACCAGTTCAGTCTGTTCCCGGTGAACCATAATCACTGGAGAGAACCCATGCTAGAGGGGTTCTTGAAGAGCTACAGTCTGTGGGAAGAACTCATGCTGGAGAAGTTTTCAAAGGACTGTTACCCATTAGAAGATCCCCATACTGAAGCAGAGGAAGAGTGTGAGAAGGAAGCAGAGGCAGAAGTGAAGTGTCATGAACACCCATTTCTCATCCTCCTTACTGCTCGGGTTAGAGAAAGGGATAGAGCAGTTGAGAATGAAGCAGTAAGGCTGAGCCTAGGTAGAAGGGAGTAGAGAGGAAGTTGTTTTAGTTTTTGTCTTTTCTCCTCACTCAACTTTCAATTGGCATAAGGTTTTGTTTCCCCAAGTTTGGTCTGTTTTGCCTGTGAAGGTAGTTGGTGAGTGATCTTCCTATCTTAGTTCCTGAACATTTTCATCTTCTTTTGTTATCATCCTGTTGAACAGCAACTGTGTTGTTGTCTGGCAGCTGACAAGGTGAATTTATCAGATCCTCAGAAATTGCAAGGAGATGTGGTATCTTTCTGTGTTCTCCCCAGAAGAGTAACAAAATATTTTTGTTTGAAGAATGGAGTTCAGAGAGATGCATGGGTAAATCTGCATTTTCTGTTGAATACCACTTAAAATTTCTTTGCTGTTAGGACATGGTTGTCTTTGCTGTTGTAGACTAGAAGCAAGGCAGATTGGCCACCAGCTACTGTCTAAAAGCAAGGTACACTTTTCCAGAAAGATATAGACCCAAATCATCACAGTATTTAGGGCAGAGATGTGTCTCTTTTTTTTTTTTTTTTTTTTATTTTGTTTTCCTCTAGTGACATTAATTCCACACTCTGCAATACCATGACAATACCTTACAGGCACTATTGGATTTTGTGGTTGTAAACAATCCTCTAAATATGCATTGACAGCACAGGTGAATATTTAGTGAAGGATAGATAAAAATAATAGTAAGGTAGACACTAGAATCTGATATCATGCTTTTCTTCTGAATACGTGTTCAGTGCTGCTTTTCCCGTTATGTTTTGATTTCTGAATTAAAAAAAAAAAAAAAAAAAAAAAAANNNAAATAAAAAAAAAAAAAAAAAAAAAAAAAAAGGTAAAGAAATTGTAATGGAATGTGGTTTCCCTTAATTTTCTTCTCTGCTTACTTGAGAGATGAGGTAAGAGGACAATCCTACCTAAACATGTTTCCTTTTTCACAGAACTCTTAAAGAACTGGTAAGTTAGCTATTTAAATACAATTGGTGGGGTTGCACATATAAGTATAAAACTTAATGACTTAACACAATTGTGAAAGAGGTGTGGCTCAGTGTCAAAATACAGATCGATTTTCAGCTATTGGAAATCAACGGCATTGTGTTGGATGCAGTGGAGCAATACCAGTGTTCACCAGCTGAAGCTCAAGTTCTTTATTTCTACCTAAAGATTTACTTTAACATGGTTCCTTTGTCATGCTCACTGGCATGCATAGTCATGCCTAATGTGGGCACTGCAGCGTAAAGGATGTGTTGTGCCATTCAATGAAATGTTTAAATGAACCACCTGCAGCCCATCACTAGTTAGCAATGAAGGTGCAGAATCCCACAAGGAAGGTTGCCCAGCTTTTCTATTACCCAGCAAAACTACTATGCAGGTTTATGTGTTACCTTTGCTGAGCTATGGTTTACACACTTACTGCAAAACCTTCGCTTCCAATATTTCCAAATGTCAAACTGCTTTGAGGGTACTTGGAACTGATGGGGAGTGCAATTATAAAACCAAATTCTATTCAGTTTGTGAAACTATGTGTTATACTTGACAGTGTGGAAGAAAATATTTTCCTATGTCTTTGAACTAACTCCTATGAGTAGTTTTTGTGCTGTTTCAAAGTAATTTAGCTCTGGGGAAGGAACAGAAGCAATGATCATCTGTCCAGAATAAGAATTAATAAGGCCAGTATTGATCAGCCACAGCTCTTTACATAGAGCTCTGGTCAGAGTCAAATGTAACATTTCTTCACATCTGCCTTTGATTTTTCTCTAGAGAATTTCATCTAAAGATGTGTCAGTTGCAGGATGTTAGTTATCTAATTCTATCCATCACTAACAGGAAAAAAAAAAAAAAAAAAAAGAGAGAAAAAAAATAAAAAGAGCAACCCAAAATCAGCAAGATAAACTACCTTTGGTAAAAGGAAAACGTCTGTTTACATGTAAAAGTCAAAAGGGGAATGTCTCATACTCTCCAGTTATGAAGATAAACATAATCTTTCCTTGACAACCTATCTAAGAAGAAAAAATTGAAGTACAAATTCCAAACCCATTCATGTACCATCGTTGTCACAGGAAATGTTTCATAATCACACCAAAATTACAAAACAACAATTTATTTTATTTTATTTTACTTAACTATATCTTGTTTCATTTTATTTCATTTTATTTTATGAATAAAAAACTCCTCTTGTCCTGGAAATTATATTGCATGTGCAGCATCAGTATTAATAGCCACTTAAAAATGTATTCCCATTTCCCAGAAGTCGAATTGAGATTTGATGTTTCACTGGAGGCAGAACCAGGTCCTGAATAAACCATAAGGGAAGAGAATAAAATAAGTGAGATATATGGGGTTACACTGTCACTCTGTCTAGCCAAATATTTTGTTTTAAATCATGGGAAATAAAGGGGGTTCATGGAAGGCAAAAAAGCCGGGGTCTTTTATGGCAAAATTATGCAAAAGTCTTCTCCTGATATCTAGCAACTAGAAAGACAAAAACTCCTTATTTGAGACAGAACTAATTTCAGGAACATATTTAAAAGTGGAAACAAAGACAGACTAGGCTATACAGAAGTCTGGAGTTCTTATTCATTTTTTATTTCAACTGAAGGCTCAAACAAATGAAAAAAAAAAAAGCTGAAAAATTTAGATGTAAAATATAGGTGGAAAAATAAAAAAAATATCTTATTCACTGGTTTATTTTGCTTGGAATCAGGATTGGTTGTCAAGACGGGTTCTCAAGAAAAAAATTAAGGCGTTGTCACATCAGTTTCAAGGGACTAACATGAGAGCTGTGACTCAGCATTACTTGTTGTGTAGTGAAATGGGCCAACAGCTTCTCACCACAAGTCTTGATGTTCATTGTCAATGACAATCCTGCCTGCTGAAGAGTTAGGGAATCACACTGCTGCTAGAGATGTAAGATTTTTAGCCAGAATTCACCACCAACTGAACAAAACCACATGTGTATTCTTGAGAATAGCACTTTGGACATTTAACATGAACAATGATGTTAGAAGAGATTTGTCAATAAATACAAGCTTGTGAATGGCGTCACATATGTAAATAATTACATTAAGTGGTGTCAGCAACACTATAAAGGTAAATCCAAGATACACTAATTATTACAAGGTCAGTTAAGAGGACATTACCAAGAATCTAAGACAATACCCAACATCTGATTCATTATTGAAAAAAAACTATTGGCATAATCGTAAGTAAGAATATGGGTAAGGAAATCTGGCATTTTATATGAAATGTTGACAAATATATGTTAATATGTATTGAAAGGTAAAGCAAGTAGATTCTACTCACCTGCTTTTATCCAGGATCGTTCCACTTGAAAGACATTACTAAGTTTGAGTCAGATACTGAGGCAGAGTGATCCAAAACTTCAAGACATGTTAATACTGGTTAATTCCACTTGACTTCAGGTGTTCAGCTGAGACCAGAGTCCAGTCATGGGACTTTCTCTAAACCAAAGGATGTGAGACAATCCTAGAAGATATTTTCTTATGGGACTATAAGTACCATTAATATATAGGAGGTTTCCTGATTTCTTATAAATATGAATTTATGCTGATCAGAGTAGGTAAAAGCTGAATGTTGTCCTTAAAGGTGTAAGCAGTGCCTTCATGTTAGACTTAAGTTACTGGAAGAGGTGGATGAATGCTCTAAAGGGTCTGAGCACTGGGTTGAATTTAAAAGTCTATATGAAATGCAGTTCCCTGACACCAGCAGATGCCCAAACATGCAGGAAAACTGCACATTGCTGCTGTATGTTGGTATAGGAATTGTTCTTTTAGAAATTTTCTAGTGGTCAAAATCAAACAATTCTAGACAGAAAGATTTGTTTCCTGCTCCCTCCCACTTTCAAGAAAAGAGAGTGATTGCAATATCTTTAGCTATATTATGGCTTGTTTCTGATTATGCATTTTTTTTAGCTGAATTCCAAATGTCTAGTGAAATGCACCCAGGACTACTAATAGCAGTCACCAAGGATACTTAGAGATTTAATGCTGTGTTTGCAGAGCTGGGAGTAACGGCTGTCACACTGAGCTAGTGGAGGTATGGTACTTCATTAGCTCCTTTGGAGCAACAGTGATTTTAGAGCAGAAAGTATCCAAACTGTAAACACTTCCCAAATCTTTCCACCCTTTTATTTATTTTTTTCAGGTCCACTGAGAATTCCTAAAGAAACAAAGGTGAAACAGACAGTATTTACAATTACATGTATATTTGTGTAAATATATATATGCGCATGAAGAGAAAACATTAATAGAAACACAGAATCACTAAGGTCAGAGAGGAGTTTTAAGATCACCTAATACTGCCAGATCCACTGCTGAACCATGCCCTTAAGCACCACATCTGCATGTTTTCTCATCTGCAAACCCCTTTGAAACAATGTATTTGTATACAAGAAGAATCTGATTGTTTGTATACTTTATTCCTGCTTAGCACTTAATGTAGCATTAAGGCAGATCAGTTGAATTCTTTGCATGGCAGTAGTAAAAAAAGGGAACAAAGGGAAAAGGCTGCTGCTTTGTGAAGTTCTGTGACTTTCTTTCATGCATTTATTTCCCCTTTCTGGCAAAATCAGATATGGGGACATTTGCCAGTCTGTGGTGTATTACTCATTTGGTGAAACCCGTGTGCCTACAGAGTGTCATTTGTTGGAACGCACTAGTTCAGCACTGTGTAACTCAGATACTCTTTATAAGTTACTGCTCATCTGGACCTTTACAGGTAGTAAGTAGAAAAGCCCATAGCAGGTTATTTTACATAGCTTTTGATTTTTATTTGCAGTATATTCCTTTTCAAAGGAGGTAGAAAAGTACAGAAGCACATGAAAAATACCAGTCCTGATAATCACAGGCATGGGACAGTCTCTTTTTACCTCCCACGCTACCAGCACAAAAGTGTGTTTGACTTTTGTGTCTGGTGCAAGGAAGAATCATGAGCAGCGACTCACGACAAGTGTGATTTAAACTGACCCAGCCTGTTTGTGAGCTATCGTTCTGGCTACAGGCAGAAGTGACCTTAACATTGAATCATAGAATGATAGAATGGCCTGGGTTGGAAGGGACCTTAAAGATCATCTAGTTCCAACACCCTGCCATGGACAGTGACATCTTCCCCTCGACCAGGTTGCTCAGAGCTACACCCAGCCAGGTCTTGAACACTTTGATGGATGGGCACCCAAAACTTCTCTTTTCAACCTGTTTCAGTGCCTCACTACCCTCACAGATAAGAACTTTGCCCTAATATCTAATCTAAACCTACTCTCTTTTAGTTTTGAATCTATTTCCCCTTGTCCTCTCACTACACATCCTTATTAAAAATTCCTCTCCATCTTTTTTCTAGGCTCCCTTCAGATACTGGAAAACTGCAACTAGATAACCTTGAAGCCTTCTCTTTTCCAGACTGAACAAACCAAATCTCTCAGCCTTTCCAAACAGGAGAGGTGTCCATCCAGCTAATCATTTTGGCACTCCTCTCGACTAGTTCAAACAGATTTTTCTTGTGCTGAGGACACCAGAGCTGGGTGCAGTACTCCAGGGATGGTCTTAACAGAGCAGAGTAGAGGGCTGGAGTCACTTCCCTCAGCCTTCTGGACATGCTTCTTTTGTTGCAGCCCAGGATACAATTGGCTTTCTGGGCTGTAAGTGCACCTTGCAGAGTCATGTCTAGCCTCTCGTCCACCAGCACTCCCAAGTCCTTCCTGGCAAGACTACTGTCAATCAGTTGAACCCCAGCCTGTATTTATAGCAGAGATTGCCCTGACCCGGCTACATCACTTTGAATTTGGTCTTATTAAGTAAACTTCATGAGATTTCCATGCACCCACTTCTGGAGCCTGTCCGTGTCCCTCTGGATGACATCCCATTCTTCAGGTGTATTAACAGCACTACTCAGCTTGATGTTATCAGCAAATTTTCTGAGGGCTGAAGAATCAGTTTGCTAGGCTTAAACAAGGGAATGAGATGCAGAAAGAAAAATAGAAGGGAATTTCAGAGTTTCAATACAGGGTTTCCTGCATAAGGAATATTTATGGGAAATGGCTTGCCTGCCCTCCTTACAGGTTGCAGTCAAGCCACATATGGGGGTACAGTGATGGAGGGTATACTTTCTGCATCAGAGCAGAAAAGATAGGAATAATAAACTGGTTACATTTATAAAGATCATGTGACATCCTTTTATTTACTTCTACTAATTAGTGCCAGGCAAAACTCAAAAGTTTAGGTTAGATCGAGGTCATTCATTCATTTCCTAAACTCTGATTAATGCCTTAGCATTCTCTCATTTATTCTTGAGTCCTTTTCTGCTTTTTGGTGTTTGATCTCCCCAAAAGACAATAAAAATAGAGAACACATCACTTCTGCATTTACTTTCACAGTAATATAGCTTTTAAAGAACAGAAGAGCTGGGACTGAGGTCAGAGAAAGAATCTCTGTGTGTGTGATATCAGGATAACCAGTTGTGGGCTTAAGCATAAATATTCTCAGTGCCCTCTTGTTCTCCCTGTCACTGGCTCCTAGCATCACTGTACTTTATTTACTGTACAGTAAAACAGGGAATCACAGAGATTAAAAACTATTGGTTTCAAGTCTTGATATCCCATTCTTTTCCTGTCAGCCTGCTGATATAACTGATCCAGAAGGCGCTTTTCATTAAGAACTACAGTAAAAAAAAACCTCTTAACATTGGATTTGAATTTTCATGGTAAGCATTAGATTGGGGAACCTCCATTACATGCCACCCAGCAGGGAAAGTACACTGTGGTTGTGTCTTAGCAGATGTCTGGTGACAAATATCACTCATTTCTGTGGCAATCTTCCTGCATCAGCCTTCTTGAGACCACATAAGAGATTAGGATTTAGAACAAAACAGTTTTTCAATTTACTTTGTAGACAGACTACCACAAAGGTCCTTCCAGACATTCTTTTATTCAGCTGTCAGTGCTTTTAAGTAATTTTAAAAAGTAAGGATGAGGATTTACCTCTCCCTTCCTCTTCTTACATTGACTTTAAGGAAAGCCTTGATTTGAATAAACAGATCAGGTTTTAAAATGCACAGCAAGAACAGACATTTTAATTGTAATCTTGAAGAAGTTATTTGTACAAAAATTATGAAGATTGTTAAAGAAATCTCTACCAATGGCTTCTTGAGGACATTTCAGTCTAGGTCCCCATTTCTGATGAAGTTAATTGAAAAAAGATTTCAGGACTCTACTCCTATCTTTTCATTAGACGATACTAATTTTGGCATCCCTAGCTTGAGGGCCTTTCTCCATTATTTATAGATCTGGTAGCCTAGCAGAGACTGGATGGATAGACTTCCATAAGTATAACTCTTTCCTTCCCACTATCCCATTTTCAAGATACATTATAAAATTCCTTTCCTTGAGAAAGGACACTTAAATCTAAAGTATCCCTGTGTCCATGGGTCTTTCTATCAATGATGTAAAGTTTGTGTCTATTTTATGTAGCACTACAAAAACAACAACAGGAACCCAAAAACTACAGAACTAGAAATTCTAAATAGTCATGTTTTACAGTTCAACATATAAAGCCAGGTTTTTCATGCCTGGTAAAAAGTAGCTTATACTATGAAGTTGGGGAAAATGAGGTTTTTCATATTTCAAAGTTTTTTGTCTGCATTTTAGACCAGTACAATTTGCTTCTTGAATTTTAGTGGTTTTTTCCTAGGTTCTTATCTTTTGAACTCATTGTCTACCATTTCTGCATTATTGATATGACAAAAAGAAATGTATTGATTTTCAATTTATTTCTTCTTTCGTAGCACACACCTGATTATGCTGTGCCTCTCTCATATAGTAAAGTACAGCTTACTACTCTTCACAATGTATTATAAATAATTGAAATTTTACTAATGGCTTTCATTTTTATGAAAACAAGAACCTAAATGCTGGTGGTGCTCATATAACTTCGCAAAATTATTTTCCCCTCTTTTTTATTTTTTTTTTTTTTCCCAGTAATCCTCTTTAGGGGTTTAAAGAAAAAAGATAATATCAAGGTCTTTTGCAGCTCTAGGACACTGATTGTCAAACCAAACCATTCTTCCAAATATCAGTAAACTAGGAGCAGCAGTCTGCTATGAGCTATTTTTTAGCCAAAAGGATTAGATTTGTCTCTTAGATGGGTCTGACATCTAATATAGATTTCCAATGGGTTGAGCTTCGTCAGTCATAGTTGTGACTTTGTAAGAAGACTTGCAGCTTTCTGAGGGTGGACTATGTCCCCTGCTGGGGAACTGAAGCACGTACCTCAAGCCCTTCCACATCAAATCTTCACTGTTACTTGTATTTATGAAACCTTCAGCTGAGTTTTGGGTATGTATCCATGTGGTCAAAACTTCTGGGACAATTTCTGTTACTGCTCCATAGAATAGTGGCTTCTGGATCCAAAAAAAAAAAAAAAAAAAATAAGTCAGCTANAGTAGGAGGAAAAAAAGACAAAAAGCTGACATTGCATCCTAGGTAATCTGTGATTCTAGCCTTGGTTCTGGTGACCTGCTGAGAAGAACTACTGTCTCAGGGACTCGCACTGCAGTCTGTAGGCAGAAGCACAGAGGAAGAACCATAAAATAATTAAGGGAAAGTAACAAGCTGCACTAGTTAATGAAATTAAATGTTTATTTATTTCTATAAAAGTACTAGCATTATTTATGTAAACAAAGCAAGCTGCATCTGTTATTAAGCTTTGTGTGAGATTTTCCATATCACTGAGGTTTAGGGAATATCACTTTGGGAGAAAAGCAATTTTAAGGTTATCCTGTGAGTGACAAAGACGTTAATCTGACAAGATATGCTCAGGAGACCCAAGATGCAATTGTAGAATTCTTTTTTGCTCTCTCACCCATAATTTCTTGGAGCTCAGTGTAATTAACACACTTCATGGGATTTAAGTAACATTTGTTTCTTCTCCATCAGAATGCAAATTTGATAATGATATGGATCTGTACAGGAGACAGAAACAATTGTTCCCTGGGTAATAACTTGTGCTCTTTTTCACACTGGGGTAAAAAAAAAAAAAAGTGACAGATAAGTATTACTCAAGCTTTATTAAAAAGTTAACATGTTTTATAGCTTCTACAAATGCAGAAACCAGAAATGTCATAAAATTAATGGAAGTGAAATGGTTTATTGTCATCTTGAAAATTTTAACCCTCATTTTCTTAAAAGATATATGAAATAATGAAATCTGCCAACTGTATGTGTATCTGTGTGTGTATAAACGGTTGTGGAATCAGATAAAAAAAATTAGTAAGTCAGAAACCTCTCTTAATTTTTAACCAGGAGAAAAGCATTATAAAAGAAAGGGCAGTAATTATAGGTGCACATGTGTGTGCATATATTTAGAGTACAGAAATACATTCAAACTTTCAAATCAGTAATCTTTTTTCTTCAGTAATAACCCAGTGTAAAATCAAAGAACAGATTAGAAGACTGGTTACTTCCCTGTCCTACATTCTGCCTCAGAAGACAAAAGAATAGAACAAATCTGTAACATATAAATTTAAGACAGATTGGATGGCCTGGATTACCTATGTTTTTGGTCAGAAAATTGGGAAAAAAAATCATTCTACGTGCAGCTTTTTAGTAAATAAAGAGTAAATTATGCAAATAATTGATTAGGTCCTGCTAGATTTCTATAGAAAAAATAACTGAGATAAGAAAGAATATCTAGATTTTAAACTACTTTTACTTAATCAAATTTGAGTACAAAGTGAATACATGCACAAGTGCATAATTCAGGCAGAATGTGTAAGCTGAATAAATGAAGTGGGGCATACAGTACATATTAGCTTATTAATGCTTCAGGTTTTCCTTGATGTCCTTCAGGCACATTATCAACTGACTTAAAGATGATCAGATTTATCCTCATCTGCTCTTATTTTTCCCTGACAAATGAAACAGTAAATAAATATATAAACTTATACAATGATGTTTTCCTTAATGCATTTGGCATTGACAGGACACTAATCTGAGAAAACTCTTAAGGTGTCAAAATAACAGAGTAGGAGATATAACTAATTTATCCCATAAGTCTATTATTTTTATCCAATCAGACCTGAAACATTTTTGATTTTTTAGGATCAGTTTAAGGTTTTGCCACTTCTTTATGTTTCCATTTCAAAACAAATTATAAGAAAACCAAATTACTAAGATGCGTAAAACTCACATGAAATTAAATCAAAGTAAACCAAGTAAAAAAATAGAGGTTATTGTAGATCTCAGATTGGTACCGGTGCTTCTGATTTTTAGGCTCTACAAAAAACTTTATATATCTCCTAGAAAGAACAAGAAATGAACTTTAAATGTTTTAAGAAAGATTTCTTGTTCATAGGCAGATGGAGGCACTCAGATGAGCAGTGAAGCATCACCACTGACGTGAGCACAGAAGTAAACAGGAGAGGCAGACTAAAAGAGACTGAAGATATGGGTTGATCCCAATGGGAGAGATATGACACATGTATTGTAAACAAAAACACTCTCCTCTTGGTCCAGACTGATTTTCATGCAATCAGGTTAAAGGCACTTCTAGTGCCTCTTTACTGATGCTCTATTTATGCCTTGCGAAGGCTTTGTTCTTACAACCTTTTTCTGGGCCCTGTGATTGTCTGCCTCTAACCTTCTCCCTGCTCTGCCCTGAATCCTATTTAAAAGTGAAATTATAGTAATTAATTCATCACACATGCAGTTCAGCTTCTTGGCTGTAGCTTGATTCATGCAGTATATTCCTTGTGCAATACTAAATGCCTCATCTCAGCAGATTTTCAGGCCGAGGGTAGTCTTCTGCATGTATTTTGTGTATTAGTGGTTTGTTATATTGTGTGAAATCTTCTATTGTTGGACACTGGGTGTGGGCAATTCTGAAAAATATGATTTGATTGAGACACTTATAAGATGATATCTAGGATTTAAAGCCTAGTCCTATCTTTATAGCCTTCTGAAGCTCTCAGTCGTTCAATTTTCATTTGCAAATTTATATAGCTTTCTGACACCTGCTGCCCAATAACTGGTGCCGTAAGTAATTCATTCTTAATTTATGTAACTAAACCAGTGATTTCTAGATCCTTAGTTTAATGTGCTGTTTTGTCAAAACAACACTGTGCTATCTTTTTTGAAGAGCTTAAGAGGTGGCAATAATCATGTTAATATGAGAAAAAAATGTGCATGTAGGTATTCTGGCAGTTGAGGGAGTGAAATTTTGATGAAATATACAATTCAAGTATTTTCAAATTTATGGTGTAGTTTAAAATAGATTAGGCCTAAATTATTTTCTCTATAAAAGATCTGTTCTAAGAAGCCAGGTTTGCTACTTCTCTCAAATAGAATATAAATTTTTTTGAGGTTCTTATTATGTGGTAAATGTATTTATTTGATAGACAACTAATTTTATTCTTTCTAAAATGCACACACATTACATTTCTGTACCTGCTTGCTCTAGAATTAAAATGACACAACTATTAATTTTGAAAGTTACAAATAAGAATCTTTCTCAAAATGAAACTCATAATCCCCAGAAATATGAACACATTTTGCTTTTTTATACTAGAAGTTAAGGTATGGTCCATAGCCTTATTCTATGCTTCAAGTTAATATCAATGGCTTTGTAGAATTGTAGAACCAAATTTCGGTATCGGCAGCACTCAGTCCCAGGTCAACAGTCATTCAATAAACTCTAGCACAATTTCTTAGATGCACAAGTATGATGTCAGGCCTGAACTTGCTGATTTCAGCTCCTTTATTTGGGTTCATGATAAGAAGTGAAGTCTAAGCTATCCAGGACCCAAAAAACGCACAATTCCAACGTCCACCTCCAAATATGGCAAGAAATTAATAGGGATTTCATGGAACTAACACTGTCTTTTTTCTTTTCTGTCTGGTCCTCACAAGACATTGTAGTGTTACATGATGTATCTATTGAACCCTCTAAGGCCTGTCTTCATGCCATCCCTAAAAATCCACTAGTGGAAATACTGCACATTGTGCACTTTGCACAGTAGGATATGTAGGTTCATTCTGGTCTTCTACAATATTGTCACAGCATTGGTGATTGAGGTAAGAGCTATTGATGTCATCTAGCTGGACTTGTGTGAAGTATTTGACAGTGTCCTGCACAACATCCTTGTGTCTAAACTGCAGAGATTTGACGTGTGGGTCTCAGTGGACAAGAAATTGGATGGATGGATGGATAGATGGATGGATGGATGGATGGATGGATGGATGGATGGATGGATGGACTCAAAAGAGTTGTGAACAATGGCTCGATGTACAAGTGGAGACCAGTGATGTGTGGCAGGGGGTCAGTATTGGGACTGATGCTATTTAACACCTTTGTCGGTGACATGGACAGTGGGATTGAATGCACCCTCAGCAAGTTTACTGTGACATTAAGCTATGTAGTGCAAGTGACATACTGGAGGGAAGGGATGGCATCCAGAGGGACCTTGACAGATTTGAGAAGTGGGCCTGTGTGAACCTCATGAAGTTCAAGGCTACATGTGAGATGCTGAACCTGGGCAGGGGCAATCCTAAGCACAAGTAGAGGCTTGGCAGAGAGTGGATTAAGAGAGAAACCTTGCAGAGGAGAACTTGGGGATATTAATGGATGAGAGGTTGGACACTCATCCATCAATATGGATGTGCATCAATCGGATGTGCAAGTGCACACCCAACAATGTGCACTTGCAGCTCAGAAAGCCAATAGCATCTTGGGCTGTATCAAAACCAGCATGACCAGGAGGTCGAGGGAGGTGATTCTGCCCCTCTACTCCTCTCTCGTGAGACATCAGCTGGAGTACTGCATCTAGCTCTGGAGCCCTCAATGTGAGAAAGACATGGATCCATTGGAGCAGGCCCAGAGGAGGCTACAAAGATAACAGAAGGCTGGAGCACCTTTCCTGACAGGATGAGAGAATTTAAATTGTTCACCCTGGAGAAGACTGCAGGAAGACCTTATAGCAACCTTCCAATACCTAAAACAGCCAACAAGAGAGCTGCAGAGGGACTTTTGACAAGGATGTGTAGTGATATGACATGGGAAAATAGCTTTAAATTGAAAGATGGTAGGTTTGGAATGGACCTTAGGAGGAATTTCTTTACTGTGAGGATGGTGAAACACTGGTGCAAGTTGCCCAGAGAAATTGTGGATACCCCATCCCCAAAAGTGTTCATGGCCATGTTAGATGGAGCAACCTAGTCTAGTGAAAGGTTTCCCAGTCCATGGCAGGGAGGTTGGATCTGTATAATCTTCAAGATCCTCTCCAACCCAAATGGTTCCATGAGTCTATGATTCATTACTTTTCTAAATTCAAGGTATTTTGAACCTGATTGACATTTTAATACGCCTTGAGAATCTTTGAAAGATTCTTCCTGGAACTTTATGTCCTATGGTCTTTTAAATTTCATGTGTAAACAGTCAGTTTCACAGATGCAAATGAAAATATGATACTCGGATAAGTATAAATCAATTAGAGATGACTGATGGCAAATGTCATCAAGTGACAAAGACAAACCCATTATATGAAAAGACCAAGATTCTCCCATTCAGGAAAAGCTGTCATCCCATTAACAGAAGCTACAGATATTGTAACAAGAAAAACTGAGTTACTCAGAACCTGTTCACCATTTTGATGTTTGGGAATTGGACACACATGATTCACAGGAAGATTTGGAAAGTTCTGATGCCCCTTGAAGGGTTGAAGTATTTCCCTTGAATATACCTTCTGGAAGAATGAAAACATTTTTTCCAACTCATGAAAACCAACTACAAACCAAGTGAGCCTCACACCTGAACCTCCCAGTATCTTTTTCGGGGTTGTTTTACCTCCAGAGACCAAGAGCTGCTTTGAATTTTCAGTTTATGGAGAACAGCAAAAAGAGTTGTAGTCTAAGAATTCATTGAAAGTCTTTCACTACTCAACAAATTCTCTCAGAAACAAATCTTAACCTGTTAAAAAGATATATTAGCATTCCATCATCAACTTATTTCCCATAGCCCAACTTTGCACCTTGTTTATGGAGTCATTCTTCTTCAGCAAACCAAAACATTTTTTGTCAGACAAGAATACCTTGGAAATGAGCTGGATCACAATGATTCATGCTTTCCTCACTGTATTTAATTTAATAAAACAAGAGAAAAATATTCTTGGCTTTATACAAAAATGTGATAATTTTCATCCAATTGGATGCATTTGTTTCTTCCTAGTTAACATTATTCATTATACTGTTAGAATTTACTTTCTAATTCTGCTTATGTTTCCTACAGCAAGTAAAGCTTTAAAATAAACTCTATCAGGCAAGAGAACAAAGGCAAGTAATTGATTCTAAGATCTTTTCTGTTTAATTCCAGTAAAAACCTGTTTTTTTCCTAGATCACTAGCAGTAATTGGGTTATGACTATATAGTATTTGTAGACATCAAAAATAAGCTTGCTTATCTACAGTTATTCTATACCTACAGGGCAGAATGGTTTATCTGAGTAATATGTGGTTTCATAATGACTATTGAATAATTCCTTATGTTCTTCATATACTTGTTTAAGCTACACTGTGAAACACACAAGAAATTATTATGTATATGTTTGTATTTACATTTGTGCTTCTATTTGTGTTTATATTTGTATTATATTAACATTAAATTCATATCCTAGTTTTAGATATTTACATACTGTCTGAAGTCCAAATTAAAAGATTTGCTGGAGAAAATTTTATGCCTCAGATTAGGAACTTTGTCAGGTCTCTACATAGCTTAAACCAAGATAACACACCAAGAATGATGTGGGGGAGATGAAAGACTTCCTGGGGTTGATTTAGGTGGGTTTGTCAGGGAACACTGAATTGACATTTTCATAAGTGTATCCAGAGTAACTATGAGTATATTTAACAGTGCCTGGTTTAGAGACCTTCACTGTTTTTAGACAGTGAGAATTTCTCTTTGGCTTTTTCCCTTTTCCAATACACAGCTTTGTATTGTTTCTTCTGCCTTTTTATCATCCAGTTACTTGTGCAAGGAATTTTTGTGATCTTTCACAAATAGTGGGACTTCCATTGTTAAAACTGACCATTTTCACCTGCTTTCTTTCCCTGTCCTATATTTATTAATCTGCTGTCCTTTGGGTATTTACTGAAATAAATCCACAGGTGAGGTTCCTTTTTTGTAATCCATGACTGTTTAGTTTATTAAAATTTATACATAGGACCTTGCAAAAGTTTTTGAAAATCCTGGCACAGTGTATTAACCAAATCATCCTTCACTGTATACTTATTTTAAAATTTTTAAAAAGCGATAATCTTCTTAAAAAAATTAATTTTGATTTACTTCCAT
The DNA here is from genome assembly GCA_013399695.1 of Formicarius rufipectus. Taxonomy (NCBI): domain Eukaryota; kingdom Metazoa; phylum Chordata; class Aves; order Passeriformes; family Formicariidae; genus Formicarius; species Formicarius rufipectus. Next base: position 57,185 of record VXAU01004035.1, on the reverse strand, counting down.
TTTATTTTATTTATCTGTATGCCTATGAATCTTATTCTACCAGTCTACCTGTAAAGAATCAGACAAACAACTACTTAATTTCCTGCATCTTTCCTACAACTCCCCTGCCAAATTTCTGTAAGAATCCTTTAAAAAAAAAAAAAAAAAAAAAAAAAAAAACAAAAAAAAAAAGT
>VXAU01004035.1:5622-49233 GCA_013399695.1 Formicarius rufipectus | reverse complement strand
AAAAAAAAAAAAAAACAAAACAAAAAAAACCAAACAAACAAAAAAAAACAACCAAACAAAAAAACCAAACCAAAACAAAACAAAAAACAAAAAAAAAACAAACAAAAAAAACAAACAAACAAACAGAAAAACCAACAACAAAAAAAAAGGAAACAAAAAACCCCCAGAAATTGTTATAGCAAGATACAAATTGAAGAATAAGAAATAAATGAAGAAGAATATTAATCTAATATGTAGGAACTAAGGATGATTTAAATTTTATCTAGACTCAAAAAACTTTCACTCCTTATTAGCTAGATGGGATCTACCATCTAATGTGTCTAATGAGTAGTCACATATTCTCAGCCAATTTGCAACTTCTTTTCACAATAATAGATATCTAGATACTTAAAATCAGCAATGCATAAGATTTGCCTATAGGTGTCAATGCGTAAATCACTTAATGCACACATTTCTCTGTAACTATTTTGAGATTATTGAAAAGAAGACATGTTAGCATACCTCTTAACACAGAAAAAAATTTCTGGGCTGAAGATTTGCTTGCATTTGGCTACTAAAGAAGCAGACCACAATCTTTCCATGGTTTTAAAAACACTGTAATACTCTGGAATGAAGAAAGAATGCATGCATTTTATTCAGACAAAATTTTTGTTGGCTTCCATGTTTTTCAATGGTTGTGTGGTAAACTGTATAAACTCAAATTACTGTTATATCAAGTCTCTAAAATGAGAAAGTTAATCTGACAAAATACAGATGACAAAATGCAGTGGAATCATATGCTGAAGTCTTTCAAATCAATGCAGGGAACCAGAATGTGTTCAACCACTAACAGAATTACAGAATAGCCCAAGTTGGAAAGCGCTTTTCAAGATCATCTGGTCCAGCCTTTGAGATGTTACTTCTTTTATTTTAAACCAGATCGCTAAAGTAAATCAGATAAATTGCACCTTAAAAAGGCCTCTCGTTCTCCACTGCAGTACTGGATACCAGTAAAAATGGTATCTACACCCTCTGAGACCAAGGTAACTTTAATAGTAAAAAAAAAAGTTTTTAACTGCAGAAGTTCATGGTTCATAGTCTATTTCTTTTACAATGAATATCCATAATTAATGCCTCTTCTAACTAAACTGAAAAATCAATTTGTTATTTTTCAAGATTTTTAATTGTTATAAAAAAACCTTGTTTAAGGCAACAGTGGGTAACTGTGCTGGAAGTTCTTCTCATAAAACAGGAAGTCCCCATGGCAATTTTTGAAGCATTAAATCTTCATTTTGCCTGTGAAAAACCTATTTGAGTATTTTTTAATGTTATAAGTTTTCCCAAAAGAAAATGAAGCTTTTAAGCCTTACTAAAACATTAATTGGGGTTTTCTACTCTATGGAGTCCAAAACGTAGATGAAGGAGTTTGATTCTCCATGGTCTTGTATGTTAAACCTTTCATATAGTTCCAATGGTGTACCTTTCCACTTTTCAGGCAGTGCAATTATGTTGCATGTATTCTTCAAGGTCGCTTCTCATTGCCAGAAAGAAAAAACAAATGGGGATTTATGTATCTCCAACCTAAGATTTTTTGCTGTAATCACCTACTATTTCATAAGTCAGTATAAAATATTATCAAGTATAAATGTACAGTTTCATAGGGTCTTTGATTTTCTATTAGAAACTACAAAAAGGATAGAGTAGAAAACAATGAGGTCTCAAGACCTCATTTTTTGTTCAGTTTTAATCTGCCTTCACTTATACTTGTGGCCTCAACAGAAATGTTCTTCCCTTCCGTAACTGTAACTGAGAAGAACAGCCTTCTCCTTATACCAGATCAGCTAAAGAATTGTGCCAGGAAGATGAAAAATATTATTTCATTAGTCATCCTATTCTCACTGATGTTCTACTAGAATCTGCATAGGAGGAAGTAATGTTTTCAACTGTGTGTATCAGTTTTCTACTTGTGTTTCATTATCTACAGTGGTCCTAGAGATGCTTCTAAAAGAACTAATATAAATGGCTAGGAAGACCAGTGCTGCATATTCTCTCCAGTAAAAAACATATATTTCTAAAATAATTATGGCACCCAGAAATCACAGAAGTTTCAAAACCTCTGACATATAATGATATTCAGAAGGGCTGCGACCAGTGTTGCTGCTGTGTGCATACCTACAATTTATGATGTCTGCTTTTCCCTGAATCCAAAACTTAATCGGTCACAATGACTAATATTGGTACATCTTGATGCTCCTTTTTGACACTTGCACTCTGTGCCTATTAATAAGGAAAAATTAAGTACAGAAGGAATGCTGTATAGCACATGCTATGTCCCTAGAACATATTCCTCCAGGCAATGCCCCAAGAGGTTTTCCTACTGTAATACTGAGACTGCAAAGGATGTACAGTGCTTGGCTTAGGAAGTCAAGTGTCCACAGCAGTGTTTTATGTCACAACTGTGATTCAATACACTTACCTGACACAACGTTGGAAATAAACCTTGGGCTTGTTGGATGTGGATACCTTATTTTTTCTGAATTATTTATGCAACTAGGACTACTATAACCAGTTAGGTTTTAAGGTAGAAGTCAGAACATTTAGTGTCTAGTTAAACCATAATTTGACTGGTGCAACATCTAGGTTTAGAAACACTGAGTAACAGACTGATATTGCTTTTAAAATTAAATTTAATCCGTTTCACAACCAGAATGAAAAGTTAGGAACATTAAAAGGGACAAGACTTTTCTGCCACTAGGCCAAGTAGCTCTTGTTTTGAACATTTCCCATATAAGGAATTTCTCCTTCTGAAGTTCCTTATGAAGACTGAGAAAAGCCACTAGGGAGTAACCAACAGATCACTAAAGTGAAATGAATCCCTAAAAAAAAAAAAAAAAAAAAAAAGAAGAAGAAGCCTTTGTGTTGCTTTTTATATTAGGAAGCTATGCAAACTACTTAGACCTCATTTCTCTCACTATACTAAACAGGAGAATTCACAGTGACTTTGGAAAGCATAACTTTATCTCAGCACCTTTTTTTTTAAGACTAGAAGAATTAATTTTTTTCATCCCTGTTGTTTTCTGGTGGGATAAGATTTTATTATGGAAAGTTTTGAAATTAAGCTTCTTCCATGAGACTAGTGATGAATATACAGAATTTTATGCCTAATGGCTAACTCTACAAGGATGCATTTGATTCTTCACTCCTTTACAGCAAATTGTATGAATAAGCTTTGTAGAAATAAACAGCATTGTGCCAATATAACACTGATACGGTAGAGAATCATAATCTCTTGGACCTTAATGGATAGGCACTTATTCTACTAAGGAACTAAAAAATGTTACAGTTAGGATTTATAAGCCTTTTCTACCTAGTTATGTACTGGTGCAAATGACAAAAGAGAGTGAAAGGTAAAGCAGAATGAGGACATGGTCTAGCTGTCCTGTATTCATCTGTTTCTTGCTGACTAAACCAGAAAAGAATTCTGAGGTTGTTTAAGGAATCCTTATTGTTTGGAATAAAAACATTAAGGAACATGTAAATTCTCTTCTATTTGTAAGTCCATTTCAAATATAATTACACTGAATTAATCTTTCTGATCCAGATCTCCAAGTCTTTCCTATAACCAATCTTTTTTTTTGTTAGAACTCATCTCGGCTTCTCTTTCACACCTGCTGCCACACCAATCTCAAATCAAGCCAACTACAGCAAAGTTCTTTCCATGGCATTAAAGAGTTAAAAGAGATAAGGATCTCTTCCAAGATCTGAAAATCCATTTTTTCTTTTTTCTTTTCTTTTNAGGAGAGCTTGTTTTTTTTTTTTTTTTTTTTTTTTTTTGTAGCACTGTAGGGAATTCTCTAAGTAAGATAATAATTGCTATGATTATATTTTTTTAAATATTTTTTATGATGTTATATCAGAGTTCTAGCTCTAGGTCGAGATGAGTAACCACATTACCTCACTGTGATGACCCACTCATTCTGTCACAACCTTTGCCACTTGCTGTGGTTATTACTCAGAAAGTCACATTTCAAATCCCTGTTCAAATTCCACTTATCAGTGGAAAATTAATTCCATTAATTTTTTATGTTGTTTTTCCAGAGAAAAAGTCAGGGATTATTCCAAAGGCAAAGCTATGGCAGCACAAGTATATTGACAGATAAATTGTTGATAGAATTACTGTGAGCCCTCAAATTCCTTATAAGATAAGTGCATGAATATTCACTAAGGGTGATTTCCTCACACTTCACTTGTCTGAAAAATAGGCATCTCACCCAAGTGGGATGACTCAGTGTAGCACGGTTTTAGAGACAATTTGTCTTTTCATATAAATACTCAAAGGAATAAAAATGGCAGGGGTGGATAAATTGTTTAGACTTGAGGAACAAAGGCTTCCCCATCCACTGACTTCTAGGACAGAGGCAGAAATCATGATGTTCCTTTGAAAGAACTCCATATATTTAACAATATTCAATTTTAAAAAACCTGTTGTATAAATGGGATAGCAAAGGAAGAGACCAGTGTAAAAATTATATGATGATGCATTCCACAGGTATATGACAAGAAATAAAAAGCAAGAGCACTGTAATGTACTCTGTATAAACAAGGTGCAGGAAATGTACTGGTATGTGCTACTGACCACAGTAAGGTTAGGGGTGATATTGTCCTCACCATCATTACTGTAGTATTAGGTATTTAATTAATTATACAAAAGTGAGAATATATTTAAATCTGTTTCCCTTTGCAAAGGTAAACCATCACCTAGTGTATTTATTCAGGAAATATAAAAAGAAATGTTTTTGGATACTGAAATCCAGCTCTCAAAATAACATTTTTAAGACAGTCAATTAGTGACTTAACTGTAGATGTAGCATGCAATTAAAATAATAACAATAATAATAATAATAANCATATTTTATTGTTTTAAATCCCAGTTTAATATAAAGATCTAATATTTTGTTTTTATCTCAGTAACTCCAATTTTAAGTTATTTTAAGTGCCTTGTTTAATAATAATAATAATAATAATAATAATAAACAACAACAAACAAAAAACCCAAAAACAAAACAAAGAAAAAAACAAAAACAACACAAAACCAAAAAACAACAACCCATACAGAGATTTCTCTTTGCCAAGTAAGATAGGAACTGTAACAGATGGAGTACAATGTGAAGGGAATTCTTCAAAACCTCTTAGATGTGTTACCAAATCATGACTTCAAAAAGGGCTATGGAAAAAATACTGAAACAGTTTATGTGAAAGGGTAGGTTGCATTTTAGCTTCTTCCTACTCAACTGCTGAGAGAGAGGAATAGGAGCACCTCTTCCCTGTCACTAACAAGGAAAAGAATTTAAAGGATCCATTGCTTGAAGCAGAAATACAACAGTTCAGCAATCACCAATTGCAGAGAAAAAATAAAACACTAAAGTCACTGAAGGGGGAGAGGAATGAAGAGAATAGTAATAGTGAACTCTTCATTAGAAAACCTCTACAGAAATACTAAGATTTAAAGAGATTTGCTGCTATTATATACTGTTTAGTGTTTTTAAAAGTCATTGTGCAGCAAGAAAACCATGACATAGTTGCCATGACAGAAACATGCTGGAGGCAGTACTGAACTGCAAAGCGCCCTCAGTTGATGTGGAAGACCACACCAAGTTGGGCAGGAGTGTTGATCTGCTGGAGCATAGGAAGGATCTACAGAGGGATATGGACAGCCTGGATCAATGGACTGAGGCTAACTGCATTGGGTTCAACAAGGCCAAGTGTTGAATCCTGTACCTGGGATCTATGCAGCTCTACAGGTTGGGGGAAGAATGGCTGGAAGGCTGTCTACTGAAAAGGGACATGGGGGCACTCATCAAAGGTCGGCTGACCATGGGCCAGTAGTGTGCCCAGGTGGCCAAAAAGGCGAGTAGCATCTTGGCCTGTATCAGAAATAGTGCAGCCAGCAGGACCAGGGCACTGATTTTCCCTCTGTACTTGGCACTGATGAGGTGGCACCTCTAGTACTGTGGTTAGTTCTGGGTCCCTCGTTCTGAGAGGAATACTGAGGTGCTGCAGTGAGTTCATAGAAGGGCAGTGAGGCTGGTGAAGGGACTGGAGCACAAGTCCTGTGAGTAACAGCTGATTGAGCTGGAGTTATTTAGCCTGGAGAAAAGGAGGCTGAGGAGAGGCCTTATCACTCTTTGTAACTACCCAAAAGAACGTTGTAGCATAATGAGGCTTGGTCTCTTCTCCCAAATAATAAGCACTAGGACAAGAGGATAGAGCCTCAAATTGTACTAGGGGAGATTTGTATTGGATAATAGGAAAAATATCTTTGCTGAAAGGGTTTTTAAGTATTGGAACAGGCTGCTCAGAGAAATGATTGAACCACTGTCCTTGCAGGTATTCAAAAGGGTTTGGTTTATTGTTGGACTGTATGATTTTAAAGATCCTTTCCAACCTAAATGATTCTATGTTGCTCTGCTTTACTTTTTAAACAAGAAATACATTGACTTTCCATATTTTAGGAAAATTTGGGTGAAAACACAGAACAACATATCTCTATTCCAGTGGTTTCCAAGACATAATCACTTACGATAGCTTTGTTGTCAACCCAAGAATAGAATTTTTTTTTTCCCAAAAAAATAGAGGACCAAAAGTGTAAGAAGAACAAGTCCCATTTAAAAATCAGAGTTGCATTTAAAGTAGGGCAGAAATTCTATAGCATAATTGAGCTATTTTATAGTGCAAGATTAAATTTGTCTGCAAAATCAATTCCTTCAAGAACCTGTAGCCACAGCAGCCAAAGCTGTTTGTTCTTTTTTTTTATGCCCACCTGCTTTTGTCATTGAATTCAGTGTGAGAAATACTGTGCATTTTTGAGGGATATCATTAACCAAATAAATGAATCTTTAGAATTTATTTTTTATAATGAGTCAACATGGATTGAACATTTTATACAGGTTATGAATAAATAATATTGAAGTCTTTCATGTAACTTGTTAGTTTTGAAAAGTCTTCAAAGATACTCATAAATCTGCAAATTGAAAAGAGAAGTAGTAATAGCCAGCAAAAGATCAGGGAAATGACCTTAAGACTGAACTATCTCTAATTATTACACCTATTTTTGCAGTATGAAGAGAAAAAAAATCCTATGTATTTGTGCAGTCATGTAATTTATTTTCCTTTTAGTCCTCCTTTTGTCCTCTTTACTAAAATAAATAATTATGGGAAGAGCCTTCAAGTTACATTACAATCTTCCCTTGTTTACATGAGTATTAGAAGCTAATTTTTTTTTTTCTCAATAAAGGAAATCTTTTAGTATATCAATATAAGGGAACATGTTATTTAGAACCAGGTAAGACATTTAACAAGACAAAGATAATGATAGGATTTTATTTGGTCTGATTAAAATTTAAAATTAAAAAAAAAAAAAAAATGTACCTTTTACTTCTGCTGGTATTCTTGCATATTGATCAATCCTCAACTTTTTTCAGTTATCATCACTGATACAAGAATTTCATCTCTGGAGATTTTTTTCTTCTCTTCCCTTTGCTCTGCTAGTTGCTACTGGTGTACAATATTCCTTATGACCTTCATCTGTTGTTCTCTCTTTTTTCAAGGTAAGACAATTTTAAGGCATGACATTGTACTGCAAAACATGCACTTCCTGCTATGACATGGTATAATTAGGTGATGGTAGATTTGTTTGGTGGTTTAATACATTTCTGATCACCTCTGTAAGTGTTTTGATGTCTTATGATTCTCCTTTTCTTTTTACTTCTGTTAAATATGGCATGATATTTTGTATGTTGACGGCTATATATTTGATGAAATAATATTTCTTCTTTCTTAGTTTTTGCCTATGTTTCCCTATATGGTCCTCTCAGTGGCTTTGTTATACATCATTAATGCTTATTTGTCTTCCTCCAATCTAACAATGTTGCTCTGTGGCTGGGGTTATAGTGAAATTGAATCCACAGCCTAGTTACAAGTGTAGTTGCAAATATGTTTGTTGAACGGCTGGAAATGTTCTGTAGTTAAGTGGTTTTAGATCTGCTGAAGTCATACTGCACCTGTCCTCTTCACTGGAAGCTTCTCAGTCCTGAAATGTACTTCTGCTTTTCAGATTAGATTCTTCAAAGGTTTTTAGGAAAATACTGCATTTGTTTCATCTGCTTGCCTACTCTTAGTAAGCTCAAGAAAATCTGGCAGAAGATAACATATTCCTAGAGGTAATATTTTCCCTATAAATACCTTAAAGATGGACTTCCAGAACAGAGTAGCCCTATCCACTGAGGGAGAGGCTACACCACTAATTTTATATAAAAATTGGTTTATCTATCTAATTCACACATTTGCATCAGCATGGAAGAAAGCTAGGAAAACTACTTTAGACACTGCTTCTGGAACATTTAGATAAAATATATACCGAGGAAAGAAAACATGGGAGATATAAGGAAATTATTGTGTTATTGACTACAGGGTTATAGAGTAGGAAAGGAGAACCAAAACAAATTGTTATGGGTATGCAGAAATGGATGGGATTTGGTCTATTACACAGAGAATGTGTGGATTGAAAAAAAACTTTAGTCAATTCAGTGTCTCACTTAAACTGATATCCCTGGTACTGGATTAATATTATTGGTCACTGCATCAGCCTTGTAGTATTTGAATATAGAGTAGCTTTATTATTCACTGTTCAAAAGGAAAATAAAATTCCCCATATCACTGTTCATGGTTTCATTTTTTTCTTAATTCAAAGCAGTAAACTTTGAATCAAATTTTTTGCTTTCCGGTGTTTACTACCTTTGTGATCCCGAATTTCATATTATCATTCTTGGTGTTTGTTTTACTTAGTGCTCTTGTGTTGTTCTTTAACCTCCTTTGTTTAGATGCACTTGCTATTGGTATGCTTTATGCAATATTACATTGTTATGAGAAATAGATATCTCCTGTTACAGTGGCATCACATGTCCCACCATTAATTTTTTTCATCAGAATATATCTGAGTTCTAGAATTCTAAATCAGAAATTTGAGTATTTAATTCCAATTAGTTTCTTCATTTGAATTAAAAAAATTAAAATAAAAAAACCGAATCAACCAATCTATCAAAAAATCCAAACCAAATTTTTCTAAATGAAAATAAAAATCAAGCAAACAAACAACTCTCCCACGAAAAAACCCACACAGAACCAAAATCCCAACAAACAAATCCAAAACAATAACTGAATTTCAGAGATGAAAAAAATCTTTCAATGCTTTCGTCTTCTGTTTGAATGTTTGAGAGCTTTAGGCTCACTCAGTTCTTCTAGCCCTTATCTCTTCCCATTTACAGTTCTATGAAGAGACTGAATTCTTACATTCATTGCTTCCAGACATAGATATTGTTTCTTGTCTGAAAAGTCAACAGTTTGATTGGTATGGGTCCCCTGGTCCAGTTCTGTCTACTATTTTTTCACTTATTCTGTGTGAGAACCTCACCAGTTTGGCTGCTGTCACCAGGTTCCACCTACCAACTGCTGTGCAACAAAATGAAAAGCGTTCATGCTTGTAAAAATAAATGTTTATTTTTTAAGAGATGTTGTGCATTGCATTCGGCTATGACCGTCTAGCCAATTCCATGAGCCATTTTAGAGTTCCCATATGCTGGAGACTTGGATATTTAAGTCTCAATGTACAAACAGCTCAAGGCAAGATCCCTTATAAAATATGATTGCCCTAATAAATTGATACAGACATTTTTCTGTCTATGATCAAGGTCTGATTCTTGCAGCCCTTTCCAAAAATTATTCTCTGTGCTGGCTGATAAGTTTCTAACTGCTTCTAGAGGCAAGCAATTTCTTACCACTTTCTTTCCATGTCCTTCTGACCACCTGTTTGAATGTTTTTTCCAATTTTTTTTGGTCTGTTTTTCTTATAAGTGGATAATTTCTTTTTTTTTTAAATCTAATTGGAATGGAACACAGATATTCTCTGTGGGTGACCCTGTGTCAGAATGTGTTTCAGTTCCTATATGTATGAAAATAAAAAAAAACAAAACCACACACAAGTAGGAATGGGGAAGATAAAATAATATTTCAGGAAAACGGCTGTGTGCTCTTGAACTGAAAAAATAAAGTAACTCTTTAGTTCATAGACGTGATATATGCATTGTATGGATGAATTTGAATTCTGCCTGCTCAACTCTGCTTTGTAGTTCAGAAACATCTTTGGGAAAAAAAAAAAAAAAAGTCAACTTAAAACATTAAACTGAAAAGAAGCATCTTCTTTTTCTTTTTGAACAAGTCAAGGTTATAAGAGTTGTGTTTGTGGAGACAAACAGCATATTTTCCCTTCAGTAAAGAAGATTAAGGGATAAGAAGTAAAAAATAAAACTAAAAAAAAAATTACAGTAACATAGAAAATCACAAACTTTCATTATCAAGAGATCTTTTTTATTTTATACACTAAACACAGAAAAGTTATCAAAATTAACTGTTTTCAAATCTCAGTTATTCTACTCAAAACTAAGGTAAGATTTCTAAAAAGTGGAATATTTTAAATTTCACCTACAGTGTGAGCAGTTGCACCTTTTCTATTCTGCAGGAGGAAAATAGGATAATTATCTTTCTCTACTTGTATTCTTTTCATACTTAAGAACCATTCTATTAACCTACTTTTGGAGAGGTTAGCTACTCCTCAAAATAAAAAGTAAGAAAAAATAAAATTAACATATGGGTACTAGGCATGTAATGAGTAAGACATATTTTTGTGTCTCTCCTTGAAGCATCATGGTAAAAGGTTTCTAAGTTTTAGTGGTGGATTAGCCATGATAAAAGTTCAAACATTTTTCAGCTGAAAAATAGCCATACAAAGAATGGATTATCTACCCAGACTAGCTGGCGCAATCTGGTTGATGATGGTTTTCCTTAGAGGTCTAAACATGTTCCATGAAGAAAATAAACATTGTGATGCAATATATTAAAAAAAAAATAAAATTAAAAACCAACAGAAGCATTTAACCATGAAGATGCTTCTACATTTTATTCCTGAAATACTAAAGAAAATATCAGTAATTCAATGTCAGGGAAGTTTTGAAAATGGTTATTAAAATAATGGTTATTAAAAAAAAAAAACAAACAATGAACAATAGTACATCAACAAACNGATAATTTCTTTTTTTTTTAAATCTAATTGGAATGGAACACAGATATTCTCTGTGGGTGACCCTGTGTCAGAATGTGTTTCAGTTCCTATATGTATGAAAATAAAAAAAAACAAAACCACACACAAGTAGGAATGGGGAAGATAAAATAATATTTCAGGAAAACGGCTGTGTGCTCTTGAACTGAAAAAATAAAGTAACTCTTTAGTTCATAGACGTGATATATGCATTGTATGGATGAATTTGAATTCTGCCTGCTCAACTCTGCTTTGTAGTTCAGAAACATCTTTGGGAAAAAAAAAAAAAAAAGTCAACTTAAAACATTAAACTGAAAAGAAGCATCTTCTTTTTCTTTTTGAACAAGTCAAGGTTATAAGAGTTGTGTTTGTGGAGACAAACAGCATATTTTCCCTTCAGTAAAGAAGATTAAGGGATAAGAAGTAAAAAATAAAACTAAAAAAAAAATTACAGTAACATAGAAAATCACAAACTTTCATTATCAAGAGATCTTTTTTATTTTATACACTAAACACAGAAAAGTTATCAAAATTAACTGTTTTCAAATCTCAGTTATTCTACTCAAAACTAAGGTAAGATTTCTAAAAAGTGGAATATTTTAAATTTCACCTACAGTGTGAGCAGTTGCACCTTTTCTATTCTGCAGGAGGAAAATAGGATAATTATCTTTCTCTACTTGTATTCTTTTCATACTTAAGAACCATTCTATTAACCTACTTTTGGAGAGGTTAGCTACTCCTCAAAATAAAAAGTAAGAAAAAATAAAATTAACATATGGGTACTAGGCATGTAATGAGTAAGACATATTTTTGTGTCTCTCCTTGAAGCATCATGGTAAAAGGTTTCTAAGTTTTAGTGGTGGATTAGCCATGATAAAAGTTCAAACATTTTTCAGCTGAAAAATAGCCATACAAAGAATGGATTATCTACCCAGACTAGCTGGCGCAATCTGGTTGATGATGGTTTTCCTTAGAGGTCTAAACATGTTCCATGAAGAAAATAAACATTGTGATGCAATATATTAAAAAAAAAATAAAATTAAAAACCAACAGAAGCATTTAACCATGAAGATGCTTCTACATTTTATTCCTGAAATACTAAAGAAAATATCAGTAATTCAATGTCAGGGAAGTTTTGAAAATGGTTATTAAAATAATGGTTATTAAAAAAAAAAAACAAACAATGAACAATAGTACATCAACAAACACAAGTCTTATACCCTGTTCTTTAAAACTAAATCAAGTGTGCTCTTTTCCAGGATGCTGCTGAAATTACCAAGATTTCTACTGATTCTTGGAGATAGGACAAACTCCTTTCTCAGTTCACATATATGTTCCAAAAAGATGACAAGTTCTCCAGAATCAACAATTAGAAGCTCACTGTCATACTCCTACATCAAGTTCAACTGTAGAGCTAACCAAAAAAATTCTTATCTCATTATACATTGCCAAATTCCTATCACCAGTGAGTATGAGTGCTCTGTGATGACTACTTGCTTAACTCTACTCTTCAGAAGGGAAAAACTTTTTTGAATTTTACATCTACAGATTTAAGCTCTACATATACAAAACTGGTTACCCTGTAATCCTTTTCCTTATGCTATGAAAACAGTCCTCAGCATCCCAGCTGTAGGTCTGTGTTTTTACAGTCCTCCATTCCACTTTGTGTTACAGGCCAGGATGCAAGCTCTAGAAGTCAGAGTAGCTACATAAAAGTTGGTCAAGATCACCACTCATGAAAGGATAAAAAAGATCTAAATTATGGATCACTTTAATTAATAGAATAAGCTTTTTTTAGGCTGTCTACAAATGGTACAGGCTTCGTCATTCAAATGGGACTAAAAAAGTTTTTAGTCCTAGAACTGTGTTTTAGTTTACATAGAACTCAATGCTGAATACAATCAAAAATTTTGTGTAAAACTAACTCTGATAATCATAATGACCTTTGAAAAACAGTTTATGCAAACAACAGCTTCCAAACCTTCTAAAAATCTGCATTGTTACTACTTTTCCAGTAATACCCTGGAGGACTAGAAATAGCTACATTTTATCTAGTCTTTTACTATAAACCTGTCTTATTTATGGAGAAATTAAAGAAAAGCTCTCAAATAGTCTGCATTGTAAAGCACACTTACCCAAAAATTTGCAATCACTTTAGTGATTGCAGTGTTTATGTCTTTGAAAAGAGATCAGGATATGGAAAAAATAAACTAAGACAACATTGATTATATGCATGAAATAATACAAAGTATCCATTGTCTTTCCTTCCTTTGAGTAATGAGTTTTAGTGACATTCCTGGCTGAAAAACAACAATCAGGACTGAGGATTGATAGTCCTTTATGCTGTCTCTAGTTTAGGAACTCAATTAGGAGTCAAAAATTGTTCTGTAAAATAGATTACTAACTATCTAGTTTGGGTATATGGCCAGGCTCTTGACATGGATTTAAGATGCAACCAGATAGTATTCTTTCCCTTCTGTTTCCAGGAAAAGGAAACCACGTGGACTGAAAGAAAGAAGGAAGCCGCACAATTCTCTGAATGGTTACTGCAGGATACACAACATAGTATCCCTGTATAGTGTAGGCAGGAGTTAACTACTCTGGTGCAATGGGAATATTAAGTCATCTTTAGAAGACAAAGACTTTTAGTGCATTTGATTCATAATTTTGACTTATGGTAAAAAATGGTCAAAAGCCAACATCTTTCTCTTTTTCAGTAAGAGAGAGAACATAACCCAAACTGCTAGTTAGTCCCAGGGAGATTTGAAAAATAGGCTTCTAGATGAAGAGAGAAAATTGAGATAATTTTGTTTAGGTACCTACATATAATAGGAAAATTAATATTTATAGTGAATTTAGGAAGTCTAATTTCAGCAATAGTTTAAATAAGAAAAATCTTCCCAGCAAAATTCATCCTGAATTAGAAAAAAAAAAAAAAATAAAATTCTAGAGCAAAAAATGTTTTCTCTAATAAAACTCAAACTGAATAGTACATTCTGTTTCTTTCTACTAAAAAATTTCAGTTATTATATTAATTACTGATTGTTTATATAATCACCTTCTGAAAAGTTTTCTGCTGTGGAAGTTTCCTTAACTTTTGTACATGCTTTCTGAGTTTTTTTCCTTTCACCCAGATCCTGTCACTGTCTCAGAAGTTAAGAGAAAGAAATAAAACAAACTAAAGGAAAAAAAAAAGGAGAAATCAAACAAACTAAAAGTAGACATATAAAGATGCAAAGCCTTTAAACACAGAATTGTAGCTTTCTAGCTTTAAAGACATGAAAAATAAATGGTTGAAAGAATTATAATAAGGCTGAAAAATAAAAAGAGAAAAGATGGAATCTCAAAATGAGACAAAAGAAAGAAAAAGGCCAAAAAAAAAAAGTAATTTATCATAATGAAAATTAAAATCCTTCCTTCATCTGTCCTAAAAATAGATACCAATGTTTTGCAGATTAACTTTGGATTTGTAATTATGGAGAAATAAATGTTGGTAAACTAAATTGCTCACTTAGGGAGTGTAGCTAAATCCATGCAATAGCAGAAACAGCTGTTGCCCATTATGCTTTGCTTTTTGATGATAAGTGGTAAGAAAGGTTGGGAAAAGGTGACCATTCAGCACTTTTTATTATGAGGTAATGGCTCCAGTGATGTTAGCAAAGTAATTAAAAGCACCATCAGTCCTATTCGCTGTGAAGACGCTTAATGGTATTTCCATCTCTCCCTGCTCTCCTAAACTGTATTCACATATTGAGCAATTCTAGAGGTTAGGGTAAAAATGGAACAAATCACAATTAAAGAAGCTTTTGTATATTACATACACAGCCTTAATCCAAACCAGATAATTCAATGTTCCTGCACTAGATATATAAATCAAAACTGTTACTCTTGTTCTCATAGCAGGAAAAGTAAACCTTGTTCTTTGTTATATCTTTTTGGCTGGCTGTCTTTTTGTGCATATTATTCACAAAAGGCATATTTTCACATGAATGTTTCCAACTTTCTATCTTATTAGTCATCCTATACACAAGGAGAGTCTAATATGTTATGCTGACAACAAATATCCTAATATTTTTGTGCTGTTACTTTTGGCAGACAAACTTCCACCCAGACACTCATTCACTGTCTCATTCCCCTACACAGGACAAGGTGAGAGTAAAGGAACAAGAATGAGGAAGCTCATGGGTCATGATATAGGTAGGGAGATTGTTTACCAATAATTGTCACAGGCAAAAAAATTACTTTACTTGGACAAAGTTAATTTAATTTACTGTTGAACAGAG
The DNA here is from genome assembly GCA_013399695.1 of Formicarius rufipectus. Lineage (NCBI taxonomy): Eukaryota > Metazoa > Chordata > Aves > Passeriformes > Formicariidae > Formicarius > Formicarius rufipectus. The sequence continues at coordinate 33,822 of VXAU01004035.1, read as the reverse complement.
GAATAAATTTTGAGGTATTAGGAAACAATAAGGCAAACATCAAAATATCACAATTCTTTTCATTTTCCCAGGCTCCTTAGTCCTTCACTGCTGACTCCTCTACCTCTTCCTGAACAGAGCAGCGGGATGGGAAATGGGAGTTACAGTTAATCCATAGCATTTTGTGCCTGCCATCTTTTCTTCTGCACAATTTTCCATTCTTCCACAATGAGTCCATCAGGAAAGTCTGCTACAGCATGGGGTCCCCACAGGCTGCAGGTATTACCTCTTCCTCTATGAAGAACTTCCACATGCTACTCCTTCTCTAACACTGTTGTTTCTTCTCTTGCTTCTTTCTCTTCCCCATCACCCTCCCACCATCCCAACCCTCTCATGTCCAGAGCATGATATGGGGATAATGTGTATGCCTCAAATACTGATAACTTGATGATAACTGTGGAGGCAATCAAGACTTGTTGGTACAGTATGCTGTGAAAAAGAACAGGATGTGGCTATAAAAGGGGGCCATACAGACGTAGGGCACCACTTTTCTGGAACACTGTTCTCAGTCTGGCTCCTGGAGATAAGCACAGCACAATACAGTGCAAGATTGACGTCAAGAAGTGAGCATGGACTATCTGCCAAAGTCCGACCCAGTAGAGGGAGATCAAGACCACCAAAGACCCCTGAAGTCTAAAAGAAAGAATTGCACATAAGTAATTTGCATAAAAAGCAAGTAAATTACCTCTAGGGCAGCGACAACTTATCCAGAAAAAAGTACCCTCACAAAGCCCAAGTACATGCTCTAGGACCCTGGACCCTGGACACCCCATCAGCTGGACCAATAGTGAAGCCAGGACAGGTGACCAATTTTCTTTTCTTTTTTTCTTCTTTTTTTCTTTTCTTTTCTTTTCTTTTCTTTTCTTTTCTTTTCTTTTCTTTTCTTTTCTTTTCTTTTCTTTTCTTTTCTTTTCTTTTCTTTTCTTTTTTCTTTTCTTTTCTCTTTTCTTTCCTTTCCTCCCCTTCCCTCTCCCTCTCCCTCTCCCTCTCCCTCTTCTCCTTCCTTCCAGAAGTGATCAAGTTTTTATCATTAGCACTTAGTAATTAATATACCAATTAGAAGCAAAGATATTTAGGTGATCACCATGAACAGGGAGGATAATAATTGAAGTAAACTGGATGTCCTTCTTCAGGTCCTCCAAGGTTTCTATGGATATTGAGCATATAGGAAATACACCTATTTTAGTCCTACTGAATTGCATTCTCTCCTCATAATGCCAAAGTCATAAGCCTCAAGTATCAGTAAAGAGATTTCTGAAATCAAAGCATTATATTCCAGTCAGCACTGCAATGCAACTCAACAAATCTTAACTCACTTGTCACATTAAAATATGTGCATGACAAATCAATAAATATGAATGTGCCTAGTGAGAAGTAGTTGTTCTAAACTCATTTTACAACTTATAACAGTATTAGACTGCTTATTCCCCTTAGGGAGGGAATTTTATTATCTTACTGCACCTTGAAGAAGATAAGCAGAATTTTCAAGTAAACAATTTAGATGGGAAATAGTTATTTTTATATATTAAATTATAGTTTAAAAATGTTTGAAGAAATGAAGAAACTAAATTTTAAAAAAAAAAAGAAAAAATAGTCTGTGAATTTGTAGGTAGACCAAAGTGTTTTATACTTCAACAAATGAGTAACTACTATTTGAAAGGTCACTAGGAAAGCAGTGGCATTTAATCAAAAGTAAGAACATAGTTTCTTTATCATCAAATAAAGACTAAACAGGGAAATTTGATATTCTTCTTCAAAGCTTTGTTATGGGTAAAAGGCGAAACACCATGTATGTGTATTCAAGAGTTTACTGTTAGTATAAATGATGTATTAACATTGCACCAAAAACACAAATGGTAATTATTTCTACAATTGCAATAGATGCTGCCAATTCTAGACCAAATTATTCAGTCACTTCTTCAAAAATGGTCACATAAATGAAATACATGAAATTCCTACTGTCTCTTTGTCTTCTTTGGAACCCTTCCAAGTGTTTCTCTGGCTTAACAGTGTTAGATTTTACCTATAAAATGTAAGGGAGCATTATGAGAGGTCACCACCACAATGTCCAGGATGCATTAGTACTTATAGCTGGGAATCTTTTTTCTCAGTCTTGGGTTCTACTTAGGGTCATTTTTATATGTTTTCTTATTGTTGGTATTTTTTCACTACCTCACAGATGACGTTTGAAAATTGCATAAGAAGTTATTAAGCTAAATACTAGTGCTGTACTAAAAAAGAATATGTGTACTTTCACACATAATGCAAGAATTAAATAGCCAGTTAGAATTTGAAGTACATTTATATATACATATATGGAGAGAGAAACATAATTGATTTTTCACCTCTTGGTCAATTAATGGCCTTAGTTAAAGATAAAGAATTAAAATAAAGGGTCATTGCTTGTTGTAAAGTGACTGTCTGGGTTTGTTAGATCTCTATGACATGTAGGCATTTATAGAGTTAAGCTAATAAGTGTTATCCAGTAGTCAAGAGTTCACTTCACCATTAGAGAATTTTTATAACAGCTAAAGCCAGTTTAGGCCAAGACAAGCCCAGATAACTGATGAAATCCTGCAGTGTCCGGTCAATACAGCTCCTGTGGCCTTTTAGTAGTACATGCACAAGTCATATTTATTGGACTACGGGTATATCCACAAAAAGAAGAGAGACTGCTATCCTTTTTTTCCTAGAAATAGTTCATATACAGCCAAAAAATTTATTTACTCATGAAAGTTTCTATATTTTACCCCATGTGTAAATCTTTTATCTCACCACCTATTCACAAAACTCAAAGATTCAGCTGTCTCTTTAATTCATGGAGTACTGGATAGGGCTCCCTCTTGTTCAAAACTATATATGCTTCTTCATTCCCACTGTTAAGTTCAGCAGTGCAAGAAGCAGAGAAAACTTTGTTCAGTCAAAATATGTGAGGAAATAAAAAATGAGTAATATGACTATTTTTGCAATGTGATATCCATATATTCATGGTTGAGGCTTAGAAATAAAAATTTGTTTAAGCCCTAGATGTTGCAGTTACTTAACTAGCAAACCCCAGAATGTTACTCAAACAATTTGAAGTAAAAAATATATAATTCATTATTTGTGGGAATCTATATTCCAGGATGACAGATACAAAAAAAAACTCAGAACAGAAAAAATTATAGTAAAATTACAAGGAAGAGAGATCAGAGAATCACAGAATGGTTAAGATTGTAACTTGCTGGAAGTGTAGTTTGTATCACCACCTAGATAATTAATTAAAGCTTTTAACAGGGCAGGTGCCATTAATGACCTCTGGGTACACTGCTAGGTACTGGTCTTGAATTAAACTTCAGGTTGCTAGTCTCCACAGTCTGGGCCCAGCCATTGGGCCTTATTTCAATCCACATCACTGTCTGGTCATCCAGCCCACACATCAGCAACATATCTATGAGAATCTTAGGGAAGACAGTGTAAAAGGCGTTCCTGAAGTCCAGGTAGGTAATATCCATTTCTGTTTCCTTGTCTACTGGGACAGACAAGTCATCATATAAGTTTATCAAGTTGGTCAAGCATGATTTACTCTTGGTGAAACCATGATTACTAATCCTGACAACTTTCTTGTTGTTCACGTGTCTGGAGATGGTTTCCAGGAATAGCTGTTCCATCACCTTATCAGGGATCAAGGTGATCAGTCTTCAATTCCTTAAGTCACTTCCTTCTTTTCCTTCTGGAAGGTATGAATGATGTTTGTTTTCCTTCAGTCCCTGGGAACTTCTCCCAGTTGAAATGATCCATCAAAGAATGTCAATAGCAGCATCACAATGAAATCTGTCAGATCCCTTAACACTTATCAGGGCACATGGATTTATGGATTTCCATTTGGCTTATATATTCCCTTATCTGGATCTATGTCTCCTCCAAAAAGGGTGTGTCTTCTTTGGTTCCAACCTTTCCCCTGGTCTCTTGGATCTGAGATTCCTGGAAGCCAATCTGACTAATAAATACAGAAGCAAGGAAGGTATTCCGTACCTCAGCCTTTGTCCCATGTGACCAGGTCCCCCCTATCTCACTGAGTAATGGGCCCACATTTTCCCTAGTCTTTCTTTTGTCACAGTCCTGGTTCTGACCCAGATGAAGGGAAAGGGGTGTAACAAAGATACTTTGTTATTCGATACTATCTAAAATAATTGCTGGGGCAGACAAAAGGAACTCTCTCACTCACTTCTGAGAAGAAAGGTCATTCCCTTCCAGTCAGGGAAAAAACATGACAGAAGGAAGGTCTGTCTACAGTTGTTTTTTGTTGTCCTGGGCCTGGTGAATATTCTGCATAAAATTCACCCTCTCTTTATACACTTCTGTTTATAGTATTGTTGCTGTTACTATTCCTTTTCCTATCCCATTGCTGCTTCCAGTAATTGGTTCTTATCTCAATGATCTTTGCCTTTTGTGCTTCCAGCTGGAGGGGAAAGAGAAGCGAGTGCTAGGACAGTTTTGGTGGGACCACTAAATTATGGAATACCAGCCCTAAATCATGACAGCCTCAATTGGTCACCAGTGCTTTTAAGAAGAAGTATCCCACTACATATTGATTGGGAAACTATGAACAACTGTATAAACAATGATTTTAAAACCAAATCTGCTACTACCACAGTTTCAGCTGCTGTAAAGACATGAAGTACTTTTAATGCTTAGATGAAGCTTGTAAGTTAGCAGACAGCCTCATTTCCATAGCAGCCAAATTTTATGAAGCCCTAAGCCAATTATTTAATTAGCTAATTTGCTCAGTCACAAATAATTTGCACGTAGCTCTAAATGTCAGATTTGAAAACACTGGGGAGACTTAGTCCTAGTGGAAAGCACATTACTGAGAGTAGAATTCCCTTACAAGGTTTTTTCTGGAAGTCTCAACAGGTTTGAAGGCTGAAGATCAGTTTGTTTTGGTGATTTTGTTGAGGAGTAGGGAAGAAAGAGGAGAAAACAGTAGCATTAGTTTTCAAATACATGATAGATGGTGAGCTTGGTTACAGGAACAATTCCTATAGAGATATCCTATCTCTCTAATATTTTATTTTAAATAATTTGAATAATTAAATAATTTGAACACGTATGTTCATGAGACAAATAGGCTTGTCCATCTTCCAAACTGATATTAGGAAAGGGGATTTTAGCCCTTTGGAAGAAAAAGAATGTCTGTAATTTCCTTTACCCCATATTCTTTCTATCAGTTTATTCTGTTCCAATCTTCAAATATGTTGTTTTCAGAGTTCTCACCCTTTCTGGTCATTAAACCTTTCTGTCTGTGTAGTGATATTTTTAAATAGCTCTGACTCCCTGTATCTCTGCTCTTTCTATGGTTCATCTAATTTTCCAGGACAGGAGGAAAACAAGGAAAAGAATTTTAAAACTCTTTCCCTGTCTTTTTACCACTTACTAATCTACTGTAAGAATTAGAGAACTGGCAAAATAGTCTGCTAGTTTTTCTCAACATTAACTTTGCTTACCTGCTGAGTAAAATCATTCTCAAGAATTGTTCTTCTAAGAATTTCCCCCATCCTTGAAATTAAGTAATTGGCAAGTGTTTCCTTAATGCTTGCAATATTGACATTATGGGAAGATGAGCACAGAGAAAGCAGCTTTGGAAAAAAAAAAATTAATAGGTAAGTGTTTTGCTTTTCTCCCCATTAATTGTAATTTCCTAAAACATTAACAAAACCTCTTTGCAGCAACTCCTCTTCCCCACTAAGTAAAATATTTCTTTTTCATGTGTCTGGTTAGGTTTCTTGGTCTCATTGGAATTCCTATCACACTATTGTTTCCCCCTTAGCAGCTGTGATGCTTCTCTCTCCCTGCAAATACTTTTGGTCTCCTCTATCAAGATTATAGTTGATGAGTTTTCAGGAGAAGAAAAAAAATTCCTACACACAAGTAGGAAGACAAAGGCAAATCAAAGTTTTCAGTATTCAGCATTTCTTAAATATCATATTTTTAAGTCACCAACTTTTTTTTTTTTTTTGAATGGTCTGAAAACCGTAGTTCTGAATACTGAGTGATTGCAGAGACCACTAAAGGATTTTGTTCCTGATGGCTTTTTTCTTTCTTTATAGTGCTTCTCTGTGTGACCTGTCAGCTTTACAGGTACAGTAAATGAAGTATGCTTTGAAGTCTTCATCCACAAATTATTTCATGTACTAGTGAATGTTGTGCTTAAAGTTACATATAAGCAAACTTTGTTGACCTCAGTTTTCCATTTGAAAATGTTTGAATAGGAAAAACACTCTGGAGAAAGCAGTAAAAATTTTTCTGCTGCTATTTTTTTATGTTCAAAACAATTACAATAATCCAGGTTTGTGGACAAATACATATAAACCAGACTACTGATAGTACATGTCATGTAATGATTTGTGTCGTAATTTCCTGTCTCTCTCTCACAAGCACACACACTTACACATGCACACACATGAATACTATTTATTCAGCCCTTATCTCAGAAATATTAGGATACTGCTTTATAAATACTGAAAACAAACTGCAAAGCTATTCTTATTAGCTCTATTCTCTGTCTTTCTATGTTTATTTTTTCTAAGGATAAAAGGAGAATTAAAACAACTCTCTTATATTGTCAAAAAGCTAATTAAAGAAAGTTAAAAATCATATAAACATAAAATTTATCATTACAAAATAACAACACTCAAGGCCAAACAAGCAGATGCCTAGAAATCCCTAATCTCTCTAGTTTTGCACATAATTCAACCCTCATATGAATGCTAAAGGTAATATTGGCTCTGAGAACATAGATGTTTATCCTGAGGCCATCAGCAATAAAGCTGGCTTCATGTAGCATGATAAGTAAATGTAGATACATATTAAAGGTATTATTGGTTTACTACCTTATTTCCTTCACGTTGTAGGCAAAGCTTCCATCTGTTGTTGTACAATATTAAGCTCCCCCATTTAATCTACTTATTGTTTAATTTTCTGTCTTTTGTTTTGAAAGACAAGTTTTCATTTTTCAATCATTTACTGCAACATTATTTTTTCAACATTGCCTACATTGTTTTCTTGCTGTAACTTCATTTACTATGTCTGAAACTAGACAAAATATAGCAGGAAAACAAAGAGTCATAAATAAAGCAATATTTTCTCTGAATACTGCATATGTGTTCCATAGTTGAAGGAGGGCAAGACACTAGTACCAGGGATACATCAAAAATACATATACTAATATTTCATAAAAATTAAGATTTCTTCTAACATATCTTTATTTGCACATCATGCAAAAGGCCTGTATCAGTTGCAAATAAAAATAAACCTTTTCCTTTTCAGATAAGGATTTAGACAGCAGGTTTATTTTTTTTTTTTTAATTTGTCTACTGGCTTATGTGNTAAAACTTATTTTATAAAATAAAAGTGGTTTAATTTCTTGCCGTATAAAAGGAACTGACATCTGGATACATTTTGTAAAAATGTTCTTTTTACTGATTTATCTCCTTGGTTGAAAGAATGACAACAATACTGCAGTCAGCTGCATTCCAAATTTAAAAATTTTGATTTAAAATGACACATGGAGTTGAATGATCTTCCAATTCAGATTTAATAAAGAAGTCCATAATGACATGAGTCTCATAACACATTATGGGACAGTGAAACTCTTTGTTCCTACTCTGACAGAATAACTCAAATACTTTGCTCATAATGGTTCCAGAAGGTGGTGGAATTATGACACTGGAAAGAATAAATCCAGTGATTTTTTAAAGATGGTGTTTTTTGTTATAGCCATGATATAACTGTTGTCTTAACTCTATTAGTGCTGGTTGCAAATTGCATTTTAATACTGTGGAGTTTCTGTATTTCATTTTCCCAGGAATTTATTATATTTATTTCTCCTTTCCTTGATTTAACTTCAAGCTTAATTTTAGTGAAAAAATTAAAATAAAAAGAACAACTATGAATATTTTTAAAAGTTCTGTAACGTTAATTAAGAACAATAATAAAGTAGGTGGACAAGTACATAAACCCAATATTGCCTTCATTAAAGAGATTTATAAAATAGGGAGCTTAATACATAGATACTACTTTCCATGATTTGCCAGTGTAAATATAGTGTTTCCCCTAAAATGAGACAATTACTCAGAATGTTTTATAGCTGACCAAGACTTGGTGTAAAAATCTCATACTTTCTGATAAGCTGCAATAAGAAGGAAGTACCTCTGGTCGAAAGAATATAAATTCAACTCATAAAATGATTCTTTTAACATTCTCATTTAATATAAGATATTCAGTAAATAAAAATATAATCGGTCCTAGGTCCATTCAAGGATTATTCTTCAGCAATTTAGGTAGCAGGGATATTTGTTTAAGCAGATGGACATTAGTCATTTTGGTTGTCATAAATAACATTGCATATTAAAACATTAAGAATTCAAGTGCTGATTCAGAGGAATATTTTTACTTTAGTGTATGTGATATAGTGAAATAAATGTTCCTATCAGAATAGCAGGGGATAAGTTTTTTAAGTACCTCAGCAGAAGACATATTACTAAATCGTGAATTTTTTGAATTATGCATGGTAGAACTTCATGACTTCCTGTTATATTATGAAATCACAGAAAAAAATCTCTGGGAAATGTGAAGTAAAATGACTTTGTGAAGGAAAATCAGAGGGGGCTGCCCAAGAAAACTGAGTTTGGGTTCAGTTTGGGTTCTCACCCTATGCTAAGCAGTCACATTAGAGCATCCAATTGTCATCTCAGGCCTCAAAATTTACCAATTTATAAAACTAAATCACTAAAACAGTACAGTTTGACCAGCATAGATAGCAGTACTGCAACAACATGAACACAGTGAGGTAAAGGCCAAAGGACTGAGCCTTAAATTGGCCCCTGGATTAACATACCAATGCAATAGTTCTCTGTGCTGCCATAATTCAATCACTCCCAGCAAAGACATTCTCCTCAAATCTGGTAAATATTCACGGGAGGGATATGGATGAATTGCTTAGGAAATCTATCTGAATCTTCAGACAGACTTTCTGAAAGGTATAATCAAAAGGAAATTGTCCTTATGCAGGGGGTAGTGAATATCAAAATGAAAGGGGTAATAATAGAGTCTCACAAACATAAAGAGACTGTCAGCCCTCTCTTATGCAGAAAGGATTGAAAGTTTCATCATAGCTAGACTTGGCGAATAAAGATTTGGGAGGGTTTTACCCACGTTGGATTGAAAGTTTAGAGATGTGTAAACACATTAAGGTCAGCCTTTCACTCTACCCAAAACTGATTTGGACAGGTTTACTTCACAATAAAAGTAGAATGCTTTGTGTTAAGGGTATTCTCATCTTACTTATGCTAGTTTCCCCAAGGCTTTAATAAACATAACTGTTTGCTTATCTTCTTCTTGTGAGTCAAGACAAGCCCCTAGAAAACAGAATGATGAGGAAATATATGTGAAAAAAATAATTTGACAACCTCATATTTTGTAAGGTGTTCTAATTAACTTCATAGAGTAGGATTCATCTTTCATATTTTCAGACATCTAAAAGTAATTATCTATGTCAATGCCAGTCATCTTGTTTCCCTTTCTCAAAAGAGAAATAGGTGTCAGCATTCTTTCTAAAGTGAGTACCTAAAATTCCCCACAGAGATGTCAGTATCCCTCCTCCATTTATATACAAGGTCTCTCTGATAACCAGTTTAGATTTATGTGACTTTTTGATGCCTAAATGTAAATTAAATGAATGACATCCATTCTTCTTTAAGAACACTTTATTTGTCACAAAACCAAGGCAAACCTGAAATATCGGTTTAGTAATACCACATTGAACTGATTTTTTTTCCCCTCTGTTAAATAGTACTACTTTGCAATTATACATGGTACAATAGATTAATTTATTACCAGTCTGCAAAGAACGAAGCTATGAATTCTCTGAATTATTTGAGGGTTTGTAAATACACAGGTATTAATGATGATATTTTTTCCAAATACTCACAGAATTAGAAAAGTTTTGTTTGTTTGTTTGTTTGTTTTTAGTTCTGATACCACTTCTGGATAATTCTGTACTGTTCACTGAACACTAACAGAGAACAATATTGAAATCATGTGTTATTATGATGACATAACGTACCCAAGACCTTGTCTCTGTTAAACCATGATTGTATCAAGGTCAGTAGGATTATTAGTATTGACTTCCACATGGCTAGTATTCAGAATCTTGTTCTATCAGACTATGTCAGATCCAAGCAAGATGGTCTGAATTAAGATTGACACCCAGCAACTTCTTAGGTAGAAAAACAAGGTTTATCTTGGCTACATAAGCTGTAAAAAGGATCCCAGTGGGACTAACAAATGCTCCCGTCAATGGGCCTCTTGATTACAGTGAAATTAGTGGGGCTCAGCATACAAGATATACTATGATTGAGCCTTAATGTGGTTTGACTAAGCTCCAGATGGAAAAGTCTGGTGAGAATTTCTAACAAACTCATACATTCCTAGGAAACACCGCTTTCTGGCAGGGTTTTACAAGCCACAATCCTATCCAGATGGAATTGTTTGGGCCTCTCATTGATTCAGAACATGTTTCTTTCTAAAAGAGCTGATCAGACACTGTATAAATGAAGCAGTTGCCAAATTCAAGTCCCATTGATTCTGCCCACGTGGATGTTGTTAACTTGGACTTCAACAAAGTGCTTGACATTGCTTCCCACAGCCTTCTCCTGGATAAACTGGCAGATACAGATTGGATGTATAATCTGTGAGATGGGTGGGAAATTGATAGGCTGCATTCAGAGGGTGGAAACCAATGGTTTTTACTAGGTCTGTCACAGGTGGGGTCCCCCAGAGGTCAGTACTGGTTTAGCACTGATTCTTTTAAACATCAGTACTAAACTAAGCATCAGTACAGAAGCTACCCCATGCTTTTAAGCATCTTTATAAATGATCTGGATGACAGGATTGAAAGCACCCTCACCCAGTTTGTTGATAACACCAAAGTGGTGAGAAGAACACCTCAGAAAGGAGAGATATGTTACAGGGAGACCTACACAGGCTGGAATAGTGGCCTAGCAAGAACAGTATGAAGTTTAATAAAGATGAGTGCAAAGTCCTGCACCTGGGATGAAATGATCAAAGAGTCCAATACAGGCTTGGATCTGTGTGGCTGAGGAGCAGTCATTCTGAAAAGGACCCAGGAGTTCTGATGGCAAGTAAGCTGAACACAAATCAGCAGTACATCACTGCAGCAACAAAGGCAAATCAGATACTGGACTGCATCCACAGGGGCATTTCTTAGCAGACCTAGAGACATGATCATTTCACTCAGCATTTGTGAGCCCCACCTAGAGAACTGTTTCTAATTCAGTTCAAGATGGATGTGGACACTAGAGAGGATCCAAAGGAGGGCCACAAAAAGTATGAAAGAGCCTGAGAATCTACCTTGTGAGGAAAGACAAAAGGGACTAGGTCTTTTTCCCCTGGAGAAGTCTTGAGAGGGACCTTATCACAGTATTCCAGTACTTAAAGGACATTTACAAAGAGAACAGAGACTCTTTCTTCATGAGGACCCATACGGAGAATACAAGGAGTAACAGGTAGAAGTTGCACTGGTAAAGGTTTCATCTCAACATAAGAAATCTTTTACAACTAAAGTAACCTTCCCACTGACATGCTAGAGTCCATATCACTGGAAGTTTTTAAGGAGCCTTTGGAAATGGTGCTAGATAATGTCATTCAGCCATTCTTCCCCAAAAAAGATTAGGCCAGATGGTCTTCTGAGGACCTTTCCAACTTGTTCTGTTCCACGATTCTGATCTACAGTACTGAATTTGCCATTCTGAATATTATGTTAGCTCATTTCACCGATATAAGGTGAGTAATAGTCAATCTGATATCAGAAAATGAGAGGTCATTTTAAACTCATTCCTTGCACAAGCTTCCATGACCCTGTGCAATAGAGAACGTTGCCTATGGGCTACTGAGGTTCTGTTTTCTGTAAGGTCTCTATGACACATTGCATTTATTTTTTCATTAGCAGTGATCTTTCAGTTCATGTGTTTAATTTTAATTTTAAGTAGTATTAGTTGTTGCCATCATCAAAGTACAAAAACTTGTGGAGTGATCTGTGAACTCTACCCTCTTTAAGGCAGAGATCTGTATTTACCATGATAGCTGTATCTGGAGTACATATTTCTATCCTAATAGAGTTAAAATTTGCCTAGATTTGTAATGGGTCTGAACATTTGCAGGTTCTGTAGGTTAACCCTGATAAGGACCTCAGTCCCACACAGCTTGCTCACTATCCACAGTGGCATAGGGAGGGAATCGAAAGGGCAAAAGTAGAGGAAATTTGTAGTTTCAGGTAAAGACAGCTTAATAGGTAAAGGAAAAGCTGTACATGCAAGAAAAGCAGAACAAGGAATTCATTCATGGCTTTCCTTCATTGGGCAGGTGTTTATCTATTTCCAGGGAAGAAGGGTTCCAGCACTTGGAAAGACAAACATCATATGAACCTGTGATATCGCTTTGGTCAGTTGAGATCAGCTGTCCTAACTGCATCCCCTCTCAACTTCTGCAGCACCTTGTCACTGGCAGGGCAGAATGAGAAACCAAAGAAGCCTTGAAGCTGCCCAAGCACTGCTCAACAGTATCTAAAACACCAGTATGCTATCTACACTTACTTTCATCACAAACCCAAAACATAGCACCATGTAAGCTACTATGAAGAAAATTAGCTGTATCCCAGGCAAAACCACTACAGCAGTGAAATACTAATGTTTGTAATGTTCCTAACACCAACTAAGTTCTGTTTGGTAAAAATAAAACAGAGCCATCTTAAAGCTGTTCTAACTTCAAAAGCAGAAAGTAAGAGCATAGAATTAATTGTTTATTCTACTGAGCAGGTCATTAATAAACACTAGTTCCAATGAACAGAAACACCTAGACTTCTGTGCTTTTTGTCCACAAAAGAAGTTTAACTCATCAAATTGCACAAGCCTAAATTAATAAGTAAATTTGTAATATGCAACATGTAAATAAATCCTGCACTAAAACTTAAAAAAGTAAATAGGATTCAGGAACCCAGGGAATTTTTTATTTTTCTTTGGCTGAAGAATAAATCCACAGTTACCTATCTGGATGCGAGATAAATCTCATTTGACTTGTTTGGACGTGCGTGACAAAGCTTGCCTGGGTGGTTGTAGGATGTCTGTGTATAGGTGTATTACTCCCTAATATTTGATTTATTACCTTTTCAAGTGAGTTTGACTGTGAAGATGCTATCATGAAAAGCATGAGATGTCCATTATTCAGAAAGAGAAAAATTGTACAATATGCATTCATATTTCGACCAAGGTTAAAGAGCTAAAAGCTACTAAAAAGGTAATGAACTCTGTTCATACTTGTGATGTGATTCCTTTGCCTATTTTCCTTCATTGGCCTTGTACATTGGACAGTTTTGGACTAACAGTTTCAGATATATTTTAAAATTATAGTTTTTTGAAGACATTTCAAATTTTAGAAAGTAGCTGGCACTTCAACAGCAGACTTGGCAAAGGAAAATAAATGTTAAAGATCAGAGATTCATTTTCATTAAAAAATATAGCTACCTGAGCTCAAGACTAAGGAACACTGGCAAGAAGTCTGCAGATGCACTACTTGTTCTGTACCTTTTCTGCAGATATAAAATAATACTTTTTCCAGAATTGTCACAGGTAGATTGCATAACCAATAAATTTATATTTTTCGGTAAGCTTCAAAAATTCATATATATGGGACACTGTGGTAAAAATATTTTATCAGCATGCCACACTATTATCTGACAGTAAAGTCATAAAAGAATTATAGGCTTCTGGGTAATCTTTACTAGCATAACCATAACATCATCATGTCCTCTCCACATGCCCACTGAAAATCATTCTGAAAAAGGTCTTAGGGAATTAGGGAGGTTTGCTGTAAGTATCATTTGTTAATTACTCTCTGTAAAACTCTACGTTCATTTATCTCAAGAACAAGTATATGAGGTTTAAGTATGGGAGGTTTTAAACATTACTTTTTTTTTTTCTAAAGACTTTTCTGGAAAAAAATTTTGAAACTATTGTAAAAAGCGATAACAACTGAATACTACTTGAAAAGTGGGAATGCCAATACCCCAGTGGCATGGTATGTATGTATACATAACATGGAGACAGGGCCCAGTTGTAGCTCTTAAGAGCTGAAGGCACATCTGAGAGACAGAATAAGAAAGCATAGACCTTGAGCAAAGTACTTGGAGGCATTATATCTTTGAAAGCAATTTCTGTAACATTTATCAGAATTACTGTTGTGGGTTTCAGGACAACATACTACCAAAAGATTCTGTATCAGGCAAATTCTCTTCTACACAAGTCTATCTACCACCTTCCTGCACTTTTGCTACTGCAGAATGACTAATGAAAAGCAAAGACAGAAACACGAATTGAGTCAAAATGAAAAAAAATCTATGTTAGGATTCACAAATGGACTACTTTTTATTGGGCATAAAATACTGTCTTCTCTCACACTTTCAGTAAGTTTTGATTTTCAGACTTCAGTTCAATTAATTTGGGGATTTACATTAACAATTATTCTCATTTGTAATGTTAATATAGCTAAGAGATTCCTGTTTGCCATTTGTAATGCCCTTGATAAACATCAAAATAAACACAAATTCATTTTCATGACAATTGCAGCAAAACTAGCAGAAAGGTTGCTATTCCTCTTGCTAACCCCTCCAAAACCTAAGCAAACAACTTGTATTTTAGATGATTGAGGGGTTGGGGTTCAATTTCTCACATCCTTAAAAGAGTTTATTAACTTAATGATCCCACTGATCACTCCACATACAATATGATATATAACACAAATTTCTAACCTTTTTGAAGTGGGAAAAATCTCATTAGCCTGAAAATGTTGTTATGAATGTATGTGTGGACAATGACAGTGATTAAGATACTAGCTCCATCAATACAAATACTTCCTACTTTTTCTCGTGGAGATTCTAAAAGGTCATTGCATTGAAACCATCAGGTTGCACCCTAAGTTCTTCTGAGTGCTGCTATAGTTGGATTGTTACGGAGGCCTGCAGAACTGAGATACTACTTTCTTTCTTTCTTTTGAAGGCTACTAGATGTGCAAGCATATATTTGCAGTGAATGTGTTAAAAATGTGTTGTTTCTTTACAAACACTGTAGTATTACCTGAATTAGTATTACAGACAAAATGGTATCCTTATAAGTATTACTGATATGAAGGAAAAAAAGAAAAAATCCACCTTACAACTGTCTTGTGAAGACTTGACAACATGAAATATTTATTTTAGACCCCAAATCCAGACCCATATGAAAAAACATTTGGATTATTTGGTCAGTATTAAATATCTAACTGTAAATGAGCCACTCATTAGTGTTTGATAACACGAGATACACAAGAAATGCTGTCCCTTTGACTTACACAACACTGTGATACAGCAGTTATAATGACAAATGGAAAACATGAAAGGAAATCAAGCATTTCTGCAACAGAATTCACATCTAGTTCAGTAAGAGATGCCACATCCTTCTAAAGATATAGATCTGAAACCAGCAGTCTCCTGGAAATTTCAGGTACTTTGACTTGACAAGAAAATTTTAAAACACTTTAGTATTTTACACAGTAATAGTTGTACCTTAGCCACTCTAGTTATGAAGCTTGTAATAAAATTACTAAAGGGCTATACTTATATCCACATTTCATCTAACTCAAGTAGGTCTCAGATGCTTTGTTTTAAAATTCCTTTTCAGTGTTTATAAGAGACATGGGTGTCCTGGTTATAGTAGCCAGGATCAGTTTGTCACTGTGTAGGTGTGTATTCTAAACCCTCTATGTCATTTTTTCTCATGAACTGCTCACAAATGGGCCATTTGCAGCAGCTGCCTAGGACACACCAACTCCTCAAGCTACAAGCTGGGTGTTTAGGAACTTCTGTGAGATAAGGAAGTTTTCCTGTCTTCACACCTATGACTCAGGTGTGATAACTCCCCTCTGGGGGGCCTCTAGTGCCTTCACACTCACCTGACGGTCATGTTTGCTAATGGGCCATCAGGGATGCCAAAAATATGCTATGACTCATCTCACAGAGTAAATCACCCATTGTGAAACTCCCCACCCTGGGGGAGGGACTGGGCATTTCCCATCGGAGCCCAAGTACAGATAAGCTTGGGGTTTTAGGACTGGACTTTCTTGTCAGATGCAACAGCCTCAACAGGACAGGGACTCCTTCTATTGACTGGACTGCTACTATCATTTTCACCAGCAAGTTTTTCCTTTTCATTTTACTTTGAACTCAGGGGGGCTATATGGTGTTCAGCACAGGGGTTGGTGAGCTCCACTCTGCTTGTGCCCCACTGTGCTGGGCAGTACATCTGTTTTTGTGGATCAAAAGGATATTCCTTCTGTATCAGTGTATTTTGTGATTTTTTTTTATTTAATTGTTATTCTGACTTGCAATCCCATTCTGAGTTGGATTTATTACTCCTGTCAATTTAACTCCAAACCAGCACAAAGGGCAAGGCTGGTTTTGCTTATATATTTTATTTTGGAATACAAGGAGATGTGAAAAAACTAACATTTTTCCTCTGGGTTTTAAACAACTGGAGTGAAAATAGAACATGACTGTTCATATGAAAGAAGAAAACTATTTTATCCAATTTCCTATATAAATGTCAGTATTATGATGGTCAAATGATTAGAAAGAATTGCAACGAGATATAAATCGGAAAAAATCTCAGTAGAAAACATAGAAAAATATTGCAAACATAAGCCTTTGAAATTCGAAGTCTGTGAAGCCTGCCATTTGTCTACCTACCCTTTTCAGTGAATCTTCTTTTAATTGATTATCTTTGAGCTTAGTAACTTCATTATTCCTTTTAAACTCTTCTTTCATAAGCATTTAGAGATGACTATATTTGTCCTATAGTCTGTTTCAGACTTCATCAGGGCCTAAGTGGTTCTGCCCTTCTTTCCTCATATGCTATATAAAGATGAAGCATCAAATAAAAGACTATGTGATGAAATTATTTTAATTTTGTGCATGAGTCATTTTATTTGTACAGATGACAAATGTCATCTTTGACTTGCATATCATTTAGACGCTAGCTAAAGCAACACATTGTTTATTGAGGGCTGCATGAGATCTAAATGTTCCACAGTAAACCATTCACTTTATCCAGTCTGAAATGCTGTCAGATCTTGGTAAATAGCAAAAAAAAACCCCAAAACATAACAAAAAACCTAAATAAACAAACAAAAAACCCTGAAGTGTTTTATTTTAGTACACATTCTTATTTATTTGTGTTTATATAAAATGCAATTATCTCCTACTTCAGGCAAATTAAAATAACATCAATCATCCTTTTCATAATAACAATGCAAAAAGGAAAAGAAGCCTACAACCTTCAAGTGAAAATGTATTTCATTCTGATTAATCATTCTCTCATCTTTCCTTTCCCCTCTGCTATCACAGGAGTTAAAGTTACTATAATTGAATGCTTATTTGTTGCACAAACAATTAGTTTTTCACTTTCTTCTTAGTTAATTTCTTTTTCAAGGATATATACATACAACTTAAAGGTAAAGGGTCTACTATATTTACTGTTTAACATGCTGTATATCACAAACTGACACTTTTCCTAACTTGTTCGTCCCCATAATATGTATTTGACAAAAAAGCTTACGTTCCAAATGGTGTGCAGCTTCAGTAAATGACATAGAAAAGATATTTGTTCATTCTTTTGATATTTTAGTACAATAGCTACACTAAAACAATAGAATATAAACACTGTAATAGAACAACATTTTTAGTACCATAAACTAAACAAAACTCTCTTCAAAGTAATTTTTTCTTGTTGCTGTTGTTCAGAAATAATTTTAACAGTCTTTCAAGTCTTTGAATCATTCTTTCAAGAACCTCATCAAAACTTTATCTGTTATCTTTAAGATTACATATGCCAAACAACACTGAAGGAGACACATTGCTGTCTTATTCCTTCTCACAGAAACAGTACTCCTACAATTTATACACTCAAAGCATATAATGGTCTTTCTGCCTTAGACTTCATCTCAGTTACTTTTGTATTAAAATATGTTAGTCACTTCCAAAGTAATAATTTTCCCTGTTCAATGGAATTACATTTCTGTTTCCTAAATAAACACATTTACCATGTTAAATTTGTTAGCAAAAATGAATAGTTCTTAGACACATATGTACATTTACTGGACCCACCTTAACAAATTCTTGCAACAAATCTATACAGCTGCATTATATTTAACATGATCTACCACTTCACACATTTGTGTCATTCACACAATTTAGAATTATAGATTTATTTCAAATTAAAATTAAAAAATAAAAACCTATCAAAACATTACTTTCAAAACCTGTTGAGTGACACAACATCCCCCTTTAATGATGATTTTCCACTGATAAGCAGTCTTAGCTCAGTTCTTATTCAGTTCAGTTTCAACTTTGCTGAGCACTTGGTGGCCTCTTCTGGCTCTAAAATCTCTGGCTTTCTGACAGTTGCAGCTGACTTCTGTTTTTTGAAGGGTTTTGGGGAACAAAAATCACTCTTCTCAACACATCCCTAGTGCACAGCATTTTGAATATAGAAAAGTTGTACTCAAATCACACATCCCACTACCATATGCTGGGACCTGATAGAATGCTTTATCCCTCCTCACAAAAGTGGTCTGATCTGCTACTGGTATGGTTCATTTTCTTCCACATTTATCTCAAATGCAGGCTTATATTTGTTGTTCTGAGTGCTGAAAGAGATGCCTAATCTTAACCAAGGTCACTGACTTAAATATAATAGTACGGGAACAGACACAAGACCCTTGGGGGAGGATAAATTAAATGACTGGCTCATCCTTTCTGACCTCAAACTCTATGACATTTTTCATGTGCCTGGTTTTGACTAGCATGTGGTGGGAAAAAAAAGAGAAGGCAATTCATCACTCTGGCTAAAAAATGAAGAATGACAAGCCCCCTTTATTTTTTATTTGAAGCCATCTAAATTTTAAATTTGTTTCCGCATCTTGGTGTATGCTCATGTCTGCACTGTTCCTGTTTTGGATTTTGGCAGCCAATTTTGGGCTGCATTCCTTGAGAGTACATAAAACTAACATTGTTATGTGGATCTTTTGACAGGCAAGACGCTCATGCAAAGCAAGATGAATGGGATGTCAGTTTTCCCTATCATGGGATTTCCATGATAGTACCCAGATGAGAACTGTGAGATCTTGTCATAGAGGTGAAACAGACCAGATATGGCTTCAAATGGGGCTCTAAATCTCATATAGTTTTGAAGCTACTGCTAGAGCACTGAATTTGTCATAAAAGACTTGTCAGTTCAGAGTTCATTAAGGTAAAAGATGAGAGTGTTTTATCTGGACACTCTTGAGCCCTCCTATGGTAGGCGTGTGGACAAGTTACAGCCCTTGAAAGTAAAAAAAAAAAAATGTACTTCTGAAGTGTTTTCTTCCAGCTTTCCTTTGGATTGAATCTCTGTGGAATAGCTGCTCCTGGTATATAAGTATTTCTTTTCCTTGTTTGTCTTTTTTGGCTTCTTTGTTAAACTTGGAGGTGTGTTTGTGATGTCAATTCAAAGTCCCCTGAGATTTGGCTGGAACTTGAGGTGAGGTGTTAAACTTCACAAGACTGAATTGGAACACTTAAGGTGAGAGACAGGGTTTTAATCACTTGCACTGTGGCTGCCACAGTAGAAACTTTGTGACCTCAGCTGAGTTTTCTTTTACTCAAAGTCCAAAATCAATAGAAGTATTCAACACTGGAGAAATGACTTGTGTTTAACTTTGCCCCCAAAGTTGGGAAGCATCAAAAAGTGTATTTCTCTGATGTGCAGTTTAAAAACTGTGACTCTGAAATGCTGAATTTCACTATTTTGAATTCCATGTTTCATAAATAATTCAGAACTGCAACACCATCCTTGACAGAACACTTATTCCTTCTGCTTCTCAGTCATATTTACTTCACATCACAAAGGTTTGCTCTTGTACTAAGGTGCATCTTGATATTTTTGGCAGATATTAAATAAGAATAGGAAAAATAACATCAATAATAATAATAATCAACAAAATAACAACAATATTTATGTGGATCACCTATAGTTTTCCAAAGATTTTATCTTTGCAATAAAATTATTTGTAATACACTTATTGCAGTGCTAAAACTAGTTATATAAATTGATACATAAAAATCAAGAGAAAATATATAAAATTATATAGATGCTGGAAAGCAAAATAGTACAAATTCACTAGGCCACATCTTTTTTTTTAGTTTGAGTCCTAGCTAGTACACTCATTGAGTTCTTCACAGTATCATAGAAAGTTCATATTGATAACAAAGCAATGCCAACCATGCAAAAAACATTAATTGGCCATATATGCACTGTAATTATTTCTTTGTGCCTTATGCACATTTTGGTGCAGCCTAGTAAATTATTCAATATGGTGTGCCAATAAACCCCTGTAACTGTGCTGCACTCAATTCTGTTGCAGTAATCCCAGGTGTACATGACAATGACATTTATAGTTTTTCACTCAGCATATGAGTACATGAGTATCAACAGTTCTGAGGCACAAGGAAATAAACTATGAGAAAAAATAACACTACATACCTCCTGACAAGTACTGACAAGGATCCTAGTCCTGCAATTGTATCTCATCTTATGATTTAAAAGAGCTTATGAACAATAGTATGACTGTCAGATCCTCCAGGTCTGTATCATCTTTCTGTTAACCAGTAAAGTATGTTGAAAATCTGTCTCTGAAAAGAAAAAATATCTTCTTTGGCATTTCCATGGTCTAACAACATGAATTTTAAAGACATATACCACTCATCATATAGAAAATCTATGGAACTCGCTGCTTAAGAAGCTAAAGTATGTGGAAGGAAAGGAATATGGAAGTACAGAAACAATACTGTGTAGATCTGTTGTCAGAAAATAATTTATCACAGAAAATTAATTTATGTCTAGCAATATTTCTTCAAGTAGCTGTTACTAAGGAACACTGGATACAACAGCTGATGAACTGATTTTGATCCAGTATAACAAGATTAAAGAGCAAGTGAAACGTACTCCAGTTATGTATGAACCATCAGCTGCACAAATATAAGATGGAAAACAACTGGCCAAATGGGGATGATCTGGGAATTATAGCGGATTGCTCTCTAAGCATGAGTCAACTGTGTTGTGTTGTTACAAAGAAAGTAAATATCAGACTGCCATGCACGAGCAGAGCATCCTCTGCAAAACATAGCCAGTAATCCTTGTGCTTATTCAGCAGTACTCAAGCCTCAGTCGAAATGCTGTGGCTAGCAATGTGCTTAACAATCTGGAGGCAGCACAACTGGAGAGACAATTGTAGCATCTGAGCTGTAGTTCAGCTATATAGAAGACAATTTGTAACAGTAAAGACAGTGAAAGTTTAGGACAGGTTTTCTGAGGATCTCATGAACACCCTTTGTAAGCGTTTAAGACCAAACTGAGAAGGTATCAATCAGGAATGACAAAATCCTGGCTTTGGACTGAAGAATGGGCTGGAGTGTCTCTCAAAGCTTCTTTTAGAAACATTTCCTAGGACTAATTCCCTTAATGTCACCTTTTCCTATACAAGTAAAGAAAATGGGTACATAATATCTCATTAGATTTGTAGTTCATCAGAAAAAAGCAAGACTCTTGAATGTAAAAGCTTTTATTCCATCCTGAATGAAAGCAAGCTTTGTTCTTCCTTTCATCTGAAAAAAAGTATGCTTTCCAAAATAAGGTTCATCATGAGGGAAAATGACTTTTTCTCAAGTTTACTTATTTTAGTTTTTGTTTGAATGTTTGTTTCTATTTAATGTAAATTATTTTATCTCTGAAGAACAGAAATCTACTCATAAGTCTCTGCCATGACTTTCAGTGACACCAAAAAAAGTTCACTTTCGCAAAATTTTCAGATGTTTCCTTTGATAAGTCACAAAAAAACTATCTAAGTACAATCTTATAGGAAGGTTTAACATAACTGATAGAAGTGTTTATCTACTTCATGCAATTTAGCAATCAAAGAAAGAAGGACAAAGATCAAGGTGGGCTTTCTGGCCAACTCTCCCTTATAATTTATCAGCCAGGCTTTGTGTCAGTAGTAGCTAGAACTATAAAGTAATCCAATGGAAACTGATTTTTTAAAATACATATTTTCTGATTCATGAAAACATCACCACTCACTCCTTAACTTTTTTGCTAATTTTTTTTTTTTTTTTGAGTACTAGGCAAAATACTGTGGAAGGCAATTTTAAATGAACAATTCTAACATGAAAGACAATGGAAGGGGAATGTCAAAATACCATTTATTATAGCATGTTTCTACACCTTCTGCATGTCATAGAAAGGTGACAATATTACTCAGAGAGAATCAAGACTTTTAATCAAAACTGGTATCTTTCTAAGAGATCTATTGTCCTTCAAGCAGGAGATACGAACTTGAGATATGATTTATTGGTTTGGATTTCAAGGCCTGTTACACAGGATTTGGAATAGATAATCATAATGGTTATTTCAATCTGAACAGTAGACATATCTGAGTTCAGTATGAGCGCATGGGAAGGCAGAATAACTCAATGAAAACAAATAATCTGAAAAGCAGTAGCTATAATGAAAAAAAACCTCAAAAAATAACACAAAAAAAATGCCTCTTATTTTAAAGTAAAGATCTATGACTTTTAGATGTGACCTTACACTTCCTGCTCTATTCCCCATATGTTACTATTGGCATGTTGACCAATTCAGTAGGATTTCTGAGATGAAACAAATCCAAGATGGAAACTAGAAATTATGTTTTCTGGATGAAAGATATGGACTCAGTAAGAGGAAAACAAATAGTAAATTGGTTGGTGGTAAATCAAGAATGTAAATCAAGAAATAATTTAGCAGTGTTTCCATGCTGCATTTGTTCTAATGCGCTACTGGTCATGGTAGTAGCATGGTCATGGTAAAAACTTGCTGTAGTTGTTAAAGTAGCAGATATAAGAATAGACCACACAGGGAGCAGAAACACAGAGTAAGAAGTGGTCATTAAAGTCACAATGAGAAATATGACCTTGTCTTTTAACAGCAGAGGTGTTAACACAGCAGACTGCCTTCTGACCACATTGCTCTTTAAGGGGTTGATTTAAAATAGACCTCAGCTGGCGTGCTTGGAAATGCCATCCTTTAGCAACATGAGAATGCAGCATAGAACTAGAAAAGCATTTTATGCCTATCCCTGTATTACTGGATCTGGGAGTGCTTTTGTCAATGGTTGTAATTTTTAGCTCCTTCCCTCACTTTCAGAAATGTCTGTTCTGTGTTTCATGAAAAGGAAATTGCAGGACAGACAAGGGGCAGACCTTGCTTTAAAAAGACCTCAGGGTTATTGAAGCACCTCCCAACAATTCATGAAATACTTAATCTCTGCTACTATAAGCAACTATATCAAATTTCATCCCAAATTTAAGAAACTACAACTTAAAAATATGTTTTTACTCAGTTGTGTTCTAATGACTCACAGATGAAATAGTGAAACATTCTAATATTAAGAACCTTCTTGTAGTGTTTGAACCAAAGTTATTGATCAACAATATATATTCTCTTATTCTGTTGAAATTTATTCTTTAGATAAATAGATCTTCATTCCACTTTCATTTTAGCCATCTGAAGTCTTCTTCAACATAAAACCCTTCCTCATATTAGTAATAAGTCTGAATTAAGATTTTTTTTTTTAATATGACCAGAGCTGTGTATAGTATTGTTACACACAAAATCAGTGATTAATGGGTCAGGACCACCTTGTGGGGATGCATGTGTGTGTGTGGAGGGAAAGGGGTGGGTCAAATCTCACAGAGGTGTGGTGGTGTCATATCCCTCATGGCACGCCCTGTAGCCCACACAGGGAAGCCCAGGAGCATCTGCCAGTCACAAACAGCCCGGGAAATCCATAATGCCACACAGCTCCTGGAGCCCCTGACCCTGCTGGGATTGGCAGGGACAGTGAGAACACGGTCCCTCATCCTGGTCTGGAACCCCAGAGTAGCTGGTGGGTCAGAGGCCCCACCTGATGGGTTTAACTGCAGAGGCCAGAGCAGATAAAACCAGAGACATATTTGCCACGTCACAGGCCTGCCATCTGAATGTGTGAGAGCCGGTCTTCCACAAAGTCTCAGTGGTAGCTATCTCTCCCTTTTCTCCTCTCTCTTCTTTCTCCTTTGGCTTCTTTTTCTTCTTTTTCTTTACTTCTTTCTTGATGCTTTGGGTGGCTTGGATCTAGAGGGATTGGATTTGACTTAAGTGTGGTGAATTGATTATTGACTTGGGTGTTGTTGATAAATATGTGCCAAGTTGGTATTGTGATGGAACATTTTGTCTAGCTTGTGTAGTTCCCTTTTTGAATCTTTGCCAAGTTCACTTATTTTCTTCCTTAAATTAGTAAAGAAACTCCTTGGGAACAAGGCCATAGCTTATTCTTTTGACATTTTCTTAAGGTATTAAAGAATCCTATATATATAAACATTAAAGTAAAACTCTCAGCAGAGCTTGTGAGCCTCCAGCTCCAGGTCTGGAGTGTTACAAGCATTACAGACAGATACAACTAATGTTTTGTTGTTGGAAGGATTGTACTTACTTTTCAGGGAAGTAAATCAAGTGATGTTGAATAGTAATTTTTCCTGTTTTCATTTTCCATACCTGTTCAAAAACCCTTTCACACCCATTATGCATACTAAAAATAATAGTATGAGGACCAGTAAGCAGTCGACTAGTTTCAGCAATTAATAGGAACAAAAGGCAATGGAAAATAAAGAGATCAAGTTGCTTAAAAAATAATGTTCTGATGATAAAAATGTTTGACACAAATATTTCTGTTTCCTTGACATTTTGGAGGGAAGATATCCTATATGGTTGAAAGTCAAAATAAGATTTCAATTTTAATCCTTAAACCTAATATACTATATGAGTTAATTACACTTAAAATTTAAAAGTATATTGCAGTTCTCTAATGTTTTGAATGAGTAAATCAGTGTTTGCATAACAAAACATTTAAGGTCTTTGAATCCATAAAATGCCTTGAAATACCAACTTTTGTTCTCATGGGAAATCTATTATTCAAAATGTAGGAACATCTCAATAGATAGCAATTTCTGTTTTCTTAGCAACTCTACTAATACCTAATTAACAACCTTTTGACTTGGACAATTACTGTTCATCAGAGTTTCTAAGTATTTTTTAATTAAAGAAAGATATAAATTGTATGTAATATGCATCTAATAATTTAAAATGTTTGAAAAAATATAGTAATTTGTCTTAAATTACAATTCAGTGTGTTTTAAAGTGGGGGATTCAATACTCTTAAGATATGGCTTAATTCTAGTGCTACAGTTTCTATAAGTGACTTATTAGTGACTAAGATGCTCCTTTCCAGCTCATCAAGTATTAACAATTTTCCTTTTAACATGCGCCCATGATTTTCCTTTGAAGAGTGCAGTTTAGGACTGAAATCCAGGAAAGAATCCTGGAATGGCTTTTCATCTAATTTTCACAATAAATTCCTTGAGTATTAGATGGAAATAACAATGGAAAGATGTCTTTCCAAGGCACTTGATAAGGATTTTCAAGAACTTTTCACTGGCAATTCTTTGGTACAATCACCAAGTCAGAAATATTCAGTCCTACTGAGTATAGGAACAACTTTCCTCAAAAGGGACAGAACCTTTTGTGACTCAACTGTGTAAGAAAATTCCCAAAAGAAAAGACAAATGTTAGAACATAGTATAAACCACAGTCTTCCTAAATTAACAATGGACTTTAAAGGCAAAACTTGGCAAGTATGGAAAGGATCCCATGTGCCAGCAGGGCACAGTGGTAGTGGCAGAAATGCTCTTGCAGCACTGGAAGACAACATGCAATGATGCTAAATAGAAAACAGCCATACGAATATGACTCTGAGTTTGTGTCACATAGAATTTCTGAACTGAGCAGAGGATCCAGTCTTACATAGTCTCATGTAATGTTACTTTCCTTGTGTTTTAAGCAGGGCCCAAAAATTCAGTCCTAAGAGCTTTGAAAGTTATATCTTGGCATATCTCTTTCAAGAAAGTAATCAGATCTCAAATTCACTTACAGTTAAGAAAATAAGGGGTGGAAAAACAAAGGAAGATGACTAAATGGTCTTAGATGTCTTTTCTAACCTAAATAATTCTATGATTCCTGGTAAAGATGCTTTTTCACAAAACTTCCCTCCAAATATCAGAGACCTTCATGGATTTTCTGTTACTTTCATCAAGGTTCAGCATGGATGAGAAGTGAATCAAAATAACAAGGAGAAAAAGCTTCATAATGCTCTTTCTGTGTTCTTTTCTGTTTTTCTCAAAACTGTATCCACCACATATGACATTTTGTGTCACTGCATGAAGGTAAGCTAAATCCAAACTAGAAGTTTCATGGCACAATGATCAATCACCCAAGATATCTGGGTTTGTTATTCAAATAAATCTGGACAGACAGTATGACTAAAAACACATGAGAAATTATTTTCTTGCATTTTTATCTGTACTGTGTGCTTTTCATGCATGATAAGATTTGGATTTTTTCCAAACCATTTACCTAGACCTACTTTCTAACTGTGTACTTTTAGTACCCCTGAAATGAGTTTTCTAGTGGAGAAACTTAAAACTGCAGTGGAAAAGTGGACAACACCATTGGCAGACAACTCAATAAGCGCAGATGAAAAATATCTCCATGGGAAAACTCACATGATTAAGCTATTATTTAAAAATAAATTATACTCTCAAAGTAAGTATACATTAATTTTATATAGGGACAGATAGCAGAAACATCCCTAGAACAATTAACTTACATCTTACTAACTGACAAAACTGTTTTATTATTCAATATGTTTTCAACAACAGTATTTGTTTTCTGTTGTTTTGCTTTTTAAACTCTTCTCTCTGTCTCCCAAAACCAAACATGAATGTTTCTCTTGATGGTTATAGTAATTTATTTATAGCATTGGACTCACTACAGTTGGACTTGCTAAAGTCTAGTAAAACTCAGGAAAAACCCAGATATTAGATAGTACATAAGGTATTGTAGACAACTGTTTCTTCACTGATGCTTTTGAGATGCTTCCTTTTCCTTTAATTGGAGGACTGCTGTTGAGTGTCCCCACAGCCATGTCTCCTCCAGACTGCATAAGCCTCTGTCCCTCGTCCTGTCTTCACAGGATAAGTGCTCCAGACTGTCCCATTGTGGTGACTCTCCACTGAACTTGCTACAATTTATCAACATCTTTTTCTTCATACACTCAGAAGAAGAGATGTCTACACAAACCACATTGCCATGGATCAAACATTTAATTTTTGTGGAAGTTCCTTTCTGCAAGGCTGGCAGTCAGGTTTAGTGTATGAATAAGTGTTAGCACATATGGGCAAATAAATATTTCAAAAATGATTGCTTACAGAGGAAGTAGGCATTCCCAGCAGCTTTAACCAAACCTCAATAAAGGAGCCTCAGTCCACTCCAGGAAATCAGTTGTATTGCCTCTGCAGTGGTTCTCTTGGGGCATCATCCAAGGACATGAAGACTCAGCAGTTCGCTGTCACCTCTGCCTGAGAAAACAGAGCTAGTGCAACTAAAAATTGATGTCAAAATGTGGTAGTTTGTCTGTAGGCCTTCCCTAGAAACTGGGGGCATAACTAAGGAAGTATTCAATATCATTCCCTTATGTGATCAGGTTCATAAAGACAAGAGGGAGTTTCCTTTCTCAGTCTTTTTCCTCTTCTCTCCCTTGTCAGGTCCACATGGAGCTAGCTTATCTATATGAACTAAGGCCTGGCGGAGAGCTGTTGTCTTTGTCAACAGAGGAGGGAAGGCTCTCACTTCTCCTAAGGGAAGTTGGTGAGATCTTACTGTGCTAGTTGTTCTACTGAATTAATTCCTGGAATTTGATTGTGTGAGATGTTTTTGGTTTTACCCTTTTCGGTCCTTTTCCCCTTCCCTTTTTCCCTTTTGGGGAGTGTATGGGGTGTTTGGGATTTCTTTGGAATCCTTGTATTATATTTACATAGTATTTAGCTGTATATACATGAAATATCTATAA
>VXAU01004034.1:183303-288303 GCA_013399695.1 Formicarius rufipectus | reverse complement strand
GGCTACTAAAAACCAAGACAGTTTTACAAGTTTCAAAAAGCTGACATTTTATGTTCCTTCATTGTTCCTTTTTCAGTCAAAATTTTCCCTTTGAATGACTTGCACATAAGTCATATACACAACATTGGAACTTCATGACCTCATGACCTCATACTTTCATAATGACTGTTATAATTTGCTTCTGTCATTTTCTTTGCTGATGGGATGGCGTATACCTCCATTAGATGACCTTTTAAATCCCTTTTTTTATGAAGGAAAGAAAACCAGATCTCAAATCTCACTAGGTTTTCTCTGTTTTAAAGTCTCCCTGCAAAAGTACCTAGTACATCACCCTAAAGACCACAAGGAGTATGAGTTTGCAGTTATGGATGACCATATCTTCTTGAGGTCACAGTTTCTAGTGAGTGTTTCTACACCAAGGCACCACCTGGCACAATGACAAAGATGGCCTATCTTTGTTCTGGTAAGCAGTCAGGTGTCAAATATGTTCCACTTGCAACCAGTTCTGTCTTCACAGAGGGTCTTCTGGAGTTTACAAAGCACTGTGGCAGATAAAAAAATACTTTAGTATTTTAATTATGCATTCGTTAAATCTCATAAAAATGGCATATTATATTTAATCTTATATTGTCCTTATTTTTAATAAGATGCAGACTACTAACTTCAGATGTCAGAATTCAGATAGTATGTACCTTCCTAGTGTTTTTTCAGTCTGTCAGCAGACTTTGAAGGACATTGTTATTCTTATACTGTTCACCTTTCCATTTTCACTGCAGAAACCATAAGCATTAGAGAAATTGTTAGTAAGGATAAGACAGATGTTGACACAATTCTGCAGAAATGGATAAGTGGCAGGAGTTTCTGCAGTGGGAGTTAATTTTCATGTATTTGTTACATGCACACACATGCCATTTATAAATATATATATATATATACATATATGAATTTGCTATAAAAGCTTCATGATACATTCAAAATTATGGTATGGTATAATACTTCCACTCCTTGTCTCTTTACTGCAATATTCATACACATTTTGCTCTAGGTGATAAAAGCAGTATTTTACCTCCCTCAACTTCTGTGGTTTTATTTATTTATTTATTTCATTTCTTTCTACATTGTTATTTCTTTGGCTTGTATTTGAAAGTTCAATCTTTTCATTTGCCCTGTATAATGAAATCGTTTTCCTATTACCTGCTGTTTTCTATTTGCCGGTGTGGCTACCTCATTAGTCTTCTCCTTTTCTTTTTTCCATGATCATCCCTCTTTTTTTCTGCCCAGCTATTCTGTATCTAAAAGTAAAGATCCCTCCTTTGCTGCTACAAAACTTTAAGGGATTGAGAGTTTTGCCTGCTATTTCTTCTTTGGCTACAACAGTGAAAGCTCTTCCATTGATTCAAATTATAAAAAAGGTAATAGAACAAGAGAAAGATGCCTGAGGTCAAGTAGCAGTGCAGATGTGATTATCTTCTCCAGCCTTCATAACACTTAACATTGCTGAACCTCTTTCTTCCTTTCATGTGTGCATATAAGAAATAAACATTATGCTATGCAGATAGGGCTCACTGGTAGCATCCTAGACTGATAGTATTAGGGATAAAATTCCCATAGAATTCCATGCCCTTCAGTTGTTTCCTGAGGACACTAGCCACTCACTAACATAAATAATCAGCAGAGTCTCTATTTGTGAAGAAGAATCCCCTTTGTGGGGGATCAGAAAGAGACAAACGAGAAATAAGTAAACTGTCTTTCTGTTTCCTTTGTACAGCATGTCTGCCCAGCTGTGCCCTGCTGTGCTGCTGACTGACCCTGGGGACACAAGGCCAAGTAAACTTGGATGTTTCTGATGAGTGGTGTCCCTTTGGAAGGTGCAGCTGTAAAACAGTGGCTACCCTAGTCAGGGAGGGACTGCTCCAGCACTCAGCTCAGGTAACATGCACTCTGCCTCATTGAATGAGTTTTGAGTGTTGAGTAGTTTCTGAATTCAACACCAACAATGAACAAACAGATTTAAAAATTGCTATAGAAGTGGTTATGATTCTCTTTTCTGATCTTTTGGCTAGTAGGCGCTCAGAAGTTGCACCACACACTGCCTACACTTAGTATACAACTCAATTTAAGTGCAACATTTTCCTCACCATGGCAGAAGAAAGGGGTTCGGAGAAGAAAGGAGAGAGGTCGACTGTCTTCCTGTGCTTCTTTATTACAAATTCTCATACATGTACAAATCTATTGTTGTTTATCGTTTGCATTGAGAACAAAGATTAGGCATATACTAAAACTTGAAAATAGATTCCTTTTGATGTGTATCAAGCGTGGGGCTCTTATGGGATATTATCCCTACAAATGGTACATCCAGAAACATGTGGTTCAGGCAAATGTAAAATCTTACATGACTCCTGTCGTTTTAGTGTTTTCTGTCTAGAACTTCATACACAATACACTGGATGTGGGGAAAACTTTTGCTATTTTATGGCTTCTCACATCCCAGTAAGAAGTATACTTTATCCATTGTTTTGTAAAAGTGGAATGAATGTGTTAAGTGTTGAAGCAGAGTCCTTTGTTTTCCTCTTTCCCTGGCTCCCCAGAAAAAGTTTAAGTGGTAAAGTACGTAGTGCATTCTGTCTAGAAAGATAATACTAGTTCTCCCTTTCTAACTTCAGCTTTTGGCAGTTCACACAAACTATGTCTTTTCCCTGCAAGTACCAACGTTTGGATGTGTGTCCACTGCATTTCTCCACTTAACAGGCAACACAGGTTTTCACTTAGAAGTGGCATTAGTGCCATAAAGCTGATTCCATTTGAAACAAAACTTTTGTATTGATGCCATAATGACTGATGTAAATGCCATTTTCCATCATATAATGAATTACTTCAGGAACTGACAGATTTTATCACAGGTGGCCCTTAGCTGCCAAGAAATACCTGATCCACAGCTTATTGTTTATTAATTGTAAGTGTCCACCCCGACAGCCATTACATCAAGTATGAAATAATGTAATTCCCTTTTCTGTAACTTGAAAAGTTAGAAGTTGAGCTGCCCATTGCCATGGATACAGCAACTGGCTTGCAGACTGCGTGGGGCACATCCTGAGGCACTGGCCGTGAGATGAATGGTCCCAACCATCCATTGCCAGCTGCATCTCACTTGTCTGGGAGGCGGTAAGCAATGAAAATGTGCTTTTCCCTGCTACTTTCAATGGTTTTTCTCCTTCAGATATGAGCGGTGCTTTTCCAGGAGCAGAGGGAAAGTTCTCGTATTTATCCTGGACCTGGCTGAAATGGTTCTGATAAGAACCACATTTAGGGTTAAGTTTAAAAAAAATTGAAACCACCTTCCACAACAAGAAATGTCACCATTTCACTCAGGTAGAATCTAAATCTCATACGGAGCAATCAGCTGTTGTTATGCCAGGTATTTTTGTTCGTTTGTTTGTGGGGGGTTTGTTGGGGTTTTTGGTTGGTTGGTTTTGGTTTTTTTGTTTTTGTTTTTGTTTTGTTTGTTTGTTTATTGGTTGGTTGGTTGGTTGGTTGGTTGGTTTGGATTTTTTTGTATTTCCTGATTTTTCAGCAAACTAGTTTGCTCTGCCAAGATAACTTCCCAGGCTTCAGGATGTGATCTCCTTGAAACTATATGGTTAAGATGCTCTTTTTTCTGATTCACATGATTCCTGCATAGGAGAACACTCTGCTTCAATATTTTTATCTACACAAGAGGGTTCTTTAAAGGAGAGGCTGAAGAAAAGATGTAAAAAAGCTGAGCTGGAGAGGGACTTTTTACAAGGATCTGTAGTGGTAGGTCAAAGGGGAATGGTTTTAAACTGAAAGATGGTAGATGCAGATGAGATATTAGAACGAAATTCTTTACTATGAGGGTAGTGAGGCAATAGGACAGGTTGCCCAGAGATGTTGTGGATGCTGCATTCCTGGAAGTGTTCAAAGCCACATTGGATGGGGCCCTGAGCAAACTGGTCTGGTGGAAGGTGCCACTGCCCAACAGTGGGGCTGGAACTAGGTGATCTTTAAGACTCTTGCCAACTATAGTCATCCTATGATTTTATGAGATCAGGCCACTGGCACTGGGATGTGCCAATGACTGGAATGCAGTCAGAGACCCAGAAATGCACACAGGTAAGAGTGAAATTTTTCATACATTTTCTGCACATGTAACAGCTAAGCAGAAACTAAGAGCTTATTTAAGGAGTTTAAGCAGCCTGCAACTGAAGCTTGCCATAAACTCAAACAATTCTACATCCTCAAAATGTGTGCCCATTACACAGACTCGGTGTTTTCATTAGCAGCACTATCAACAAAACCTCAATGATAAACATTTGAGAACTGGATCATATTCAAGTGTGGAAAATTTTATGATTCTACAGACTTCTTCTGATTCAATAAATTATATAATTTTTTTTTTCTG
The DNA here is from genome assembly GCA_013399695.1 of Formicarius rufipectus. Taxonomy (NCBI): domain Eukaryota; kingdom Metazoa; phylum Chordata; class Aves; order Passeriformes; family Formicariidae; genus Formicarius; species Formicarius rufipectus. The sequence continues at coordinate 283,883 of VXAU01004034.1, read as the reverse complement.
AGATTCTTTTTTTTCCTAAGAAATAACAGATATTAACATTTTACTTGAACATAGCAGAAGAAGAACAAACAAAACCAAACAAACAACACACCCTCGCAAAAAAACCCCAAAGAAACTTTAATTTCTACATAAAGCTTATAGAGTTTCTGACATTTTCACCAGGTCAGAGACACTGCATACAAATACCTGTTCAGTCATTCAGTCAGTGAGGCAAAATCTGAAATCAATCTCTTCTCTGGAATAATTGCTTAGCAAACAAGGTTGCATGTAATCCATTTTTATTATTAATACTTCAGTTCAGACTCAGGTACTGTATTTTGCTTCTTCTAATGAGCATAGTTTTACAATGGATGTGTGGAGTTTGCCATATTTAGCACCACTGTCAGCTGCAGATTTCCTGTCACATACACCAGAGTTGGATTAAATATAAGTACTTTTCTCTGGGCAGTAACAGAGTATAGGGAGATAAATTTGCAATGTATGCCTACTTCACTGTGTATGCACAAACCTCATTTCCCCTGTTAATTAAACACATGGACATATTTGTTGCCATTTAGTTTATCCATGAAGCTGTCTTATCGCTGCTATATTACATCTCAGGTAAAGAAGTAATGTAGTTTGTGAGGTCTGCAGTGGAGGCCACTCTTGTGTGTCTCTAGTAACAGTGATTTCGCAGTATCATTCCTAATATCCTCATATGGATATGGATAATCTAGGATGAAGACCCTAGATTATGCACTTCACCCTTTCATTCTTTTACACTATAGGAATGAGGAACTTTAATTTCTGTAAGAGGAGTGAGTTGGCTTATTCCTGGATGCATGATTTTCTTTGGTGTTAGCTATAACCTGAGAAGAGCAAACAGGAACAGAGAGGGCAGAGTGAATCTCTCTGCCTACTGACTAGTTTGCATTCTGATTTTGATGCACTGGTCAAAAATACTTTCCTGTTTCACACAAAGCTTAATTTCTAATTGTCACAGTCCTGATGAGGATGTTTTAGCAGCTGGTTAAGAAGAGCATTAACAAATTTTAAAAGGAGTTTTTAAGTTGCAGACCTGCCATCACGCATCCTCCTCACTGTATGTGGGATAATGCTGGGTCTGGTTTGAGCCTGGCTGTATAGCACTGGTGCCTGTTTGTCTTGGATGAAACAGCAGCAGTGTTTGTGCATGAGGACAGCCCATGGACAGGAACACACCGTTTGCTCCTGGGCCTTCTGCAGGACACACCTTCTTACACTGATTGCTGTTCATGTGATGTTCAACATCTTCTTCCACCAGCTGAAGAGATATGCAGGTTCTACCACCTTTCTTGTCCCAGATGCAGTCCTCTGAGAGCAGAAAGTGCCATATGCAGTGCATTGGTGGATGTGTGCACTGCACATGCAGTGCTGAACATTGATCACTAGAAAGAACTGTCTCTGAGGGTTTTCAGATGGCAATTTTTTTTTATGTGCACAAAACTGAAGCTGGAAAAGCAAAATGAGAGGAATTAGCAAAATTCCCAAGGGTGGGAGTGGTAAAACTTCTCAAGATGAAGGGGTTAATTTTTTCATCTTTTGTTCCATGTCTTCCTATCATGGAAGGAGGTTTGCTCTCTCTTAATCCCCCAGGGTCATTCTTGCATCTATCCCAGTAAAATCTGTGGCGTGGGCTCTCAGGTCCCATGTGCAAATATCGAATGGGTACTGCCTAAGTACAGGAAGGCATGAAGATGAAGCATGAGGCCACTGTTCGTGAGAAGTTTCCTCCCCTAACTTTGATGCTGGGTTTCATTGCTGTGTTTCTTCACAGCATATGCAGCACATCTCTGTATTTCCATCTACAGAGGAAAATCTCTTGCTGTAACAGTAAGTTGCACAAAACCAGATGCATGTTTTGAACTTTATGAATCTGTGCTTAAGATATGTGAAACTCCAGTTTTGTGAAACTGTTAGGGACAAAAACCCCAAAACCCAAACAACTATTGAATGCTCATAAGATTTTTATTCTCTCACTGTAGGGAAATCTGTTTAATCTCCCATAACAGTCTATTCACTAACTGAAAACCCTGATCCAGTCACTGTGAAGAAGCAGACTGTGCATAGCCAGAAATAACAGTGGGAAAGAATGCACATTGGGGAGCACATTCCTCCCCCTACCCTGGAGATACTGAAGAAATAGGAGGGGAAATATCCTTCAAATTGGAACCAAGCCACCCACAAGAAAACTTGCACCAGAAAGGGACTATTAACAACGCCCAGTATTAAAGCCCAGCTTCTAATCTATGCCAGATTTTATTAGAATTCACTCACAAAAAAACATATTTAGCAGGACTATAGCAAGAATATATTGAAGAGACAGTAAATTCAGAATTTCCTAAAGAAAGGGCTCAATTTTTAAAATATTAGACTTCTCTCCTGGCAGTGGGCACAGTACAGATCCCAAAAAGCCACTTGGATACTGCTTGCCCTATGGAAGGTGCAGCCTGTCTATGTTATCACCCAGAAAGAGGAGAAGGAAGAGAGACATCCTCTCCTGCATTTGAGTTTTTGGCCACAGGCACAACACCTAAAGGCAGTATGGTCTTTAACAGTGAAAGAAGATTGCATCATTTATTATGAAGCTTATTCAACAAAAAGCTTTTTTTCCCTGAGAGCAATCAGTGCATGTCCTCCCTGTCTCATTCCTGTCACAATTCTCACCCTCTCCCTCCCAAAACCCATTCAGGACTCAGAGAGAAGAAGCAAAACAAGAAGATGGGATTTCCCTCGCTTAACCCCCTCATGCCGCCAGAATGATTTTATCACATAATAGCCAATCTAAATAAAGTTCAGTGCAGTGCAAATCATACTTTGCATGCAAATGGGAAGACAGTGTTACCACAGGAATGAAGTCTGTTGAGATGCAGAGTGAGGAGAAGCTGACTGCTCTCTTCTGAACAGACCCAAGTGGCACAGCAAGAGTTTCACAGACTCAGGAATATCAGGACAAGTATTTCTGCTGTTTTTGAAGAACGCTTAGCGTTAACTTTATTGCCCAGAAGCAGACATATTTCAGGTGCAGGAGGCTAACAGGAAGTTAGCAGCAGGGAGGTTTGTCCTCTACCCAGACGGTCAAGTGGTTCAGATCAGCCTCATACCTTTTGTATGAAAACAGAATTATTTGCATACTCTCCAGCTGGCATTGGGTCTCTATTTACCATCACTCCTCAGCTTCACTGAAACAGTAAATGACTCCTTGCCCATACAAAGACCAGGGTTTCACAGGCAGATAGATTTAGACTGCTGCCTGCTGCATTGGTTTGACCCTTTGGATTCAGACTGCTGAAAACACTCAGCAGTTTATTTCCACAGATTTTACACGATGCCCTAAAGTCACATCATAATCATATAGGTAGCACTGCTGGTACCTTCATATTCCTGTGCTGGAGGCAAGAGTATCCACATGCATTAATGTACTGCACAGCACCAATCACCATTTCCCAGCAGTGTGCAGCTGACATGGATGTTGGAGGTATTATGTCTGGACGCTTCTGTTCTCGTGAAAGCATCACAGCATGTTGTCAAAACAGCTCACTTGTCAACTGGCAGCCACCCATGCTAAATAACTAGGTGTAGTGTTATAAAAGACTTTTATCATATGCTACTCTGCCTGTGTTTGAATTCCCCTATCTCATTTTTATCACTAATTGTTAATAACCCTTCCCTGACTCCTGAAAGTTGAGGATATGCACCAAACACACTTGTCTAGCTGTGTTTGTGAAACACAGAGATAGCAATTTGGTATAATATTGTCCCCATCTTGACTATCCATGCTTTGTACACCCTTATCTAAGCGGCTTCAACACTCCATCCCTTCTGTTTCTCCTGCTGCTCCATGTCAATATTGTCTGTTTACTCTGCAGGGAGCATACAGGCTTTATTTGCACAAGAGTGAATACAACAAGGCCCCAGATTTGGGTGAGGCTTTTGGTGGTCAGAGTTCTTCCTGCAAATAAGGCTTGAATTTTAGTGTTGTTCTGGACTCTGAAAGATGCACACACTCATTCAGGCTAGGATTCAAAGGCAACAAATAGCAAAGTGACAGATAGCTACTTCTGCCTTTTGGCATTGAAGCAGAGGAATTAGCAGGCTGTAACCACAGAGGCATACAGAGCCTGGAACAGACTGGCAGGCACTGACATTTGTGTCAGCTGAAAAAGAAAGCAACAACAAAAGTATGTAGAACAGAGAATAGTAGTACTTCAACAAGTTCGCTGTTGGAAACAAAAACATCTCAACTATGTGTAGAACATAACATCAGGTAAGTTCTCCAAAGAGCAGAGGGACCAATTTTAAAGTGCTCAGCATGGCCAGTCAGGGTCAGGTTTTCAGTTAAGTTCAGTTCCCGTTGAGGCAGCTAAACAAGAACCAGATTTTTAAAATTACCCAGTATCCAGCTGTTTCTATTGCAAAAATTCTGTCCCAGTTTTTAAACAAAGCTCAGCACCTCCCAATATGCTGTGTCATTTCAAAACTTGCTATAAGTGACTTCACATCTGTGGTCAGTGCTTCACTGACTACATGTCAGAGGGTCAGTTCACCTTCATTTCTGTCTTCTTCCACCCTTTCTGAGCCCTGATGTGGTCTGAATAATCTGAACTACCAAATAAGTGTTTAGGGTATTGTATAGAGAGGGTATGTCAAGAAAAGCACCACACCGACTGTGGCACAATGAGCTTTACAGTTCCACCAATTTACTATGCGCTTTTGAGTTGCGAGAGCCAAATTATGCTTTGACCTGCCAATTATGCTGTCTCATGTCAAATTATGTCATCTTCCAAACGTCTGAGTTTGGAGGTCTCAATCTATTTTCACATGCAGATGAAGCTGAGAGTTTCTTTCTCCTGAAGTCTGCAGAAAAGCTGAGAAAACAGCAGACGTCAGATGCCACGGTTCAGGCAAGTCTTTGTGACAGGTGATGTAAAATATTATCTGGTTTTCAACACTTGTAGAAACTGCAGTCCTCCTTCATCAGCATGTCAGTGTGAAGCTTTCTAAGGGCAGGAGTAACCCTTTGCTAAGAGGACCCAGCATCAGGGATCCTAAATCACACCTAGGTCCTGTACTCTTTCTCAAAATTTCTGATAATTTGCAGAAAATGATCAACATACAGCCAACATGGAGAAGGGTGTCTACTGTCTTGCATATTTCTTGTGTATGCAAAGGAGTGAAATTCAGAATAAGGAATGAATCACAGAAATGCCCAGAAGTAAGGTGGTCTACCAGAAGAACAAGATCTTCCCTTTTATTTTGGTTGTTCTTCTCGAGGGTTGTTTTTGTTTGTCTGTGGCTTTTTTTTTTTTTTTTTTAGGATGAGTTATTTTTCTTTTATCTGGAGATTACCAGGAGACAAAAAAGGAGGGGCAGAAAACGGAGTTGGTTAAAAAAGATGCCCCCCACACAGACTCAGAGTAGGCACTCTTTCGCAGGGTTAACTGAAGACACTTTTCAGTCAAAGCTAGTTTAAAATAGCTCTTGCTCAAACCAAACTCCCTCAAAGAAGAAAAGGCCTGAAAAGCGAGTGAATTTCAGTCTTTTGTAAAAAGGATTCTGCTGTTCATTTCTCTACTGGAGAAAGATATATCTTCCCATTTGTAGCTTTCTCTTTTGTCATTCTTTCCTCTCATTTCCTCCATTCCCCTTACTGTGTGACCATGTCACACACAGCCATTTGGTGAGAATCAAGAGAGATATTGGCAGTTTGGGAGATCTTGTTCCTGCTTATGTATGCAAAGAACATAATTGCTAAGTGCATCATCTGTTGTAATTTATATATCCACACACAGCACAGATCAGGGCAGTCTCCAATAATGGATTCAGTGCCTTCTTTTTTTTTTTTCTCTCTGCTTTTCTGGGAAGGAAAATATTGGGTCTCTGGGATCTCATTGTGCCAAAAGCTAAACAAATGTCCTAAGAAGTGATCTCTATCCCAAATAGCTTACAAAGCTTACAGAGAACAAGGATGTGAAGCAGTATTTCTATAACTCTGCTTCTTCAGATACAAGTTTGAAATGACATGACTAATAATTTAGGGAGGTCTGCAGCAAGTGTGAAAATTTAGTGCCAAATCCAGGGTTAGAAAAGCCCACTGCAATCACAGATCCACCAAACACGAGTTGTGCTGCTTCCAAACATTGTCAAAGCAAGAGGGAACAATGGACCAGTCACTGAATACTGGTCTGCAAAATAAAAATAACAGCTGTGTAATAATAAAAGGACAAAAATATTAAAGAAAAAAAAATCTTGAGAGTTTATCAGAGGGATTTCCAATTGGCATCCCCATCAATTGTGTTGACTCTCACTATCACAGCAACTGGACTTCTCATGATCTACTGCAACAGAGCCAAGGTAATATGATCATTAAAAATTCAGATGCAGGTCATACAGAGCCCTCACCTGAAAGTAGAGACTGCGCAGCCATATTAGAGACCTCAGGAACTAGCCTTGTGCTCCACAATGACAGGGAAGGGGGCCTGTCTCTCCTATCCAACTCCCCTAAGTAAATCTGCAGCTCATAGTGTGCCTTGAATTCCTTAGTTCAGTTGCACTTCTTACATAAGGTTCGCCAGTTACCCTTCAGGACTTTCAGCAATATAACCTCAGTGTCCAAAGACTTTTTTCAGTCTGTGGTGGACCCCATGGATGTCTGTAGTAGGATCCTTTGCTCATTGGATTCTGACCATGTTGTCTCAGGGAATGACTTGAAGCTTCATCTCCTCTGTTGCATGGAACGTTATGTCTCCATTTAAGCAAGGATTCTGAAGAGAAAATTTCCTCTCAGACAGTGAGCTTTAAGACATCAGTGTATCTTTCACAAACACAAGGAGGACCCATGAGCCTCCATCATTGTTCGAATGTCAGTTTCCTCCCAGCCTCATTCTTCTGCTTGGTGGATCAGAAAGCTACACTGTCGGATGTTGGTGTGCAACATCACCAGAAGTGGGGGCACTTTTCAATGAGCACCAGTCATTTTCCACATATGTGGTTTCAGGTGTTTTGTTTGTGTGTGCAAAGTGCTTCTTTTCCTCCATCTGTACACTGGGGAGGTGGCCCCAGGCAGAGCCACAGCCACTAGAGGGCATTTGAAGGACACCAGATCAATGGGTATCAGGTGTCTGGCCACCTGATGAGGCAGCTCTGCTGGTGTGTCCCACTGTGCCAAGCTATGTCACGCACCTAGTAGTCTTATCCAAGTGCCTTTCTCATTTTGTATATTTGTGGTTGCCCCTGCGTGCTCTGGATTAATGGTTTGCAAAAAATATGGCATAGGTTGTTCCCATGATGTATCTGGATCTACTGCTGCAAATGGGAAGTAGATGAGGCAAAGCAATGCTGCTGAATAGACCACTGAATAACCACACTTTGTTTGATTGCACCCTTCAAAATAATTATGCATGTAGATACCAGATATAGCTTTGTTCATCAGTTCTAGTCAGCTGCCTGTGACACTGTCATTCAGTTTTCCTTGACACCGAGGCAGAAGTCTGTGACTTTCCTACCTTTCTCCCTCTGCTCTCTCTTAATGGGAGAAGTTTGCATTAAGGAATCCCAGGCTTGTACATCTGGCAGCTGCTTGAGATATGTTGGAGAAAAAGAATAGGTAGGACAAGGGGTGAATTTCCAGTTACTGTGGGCCAAGAAAGATCGAAAGACAGTGACACAGTTGGTACTTGTCTATTGTTAGGCTTTTTTTTGTAGGCTGAGAAATGACCAAGCGCCACCTCAGTTATTTCCACTTCAAATTGCTTAACAAAACTTCAGATTCTCAGCAGTGTCCTTCAGAAGAGGAGCAGAAGTCTTGCAGAACTGATGCAGGAAATCTAAAACTTTCCATAGACTTGAGAGACAGGACACCAAGCCAGCATCGAGTAAAACAGGTCAGACCCTCCAAAAGCAAAAAGGGAAACAGCATATCTATTCCTCAGACACTCTCATTTTGGGTCACATGGACTTGTGGTGGTGATTGGGAGCCCTTTGTGTCCAAATCCAGACACTCAACCCCTATGCCTGGCACAGCAGCACAACACCATGATTCAACACTATATGCAAGAATGCAGCTGGTGTGGGTTGGGAGTGGTAGGCTGGATTTAGCTCAAGACACACACATTTGTGGACACATGAGCATCTGTCTGCTCTGGGAAGCAATCCTGTTGGACGTGTGACGTAGCATGGGTGCTCTTGTGCTTCTCACTGGTTGCCACACCACCCTTCAGCTTTCTGGAGGTTGGTTTGAGCACATCAAACTTTTTGGTCAAAGGAGACACTTTTATACCAAGTTACCCCTTAAATCTCAACAATACTTCAGGAGACAGTTTAGGGATTTTTTTTTTAATGTTAGAGGTTGGAACAAGAGTTGTTTCCTAGGGCACAGCAGCAGACCTGTGGGTAGAGTTCAAGAACATTGTTAATGTGATTCTGAGTCCAGCATCCAGCTTTTCACATAACAAGTCAGCTTTTACAGGCATGGAGCCACCTGTCTCCACTCATGGATTAAGACCTGGCAAATCACAAACTAAGATATCTGGTATATTTTCCTGTTAAAAAAGAGGTTTAGAAAACACACTTGTACTGAGAATTTTGAGTGATACATTCTGCCTGGAGGAAAACAAATTACTACTCCAGCATGAAAATTCACATTTCCAGGGTTCTGAAAGAAACCATGTTAACTCTTTCTTATTTTAGTCTGTTGAGGATTTGAGGCAGAAGCAACAGGAAAAACTTCCTATTTGCATTCTCTTTCTCTTTTACAAAACTGTCACACAAGACTCTTTCTCAAAGTCATCATGACAAATGCAGATTATTTGTCAAGCATAGCAGACAGTTGCTGCAAATCTGGACTGGTATATTCTTTAATATTGGTCTCAAGGAGGCCAGAGATGGCATTGCTGACCTATAAATCATACCTTTTATTTTTTCCTCCTGCAGCAGTGCTACTTGTAAGGGGAACTAAACTAAATAAAGTATTTCTTTCCTGGACTGAACCGAAGACACTTGAGTTACGTGGTTAGAACTCCCGACTGCTGGTGGTTTCAGGATAGCTTTGTCTGTTGGGACAACTCTGGTGATGTACAGGTTGCAGACGTGTGGTACCATAATCCTGCCTATCACAAGAATTTGCTATTTCCATTGGATTCTTGTGCAAATTCTGGAATTCACCCTTGAAAGTTGTCTGATCCAGACTCTACACAAAGCAGGCATATTGCAAGGACAATCCAGTCTGAAAGAATAGGTTGGCTGAGGTGACAGTTCACACATGTCAGGTCTCAGCCACAAAGAGAGGACAGGAGCTTCACAATTCACATTTCATCAGTGAGTTTACTAGTTGTCATGGCTGCACAAGTATTGGATTTTAAAGTGAGTTGAAATTAGGTGTGGAACCATAAAATACCTTGTTTGTGGAATCTTGGCTTCTGGCATGTCTTACCCTGGTGACGTGATGCAGAGAGGACTGCCCTGTTCTGGTGAAGTCAGTGTGAAGAGGTTAATTTTGCAACATCAGAGAAGAAAGAGACAAAAGTAGAAACAGACCCGCAGTATCAGATGCAAAGAAATCTTTTATTTGAAAGGTATATTTGTTTACTTGTATTAGTGTAAGTGTGCAAAGAGCTGGGATACAGAACTTTCAGACAAAAACAGTGGAAGATTAGGTTCTGCAGGAATAGGTTTTATGTAGCAAATTTCAGTGTTCTGCATAAATTGAATAAGTTATTATTATTGCATGTAGTTATGGCAAAGTGAAGCTACTGAATGTGTAGAAATTATAGTCCTTAGGATTATAACAGATTTACATCAGGATGCAGAGATGTTGAAGGTCAACACCGGTCAGACCGTACATAGAAAATAAGCGTACTGTACAGTAAGAAACTTGAGTAATTTCTTAAGACACTCAAAGCATCTTGGTGTGCAAAGAGGGCTATCTCCTTATTGTATAAAACAAGATTCAGTGATGAGTTCATAGCACAGTATTTGTTGGTGTTTTTGTGAGTATTTGTTCTAATGCATTTACTAAAACTAATTTAGATGCCTATATGTGGGTATGTCACAATTAAAAAAATTAAGCAAAAATGAACATTCTTTCAGTTTTTTTCCCTGGGTGGTAACATCTGCTGTCATGAGATGATAATGAGTTCTGCTGCAAAGGTTTTGAGAACCCAGAAGTAACAGATAGCCCTGAACTTTTTCATCTTCCTGATACAAACATGGGGGAATATTTGGAGGTGTTTATATATACTGGCAAAATAGTTTCCTACAGTTAGATGTATTAGCTACTTGTAGATTTTAAAACATTTTCTAAGCAACTGTGTCTACTTTATGTAAGGTTAATGTTGTCTAAAAACCCTCAACCTTGTCCCCAGTCCCCTCATACAGCCTGTTGTAAAAAAGGGCTACTTCTTGTGTAGTCAAGGGTCCCTCAGGAGGCACATTTTGGTAAGTGAGGAATGTGCCCCAAGAAAGCACGCAAGCATGAAGTGTAGAGCAGCTACTGACTTGGATGGACTTGCACTCACTACTGTCCTAATTCCACCTCCTACACTAGTACTTGCAGTGTGTAAGCAACTTAATGTGGGAATTTTTATGCCTCTTAAAATGAGAGTTCATTTTACAAAATAACATTTTTGGCTGGGCAGTGGGACAAGGCCTGAACTGCACCTTAGCCACCACAGTTTTTCAATATTGTAATCACAAGGATCTTTCTGTGAAGGGTAAATTGCATACAGAGTAGCTTACTGAGAAAAGCACTCATAGAAACAAATATTACCTCATAATATTAATTGAGTATATTCTAGTGTAGCTGGCTTAGGAAAGCATTTGTCTTCTGCTGGACACCTTTTGTTGCATTCTGCAAACACAAGCTACTAGAATGACCCCAGCACTTCTTGAGCTTTTATCAAAGTCACCAAGATGTTTATGATTCAGTTCCCTCCCCATCTCAGCAATAAATACCTACATAGCAAAGGCCTGTAAATCTGCCATTCAAACGGCAAAAACAGTAACATGCCAATCCAATAGATGACTCCCTCACCGTGTTTTTATTATTCAAAGAGTACTTTTTCTGTGTTCCATCCAAGAATGCCCTCCCACAATGCGAGGTAGGTCCAGCAGAGATGGGCAGCAGATCAGAGGAAAGATGATATTACTAAAGCAGGGTTAAAAAAAAGTCTTAATTATTGTTGAACACCTTCTTAAGTCTTGAGTTAACAATTCTGCCACATTCATTTTCCTGCACAGATTATATTTTTTTGAAAGTGGCCTTTCATAGCTATATTCCTTAATACATGGATATTTAGCAGTGCTGTGTGTGGTTAGCTATTTTTTCCTGCATTCTGAATAAGAAAATAAGTTATTTCCCTGTACCTCTTGCTGCTGACCCACTAACAAGTGATATTTAACCAACAGATGATTGAAGCAAATTCTATGTGGACAAATTATGAATTTATATATGTCTACAAAGTATATTTCAAAATTTTATGAACAAAGCAATCTCTCATAATATAAGCTAGTGCATTTGTTATTTGCAAGCTGAAGACAAGACTGCTTTCACTGGTAGTATGTTCATTGCAATTTGTTCAGCATTGAAGCATGTGATAAAATGGAGAGGAGACAATCTCTCAATGCCAAAGCAGTAATATTGCTGTTATTTATAAATGCCACAGAAAGATGGGGTTAAAAATAATTTTGTTTCACTATTTCTACTTTGCTTTTGAGAGTTATAGTAGATGTGATCTATGTTTGTTTCCCTACGTAGATTTTCAACATTTCTTTACCACTTAGGAACAATAATAAAACACCTGCAAACAAAAAATAAACAAACAAAACAAGCAAAAACACAAACAAACAAACGAAAGGGCCAGAAATCAAAATCTACTATGTTTTATGTCCTTACAGACTTGACTGTTTTCCATATCTCTGGGCTTAAATTGTTGCAGAGACATCCATGCATTTTCCTCCTTCAGAATAAATGCCATTTTCAATTGTGCCACAAAGTTACATAAACAGGTTTTTTACCTTCTTCTGGAAAAAAAAGAGGAGAAAGAGGAAGAAACAACCAGGATTATTTTAATTGTTGGATTTCTCTGAATAGATGGCTAGATTTTTTAAAACTGAGGCAACTTGCTTCAGTAGGTAGGTTTCAAACCTGATGCCAGTAAGGGAATAGAAGTGGTAGGACAAAGAAATGGAGGGGAGGCCAGAGCCATTCCTCTTTAATGGAAGGATGCTGAAAGACATTCAAGGGGGAAGATAAGCAGAAAAGTGAGATGTGATCCTTGTAACAAGAGGGAATAGCTGGAGTCATGAAAACAAGACAATTTAACCCTTTCTGCATAGAAAATAGTGTTAAAAGTATTAATCAGCTGAGGAAGCCGAAACCTACAGATCCTGAAACAGGGTTCAGTGTTGGAAGTGTAAGAAGAGGGAAAAATCTCAAAACCATGGAAACATGAAGTGTTGAAGGAAGACATAAGGAAGGGTTCAGTGCTGCCCCTGTTCTTCCGCACAGCAGTAGCAAGGGCTCAACATACATGTGCCTCTGCACAAGGAGAAGGGCATAGCAGCGCAAGGTGTGACTGCACTGCAGCTCACTAAAAAGAACAGTTTCCATAAGATAAGGAGACAGACACATACTGGAGTGGTTTAACACCAGCTATGTTTATAATTTTTTTATAATAGGTTTTTTCCTTATGTTGTGCAATGACACCTAATTTTGAACAGAAAATTGTCCTTTCACTGCTTTCCTCTGTAGGTGATGTTCTGTCAGTATCTCTAGCCCTAAAATACAGACCACATAGTAATGATGCTGCAGCACACTAAGCTTCAGGTACAGCAGGAAGAACATCACTGATAACTGTAAGGCCTCTACAAAAATAGGAATAAAACCCCCTCAAAAAGAGATGGTCTGGCTGCTCCTTATTAAGGTTTTTGCTGTATTTTGTCAAGAAACTGTAAAGTCACAAAGTAACCTGTTGGGTAAACCACAAGGCCCAAGGAACAATGTTAACCCAGGGGTGACAGCATTATTTCCAGCTGCAAACTGCCCTGTTGATTGCAGCATTGTAGTAACAGTGCTTTGCAGATGGCTGTACTCCTTCATAATGTGCTGTGTGGAAAAAAGGGAAAATTAAGGAACACAGAGCTGCTGCCCAGATTCCTCTCTAGCAGGACCCAGCACTAGAGAGAGGCTATGCTGCCCAAGGCAAGAATAAGGACCAACTCCTTTTTCCTTATTGCAGACTGAAAGATCAGCTAAAAAACCCCACACCTTTTAAAAAGTCTGCATCCCAGCTATTTGAAAATGTCATAACAAAGGCAAAGTAACAGCTTGCTCCTGTTAATTTAATCTCTACCTATTACAAACTCCAATACCCTGCTGTGACACACTACTTAGCAAACTGTTTCTGGAGGCCTGATTTAAGTGCCTTCTACAGAAAGATTGTCTAAGATTTCTATCTCAGGTACCTGGAAAACCTTAAGACATCTTTATGGGAAAGAGCTGTGATTATCTGACACACCGAAAATACAATTACTGATCTATTGCAGAAGCAGAGCTGCAAAACCCCATGACAAACTGCATATTTTTGCATTTCTTTAACTACAGAAGGCTGGGGGAGTCCAGTAACCCTTCCAAGGTGTTAGCTGCCCAAAACTGTATTCAGTGTGCTATGTGTCTGTTCTCCACAGCCTTGCACTACTAAAGATGCCAGGACAGGGGTTTCTTCAGGCGCAGTGGTGGAGTTGTGTCCATCAAGGACTATACTGAAAGAGTAAAATGTGGTATCTTTGGAGCAGTGTCATTTCACAGAAATACTGCTTTACTGACCTACCCTTGCTGAATAACCAACCCACTATAAAAAATAAGAAGGAAGGTGGGCCTAGCACAGAGCAGGAATGGATCTGCCCACTGAGGCTACCGTGGCCAGTTATGCTATAGGAGCCCAGCACTGCAGTAAGAGGAGGCTATAGCACACTCAGTCAAAGGGGCAGCCCAAGTCATGTGAGGCAAGTTTTGTGGAGCCCCTGGTGCTCTTTATGGAACCTTTAGTCAGAAGGAATGCACTCTCCTGGAAATGAGTAAGACTGTGTGTATGCGTTCCCAGAGGACCTTGGAAAGAGGACATGGATTCTAGTGACAGTGTCAGAATTTAGCTACCTGTCCAAGGTAGGCAAGAATTTTTTCAGATAGCTGAACATTGCCATATTGAAACTTGGGTAAAATCCTGCTGTCCTATTAACACTAAGACAAAATGGACCTCAGGATCTAATTGGGGAGTTCATTTTCTCCCATAACAACCAGAGAGATTAAGTTTTGTTCTGCTCTAAGAACATGAAAAAGATTTATAAAGTACATCCACACAAGAAGTTTCTTCTGGAACCTTCATGTCCTGACCACAATAGGCCTGCCACTTTTCCACTGATCCATTGTTCAGCTTCAGGAAACAAAACAGATCTCAGTCACTTTGCTGAAGTTTGGTCTGTTTGTGTCATAACCCATCATAAAATACTAACTGCAGTGTCTTGGATATTCACTGCATTCTTGTCAAACAGGAGGGAATGCATAAGTATTTCTGTGCTTAATTTTGCATGTCATATTGTTTTTAGACTATTTTTAAATGCTGAACTTTGCCAGCATTTGTCCTCAATTCTGTGGCAGTTTCAGTCTCAGTGACTTGCTTGTTCATTATACAACACTGAGTTTCCGTTATAAACAATACCCACAGTGACTGTGTGAAAACTGGAGACCTTCTCACCAATCAGGTCTGTGCATCGGCTTCTGCTCAAATCCCAGCTCTTGGCCGTAAGTTCTATGAAGAGACTCGAGCCCTCCAGCCCACAAGCAAAGCTGAGGAGTATGACAGTCACTCAATCACTTACTCAGCAGACACATGGTCTGATGTTTCCAAGTGTGTCTTTGCCTCATCCTTGACCTTGACTGGCATTTGCAGGCTCCCAAAATGGTGCACCAGGAGAGGAATCTTTATCTAACCTGCATGTACCAGTGGGCTGTGCCTCTGACACCAACCATTGCACTTCCGTATATCAAGCTGAGGTCAGCTGCAGAAGGCATGAACAGGGTCAAGTCCTCCCTAATTTTAAATTGGATGCAAGACAGGCAGTCCTGCCCACTGCAAAAGGACAACCCTCCCCTCAGCTCAGGAGAAGAAGACTTTACCTTACCTTAGCTAACCTTGACAAATGCTCACAATCATGTATCCTTATACAAATTTCTGCTGGAGACAGGCTGCTGACATTAATTACTGAAACAAAACAATTCAGATAGAGCCATACTTGAAATTAATTTTTTTAAAAAATCAGTTTAAAAAAATCTTATTCTGTTTTTCACGTAGAGCAGAAACTCCCACATAAGCTGCAGGGCATGACAGTGAACAGTGAACAGATGTTGGAAATAACCCCCTTTTTAATTCAATATACTAACAAAAGGCAGTAGCCCCACAGTTCCCTTATCATCTGTGTTACATGTTGTACTGTGAAATAATGCACTTAGATTTTACTCCTCATCTGTCAGTACTTAACATCCTTTTAAAAAGATAATGAACCACTCATTCAAGATTTGATGTTTAAAGATACACCCAGCTATGCTCAAGACAAAGCAGAAGAAAACAATCTCTTTAGGGGAGAGAAATTTTTACCACCATGCAAATTCCCTGTGTCAACAAAATTCTTCTCTCAAGAAAATATGACGACCATCATGAGATTTGCTTCCTAAAATGGACAACTCGTCTTGGTCAGGGTATGCAAATTTGTGGGAAAAGAAGTGAGGCAGATGCTTCAGAGCTCTGCTATTTACTTCAAACCTTGAAGCAGTTTTCTTCTCATCCTCATTTTCCTCCTCTTCCCATATGAAGCTCACAACTCCAGGTTTAGTAGAAATTGAAATTTTCCTCCTGTGAAGGAATCCAGGAAAAAGGTTGTCGTTGAAAACGACCATTTCATTACTTGTGAATAGAAGCAGTTGGGGAATACTTTGAGAAAGGACATCCCAAGGTTAGAAAGTAGGAAATTGCCTTTCCCCAGGTCTCTTCATCTGCTGTTGAACCTTACATCTCTCCCATGATTAAGCTTGTATACACAGCAATATCTGGTCTCCCTACCTCTCTGTGACTGCTTCTGTCTGTGCAATTGTGTTGGGGTCACTACATTAAAATCTGCAGCTGTCTTCAACCTTTTCCTTGCATAATCATTTGTCACACTGACAGTTTTCCACCTGATGAGTCTGCTGGTAGCAGGAGAGTCTCTGTGAGAGTGAGTATTTGAACACCTGGCCTAAACCAGCCATTTATGAATCTACCTGGGGAAAAACTACTAAATCCAGCTACTGGTCTGAACAGTCCTTGAGAAAAAAGCTCTGTCTCAGGAGTCTTCTCTGAGGTGCACAAGTTCCCACAGCACAGATAATCCCATGGTTATCAACTTCTGCTTCAAACTGGGAGAACCAGTCTATGACTATAAAAGTTACAAAAGTGCCAGCCAAGGGGAAGGACATCCCTGAGGTCCAGATCTTAGCAGTGATGACCACTCATCTCCCTTTGAACTGGAGTCCTATTAAAAGTGTTGAGTAATTTTATTCACAGCAGCTGTCACAGAAAGGCCATGATCCTGCAGCCATGAAGAAGATATACTTACACAAAGAATGGGACAGGACAAAAGATAAATCTCTTATTTTTACCTGAAATGCATGGCCCATCTCCTGGATAGATCACCTGGGTAATGGTCTGGTGTCTTATCTCTGTAGAACTGTTGAGAGACCTTGTGCTTACATAGAATTATAGGCTCATTTAGGTTGGAAAAGACCCCTAGACCGGGCTAGGGGAATCATCTAGTCCAGCAGTTCATACTGTCTTCTTCAGTGTAATGCGAGCTAAGTGTAAATCCCATCACAAATTCCTTTTTGTGCCTTAGTAGTAGGAGATTTTGACATTTCCTTTCTCAACTATAATTGATTTTGTGGTATGTTGGCAGCTTTCAGCAGCGTGCCCTCCTATTTGAATTCTTGAATCCAAAGACTGTTCCTCTGCGAAACAGTACCACAGCATTAAACTCACATGCCAACTGGGTTTCTCCCTGTGCAACAAGATGTTGAGAGCAGGGAGAGAGATCAGGGCTGTGCATGACTTGGTCAGGTGGAGTCTGTCTACCATGTCCTTGTGCTTCTCCTGCAGCCACAGTAGTAGAGCCTTGGAATTGTGCTGGAGCATCTCCATATGCAGACTGATAGCATCGAACTCCAGCCTCTTACTTACCAGCTTTCCATGAAATGTGACTATGGTTGGTTGACCCTGGCTGGATGACAGTTGCCCACTAAGATGCTTGATCATGCCTCTCCTCAGCAGGATGATGGAGTGGAACAAAATAAGATGGGAAACAACTCGTAGGTCAAGATAAAGCAGTTTACTAAAGCAAAAGTAAAAGGGTGCTTTCTCAAGAGAAGATAAAATAAACCCAAAGATTTTATTCTCTACTTCCCATCAGCAGTGGGCCACTTCCCAGGAAGCAAGGCTTCAGCACATAGAGAAGTTGCTCTGGAACACCAACATTGTAAATAACCAACGCTCATCCTTCCTCCTCCTTTACTTAGCTTTTATGTCTGAGCAAATGTTAAGTGGTATGGAATATGGTCAGTTTGGGTCAACTGTCCTGGTTGTATAATCCCCCAAGATTTTGCCCACTCCTGGCCTGCTGGTGGGAGGGCAGGATGATGTAGAGACAGCACTGATGCTATACAAGCACTGCTCAGCAGGAGCTGAAACACTGGTGTGTTATCAACACCTTTCTAGCTACCAGTGCAAAGCACATCTCTGTGAGGGCTGCTATAGGGAGAATGTACTTCATCTCAGCTATATCCTATACAGTGCCGTAGACAATAATGCTTGTTTTAAAGCCATATTGGGCACATGTCCTTGTCATGTGTCCTTTCTCATCTAAGGAAGTGTGCATGAGGAAACATCTTCTTGTGGGGATAAAATAAGTGGCTAGTGTGCATAGAAGGGTCTTAGAGGTTTCTGGAACAGAAAAAATAACAAAATGCAGTAAAAATTTACAAAGCAAACTCAAGTGAAAATGAATTTTCCTTCATCTTTCAGAAGGAATTGGATTTTCAAGTCTGTGGTATTGAAAGCCACATAGTTTCTCGAGAACTACAGACTGAAAATTCAGGTAATTTCAACTAAGAGAATATTAACTATTTTGTTTTTCACATTTGAATTAATAACTGTGACCTTTTCATTCTCAGAGAAATGTTCAATATGGAAATGCCTTCTGGGAACACAAATAGGCCACACAACTTATTTGGCAATGATAAACAAATGAATATTTGCACAGGTGTAATTAAGCATAGAAGAGACAAACCTCTGTGCAGAACTGATTTACAGTCAAATTCACTTGTCTTGAAAACCCAGATTGCATTGCATATTGCTGGATTATCAAACTGGTTGTATAACCAGGTCTGCAGAATGATAATTTTTGAGGTTTAGGGTGGACTTGGTTTAAACTTTGTTAATGTCAATGCTCGGGCAGGACACTGTGTGGGGAGTAGTGCTTTATTGAAAGAACTGGAAGTCCATCTTCCCAAACACAAACATACAGCACTGCAAGTCATAGAAATTATTCAAGTAGAAAGTAGTTTCTACCTTTATGGTAGCGTGTCTTTTCCAAATAGCACACCAATAGACAAAGAATATCGTTACTTTGAAGAATTTGTACTTGCAATGCAGAAGTAAAGAAAAAACAGTATCTGGGACATAGGTAGGATGTTCGGAAATGTAATGTGGGACTCATTACAAAATTCTAAGCAAGCTTAATTCAGATATCGGTAATGTCAAAACCTCAGTCTCTAAAATCAGAGCTGTAGTTCCAACAAAATATCCTGCAAGTCAAGAAGCTTAGTAAATTTCATCACAGAAACAGACTATTCCAGTTCTTTGTTGCTCCCTTACATCAGCTGAATCTGAATTCAACGGATTTCAGGAGACAGAGAAAGATATTAAAGAATTTAAGTGCTATTTGAGAAATTTTCTCTCTTTGTTATAATTAACGCATACTCAAAAAGTGTAACAGCCAGCAGATGTCTCTGCAACCACTGATCAGCAATGCACACATGAGGAAAATCAGGGAGGAAGAGTTTAATGAGTGGGCATTTTACTTGAAGATTTACTTCCAGAAATGTCAAACCTAGTCAGAAAATTCCAGAAGAGCAGAGCCTGCCAGCATTATCACAGTACTACCTAGAAAGGAATCAGCCTCTTACTCAGTTTTACAAATAGCAACATGAATGCTTAAGAACTCTGCTTTCAGAGTAGTTAATCAAGAATAATAAGTTTCCAAATTTGGTATCTTTGCCTGTATTTTTCAAGCCATTTTTACTCCCAAATGGGGCAAGCTTGTCTGTGCTGTCCCTTGATTTGATCCATATGCATGCTCCTTGGCCTCCCACAGGTGGGAATGGTTGTCACAAACATCTGCTGCTCTGCTCCAGCACAAGGCATGCAGCTTCAGTCTTTCCTTTGTTAATATATTCTCAGCTATATGTTAAAAAAATGGTATTCACCCTACCAAAACAAGACATTGTTGTACATCAGATTCCCTCCATAGGGAGATGATGTGCTGGAAAATGAGACATGACAGCTATGAGTCACAATATTTAATGCACTGGTAAGTGGTAAGCGCTTAAATGTTATGACTGTAAGAGCAATAGAAGAAGCTATCTGCTAATGAAGCATGCATTGTCTATCAGTATGAATGATTTTTAAACCCAGTAAGGTGCTGACCAGGAGCCTAAGTTCTCCTGGTAGTGTCATTTTTATAGAACCCTGATGATGCTAAATGTACTTGGTAGGTAGGTTTGTGTAGTTTTGGGTTCTGTACAGAGGCAATCTCTCTTGCCTCAGGGTTGTGCCTGGGAGGTTGGCTTTTGGCTCGGGACAATGGAGGAAAAGACTTTGGATAGTACAGCAGGGAGACAGAAACACTCTGAAGCCTTTTTTGCTCTTCCTGAACTCTGGGTGACCCAAGAACAAGTGTAACTCCCAACTGACTTCAATGGAACCTGCTTACGGATTCCAGTAAAATGAGCACCTCTTACCTCCTCTCACAGATGACATGAAACAAATGTTGAGGGTGTAGAGAGGCTGTTGGGTGTCAATGCAGTTGTGGCACCTCTCTCATGCTGCTTCAATGCTGTGGGTGGTATTAGCACAGATTGGGGTTGCATGCTGAGGAAAAAAGCCCTTGCTCTGCCTGTGATTTCCCCTCACCTGCTAAACCATGTGCAAGGTAAAGTATTTGCTTTAGCAGCAGTTTCTGGTAAAAACACCTTCATGCATACACATGCCTCTTTATGGGGGTAAAATATTAATGTGTAAATCACTTCTCTTAATTCAGTTCTCAGATTACAGTATATGTGTAGGGCCACAGATTATCTTCTCCTGATCTTCCAATTATTAAAATTCAGAGTCACATTTCATTCAGGTAACGCAGTAGGAAAATCCTACTGGCCTTCTGATTCTTGGCTGAAGACACATAACAAATGTGATTCTTCTCCTTTCCCTTCCAAGTAAAGTGGTGGCTCATTCAATTTGCAGGGGAAAAAAGCCAGATGGAGGTAGACACCTGTATTATATGACATATATTTGTATGAAAGGTTTTTATTTTTTCTTTAATTTCCATGAATGACATTTTTTCTCTGTCTCTGTTTTAAATGAGTAGTAAGATTTGTATATATGTTTTACCATTTTTTTATGAAAAGTCTGCAGTTCATACCTGTGATACATGACAATGTTGCCACAGGAAAAGTAGCTAGTGTTGTTACAGACCTTTGTCTTAATTATGGAAATTTTTAATTTAAATATAGGGCTGAGCATTCAAAATACAGTTCTAGCCCATCTGTTAGTTTTCCATCTGGGCTCATTTGCAAAATACTCTCTATTTCCCTCCTAAACACTATTTATAATCTTCCTTGGAAAAAATATGACTAATCTATGGCACACAAAGGATAGCTGTTTGCATGCAGCTTTTAATAGAAGTGGCTATATGATTCAAAGTAGTAACAAAATATATTTAATTTGTTTTGCATACAGGTGTAAAAGCTCACGACTTCTAAACACACAACAAAAGGATTTTCATATCACACTTCTTTTAACAAGCAAAAAGTGAAAATCCTCAAGATGTCTCATTTCATGATAAATTTACAAATGAGGATGAACAGTTAGCATTTTGAAGTTACTGACCTGGATTTTTGCAGTGGTTCTGAAGTGGCTTGTATTTCTGTCCTGTTCAGTCTTTAATGTTCCCAGAGGCCTGATCTCTAAAGATGAGCACTCAGTTCATTATAAAGTAGCTTGAGCTGAATATCCCAAATCATTAGTCAGTGTAATCATCAGTGTAATCATTAGTCATTTGCTCCAAACCCACATTTCCCAGATCTGCAGAAGTGTGGATAATGGATCTGGATGTACGTTGAAGCAGGA
The DNA here is from genome assembly GCA_013399695.1 of Formicarius rufipectus. Classification (NCBI taxonomy): domain Eukaryota; kingdom Metazoa; phylum Chordata; class Aves; order Passeriformes; family Formicariidae; genus Formicarius; species Formicarius rufipectus. The sequence goes on along the minus strand of VXAU01004034.1, from coordinate 262,383 downwards.
GTTTCAGGGACTCTACTGGAAGCACCCTGGAAGGTACATGCATGGGACTGATTTTTTATTACCCTCCAAGACCACCTGTGGGTCACTACCAGTGTAATCTGGGGAACAGAACATGGGCTGCTGTGGGTTATGTCCTATTTTCTCTCTCTACTCATCACCAGAGAGCAGAGAAGGCTTTATTGCCTGGTGGCTATGCTCTAATCCTCTTTTACACCTTTAAGTCATGTGTCATGAAGTACCTTCTCAGGTCCTCCATGCTAGCCCTAGTGCATCACCTTTGGCCAAACTCTGGCAATTTCCAGAGAGGAAAGAACGAAGGGGATTATTTCCAGGATTTCATTATTTGAAGGGCAACAGTTCAATAATATCTTATACTCCTTTCTCCTTTCTCTTCATTTTCTAGTGAACAGGAAAATATCTTCAGATGCCTCTACTTGTTTTAACTCTCCATAAAAAGGCAAAGGTTGATTTCTACTGACTGACTTGCAAGAACAGTTCTGAAGAAAGTCTTTGCAGCATCATGTGGAGTTTTTTGTTTTTTGTCCCCCTCTCAGTTGTCAGTTGTATGCTTAATTGCGCAAATGGTTGCAAGATAAAGCTGCCGGGTGCTATTACAAAACAGCCCTCCCCTTTGCCCCAAATCTGAAAAAAAATGTGAACCCGGAATACTGATCGTGAAACAGACAACACTTGAAAAGTAGCAGCAGCCCGTATTCAGAATCCTTACCCCAGTACATACAAGACCTGAAATCTCTAGACAGCAAATAATTTTTTATTTTATGCTGATCAGAACAAAGTGATACCCCAAAATAACAACAATCTTTTTAATGTGTTCCTGTCAAAGGTGAAAAAACCGCCTTATCTCAGAATATTGCATACATGTAAAATGAAACAGGAAATCAGATTAAATAGCAAATAGATGCAGGAATTACAAAAGACAGATAACATACTGAGTTTAAATTACCATAATGCAAACATTACTATCTATTTACTTTCAACTTGATTAATTTCTCCCACCACCTTGCCCATGCCATCTCAATTTCAATTCTTTCAATAATGTATGTCAGCCGTACGGTGCTTTCACCCCTCACAAATGTTTACATACTTGTGTCTAGATGTGTCTCAGGAGATGAAGAACACCCTGTGACACATGGAAGGCACCTGTGGCTCCAGAGATGAGGCTCAGCAATGGGACACTGAAATTGACCTTGGACAAACTTTGGGCTATGTGATGTCCCCCTTCAAAGGGCTTCAGAACCCTTTCTCCACAGTGAGTCTTTGGTTCATGTTGGCTAGTGTGTGCTGCTGATTGCCCTGCCCCGTGCTTGTGTGACAGCTGGAATTAGACCTGTTACTTTGTACCAGGGCCATCTGAGGGTGTTGCACTGCTGTACCTTGTCAGAACCAGCCATGCAGGTTCCCTCCTGGAGAGACCCACATTGCTTCAAGGGACTCAGCCAGTACTAAGAGTTGAATATGTAGTTAATACTTTCCCTGAAGATTCTATCTTAGTTTTCAAGGAGCAAATAGAAAAACTTGAAATAGGACTTCTTAGCAGCTCACTGGGAGGGAAACTTACTCGTGACCTTTTGAAGGTCCCTCTTCCCAAGCCAGCATCAGCTCTTACCCTTCCCTCCTAAGCCAATGGAGTTATCAGAGGTCCAGTCATTACTTTCTGAGGCATCTGGGATGCAGACAGGAGAAAGGCACCTAACTACCTAACTCACAGTAACCTCGAGGGGTATGTGCGATGCTTGGAAAAAAAATTTAAAACACGGTGGGAGGAAGGGAAGGCAAGGCCAGGCAAAGTAAATAAAAGATCTTACCTATGACAGAAATCTCTGTTTTCTACTTGTTGCCCATGAGGAAAATCTTACCCACAAGGAAGTCTTCTGTCTAATTTAACACTCTAAAGGTGAACACATTCAGCCTCTATGTTAGTATGACGTCAAAGGCTGAATGGTGTAACTTAGTGGTTTTGAACTCTAAAGTCTTAAGATGCACTTCTGTTTCACAGATATGCAATAAAATATACATAGCACGAACATGGAGTTCAGTCTGCAAATAGGCACAAGTTCCAGACTTCAATGTGTCCTATAGTAAGTAAGAGTAAAACTTCCAGAGTGGTTGTGGTTAAGTAGAAATAACCCAGTTTTCAAGTATACTAAACACCCACAATTTTTGTCAGTTCCGATGAGATTTAGAGATACTCCATACTTTTGAAAATCCCATTATTCTTACTGACATAGCTGTGTGCTCTTTGACAACAATCTGTTGTGGGGTCTGTCTTCAAGTTTACTGTTATTTTAGCTTCAGTGCTGGTTACTCTCATGGAAATGGTTACTCCTTCTGACAGGATTTTTTGAAACCTATTCTGGAAATTTCTTCAAGCTTAAAGTCAGACTCTTAAGTGTACTTAAAATGTTTTAGAAAACTGCACTTAAAAAAAAAAGCTCTGATGGCAGATTCATGAGATTCTTTTTTTCCATTTTTTCTTGCCAGGTTAAAGGAAAATATCCCATAGCAACATAGAAGCAGTCATCCATCCATTAACAAAATACCTTTCTCTATTTTTTCACTGTAGCAACTGTAATTTCATTTCTCTTACCAGTACGTCTATTTCACATACTTTACTGCTCAACAATCTTTTGGGTCATTTGGGTTGCTTATAAATATGCATTTTTGATACCAAGTGTATTAGCAGCCCATTATTAAATTTATACAGCCTGAAATGCCAGTCTTTCACTTCCTGGGATGTGTGCATATTCAGCAATCCCTATCTAGAGAACTAAAATCTAGGTTTTTGGTTGGTTGGTTGGTTTTTGTTTGTTTGTTTGTTTTTTTCCCCCCAAGGTTTTTTAAACTATTGATAAATAGAAGTACTTTGTAAATTGGAAGACACACTTCTGGAAGAACATTATGCAGGTGGAGGTCTTGCATTGTAATGATGCTGCATTTGGAATTTAATCTTGAAATGAAAATAGTAGAATATTTTAAGTACTGACTCTGAACCCATTACAGGTGATCTAAGTGATCCAAGCTATCTGGTGATCCAAGCTTAGTGGTAAAGAGCACATGCACTTCATGTGATTTTGCTTTGAAATTAAAGACAACAGATATTTGACAAGTGCTTTTTAAAAAACCCCAGAGTGATATTTGTGTCTGAAATTTTTCACAGATGTGGTGACCAGCAATGTTCAATTCTGTACGGACAGGTAAGAACCTTCAGGCTTGGATATATAGGTTGTAAGTTTTCCTGTCAAAATCAGGCCTGAGTCTGTTCTTGCTTTCTTGCATTCTCCTCTTGGATTTTACCATATTCATCTTACCCATTTTATAGTATTTCAATATACAAAAACAATGGTAGGTTTGAGCTCACATGTAGACCTGGCAGAGGTGTCAGTTACAGATCTGGCATTCTAGGGGGTTATGTTGCTGGGAAGCAAAGAAGAACAATTTTTTTCCTTCCAAGTACAAAGAAGAATTGTGAGGATTGTCTAAATCCATTGCTCATATCCTGAATAATTAAGAAGTATCCCATGATTGCCATTACTACCGAACAGAGCTGCTTCATCATCATGAGTTATATCAAAGAGAACACCACACGGCACAATATAGAATTCCTTGGTGGTTTTTTCTTCTTAGAAATCACAAAATCTATCAACAATTACTTGATTTTTCTTGGAGAAAGGCACACTAAAATTAAGTGGCACCATCCTCCTCAATACTTTTAGGCAATGTCTCTGCCATTTTGATCACTGATGTGTGTAACAAGATATGGGACCAAGTGAGGCATTTCGTGTCTCAGAGAGCCTCATCAAAAATATCTAACTACAGATTGTGCCTGCATAGACCTATCAGCTGCATGGTCCTGGGTGTGATTATTCTGAAGGCTTTGGTTAGCATTTTCTCTCCAGAAAAATTTATCTAGAAACTGACACCTGTTTTTGTGAGACATTTCATTTAAAAAGCCCACTTCATTGTTGCCTAACATGATCAGTCAAAATGTTGCAGCTGTTGGAAGGCCTCATGTGCAAGACAAAATAGTGAACTCAGGCCAATCACCACAATGAAATGCTGTTCCTGGATCTCAGCATAACAGTGAGTAAATACTAGGTCATTTTGTCATTAAGAAAATAAATCTTGCCATGTTCAGCTACTGTCGTGTCACCTCAGAGGTGATACAAGTGTGTTTTGCAAACTCAAGCTTTTGTGGGGAAAGGCAAAAACTAGCCATAATTTCTCCTAGCAAAAAAATATAAATTATATATATAACACGGTTCAGAGAACCCAATAATTCATTGCTGTCCTTTGGAGTTACACCTACAAAGCTCAATTCAGTGCTATGAATTTGTGTTTTAACACCAAGGGAGTTGATGCAGTGGTCAATCAGTCCTCATGTTTTTGATAGCATACATAAATAAACACAAATTTATACTTTCAAGACATCAGTACAGTTTTAAGTGATGCTGTGGCCTTGAAAGTTCATTTTGCAGGAGAGAGAGAGACAGCACCATGAAGCCTGTGTTTGATTTTTAAAAACACATGAATTACTTGTTTGTGTGTTCTGGAAAAGAAGGAATGCATTTTGTATAGGTCATTCCCAAGAGGGACAAATATGCCCTCCCCTCCCTTCTGATAAATATGATGCAGACACATGTTATTCCTTGAACAAGAGTACTCACAAGAATTGCACAAGTGTACCTTTTCAGAAATGGCCACACAGCACTCCTGTCTTACTTCCAAAAAGCTACACTTTTCCAAGAATCATTTGATTAGACACATCAAGTCAGGAAAGTCAGACTTTGCACTTCTTCGTTATTCAATCAGGTTATTGCTCAGTACAGACAGCTCTGGTGGGTTTTGTTTCCAATAGTGGTTAGAGCAAATCCAGTCATCCTGCAGAAGCTGCCTGGAGTTATGCCAGCATGGGGGAACCAGAGAAAGACCACACCTATCCTAATGAACTTGGCCAGTTTGAGGAAAGAATAAGGATGGGTTTCATACAGCTGAGTGCACAGATAGTGAGTATGTCTCAGATAACTGTTTTCAATTGCCACCTTGCTCCTCAATATAAGAATGTCAATGTGTTTTACTATACATTCTGTCTCCTTGTTATTGGACAGAACTGTGCACTCAGAGAACTCTAACAGAACTTGTAGAGATGAGATGAGTCTGTCGAGTGACTGCATTTTTGAGAACACAAAAACTTGTTGGGAATAGAAATACACATTGGTGGGGAGTCAGTTCACCGATGTGCAGTTAAGGCAGGGAGTAACATTAAATCCCCTCCTAGGCTGCCATTCCTGAACCCACCTGTCATTCCTAGCCCTCAAAGTCCCATAGATGAGACAGAAGGAGAAAAACGTGCAGCTATTAGTGTGAGAGAAAATATTCTCTCAATCAGTCAATAATTCTGCTTTCAGCTTTACAAACTTCTCTACCAAGACTTTTCTCTGCCTTGAAGAGATCATTGCTCCCAGTCTGACATCAGAGGCCAGAGGGACAGTTGCACCAACAGGCAGCATGACTGATGTTGACTGTAAACCAGAAGCAGAGAAGATATTCCTCCAGTGCTGTTACGGAGCCACGGTGTCAGCTCAAAGGGCTCAGTGTCAGGTTCTTGCTCCCTCATTGAGGCACGTAGCTGCAAAGTCTTGAGAGAAGAAAGGGGAAAGGGTTTTATCTCAGATATTTGCAGCTTAGTAATTTGATTTTTTTAGATAGAATTTGCTCTCACCCGCCCTCTGGTACAAAACTACATGAGTGAGAACCAGAGGCAAGATGGTTCCCGACTTTTAGGGGCACAAAACAGGGCAGAACATGACTATAGTAATACAGAAAGAGAGGGTAGAACCTTACTGGGCCTTATTCCCCTCTGCATAAGGGGGAGGTTTGAAGCACCATTCACCCTCTCCTAGTGCTGTAGCACTTGCCCCTCCACTCTGAACTCTCCACTGGGGAGAAACTCTGAACCGTGGTGCATTTCCACACTCCTTCACCTCTCTGAGAGTTTTACTTCCAACTGCAAGGGTCTGACCTTTCTTTTCCCTTCACTTCTTGTTTAGCAAGACTTTTTTTCCTCTTTAATCTCTCACAGTTTCCCTCGGCTATAGTTCTGAAAATTACTCCTCTTCCAGTCAGAACCTGAGCCTATATCTAAGAGCTGCTTTACATTAACAGTCTTGTAATAAAATATTCTTGGCTGCAACATTCTGATTTATCTATAGATCTGTATTTTTTGAAATAATTGTTTTTTAGAGCATTCTAATTTATATAGCCATTTGTTTTGACTGCCAAAGCATTTTTAATTTTAATTATTGTGTATCATGCTTTTGGGCATAAAACTGTCAGATAAATCTGAGTATCTGCATAAACATGTGGAGAACTGCATGTGTTATCACTCAACAATTGCTGGTGGGCAGTTAGCAAACTCTTGCCTGTATTCAGCTGCTGCACATCACCACTGATAGGATGAACCACTGATTAATTGTCAAACCATGTGCAGTTATGTCCTTGATTCTGAACAACACAGCAGATTGTTTGGACTGTACAATCCCTCAGCAAAGTAGTATGCACAGCCAACTTTACTTCAGTCAGTTACACATAAAATGGTCACTTGGCAGGGCACCTCAGACAATAGATTTGTTTTAGCTTCTAAGAGAAAAAGTGACACCATTTACTATCTTGGGTGGCCAGCAGACAGGTAACTCCTTGTCCATACCTAGGAGCAGAAATTGTGTCTGTGTTTGGCCTTTTAAACAAGGATAAGTCTATTTCTGCGTACAAGGACTGGAGTGCTCCTGCTTCTGCCTGAGAGAAGGAGAACTTCGTAGTGCCAGTGGCTCCATGCTGCTGACCCCACACTGTAACAGGGCACCATGAGTGGTCACGTATTCCTGCGCAAAATAGCCTTTTCCTCATGGCTGAGGGTCTGGAGCAAGTCAGGCACAAGAACCCACACACTGAGTCTCAGTGTAGCCCAGACTGAGCTCTGGGAGGAGCCAGGCTCCCCTAGCTGGCAGTGGTACTGGTGGCAGACAGGTTGAAACTGCCTGATGCCCTGTGAGAACAATCATGGTGGTTCACTGACACACAGCATCAGTAACATGTAACATGTCCTGCCAGCATTCCTCCAGTGCTCTGGAGCCCAGCTCAACAATGGTATTTCAGGTCTTTAAGAACAGTGGCTCCCGTGAGGATAAGCTGTACTGTCCCTACCAATATCCTGATGTGCTTGTTCATCTGGATTGTGCAGACATGTGAGAAGCTGCATCCACTGGACCAAGAAGAAGAATCATGTGTTTCCTTGCTGTTTTGAGTCTGAGAAGCTGTCCCTCTGTCAGCTGGTCATGCAGAGCTGGGTAATGGATCTTCACCACAGGAGACGGGACTTTGCAGACCTCTCTGGATCTATGGTCCTAGGGTTGGTTACAATCTACAAAAAGTGTTCTCCTCCTCTTTTTCCAGTACCACAGAATAACTTTCTGTTCATATCAGTTAGCAGTGCTTGGTGGTCCTGCAAGCAGTTCACTGCTTCAGAGACACAGGGAAAAAGTCCTTGTGTATTTCACACACTACCTACTGACCTTGTTTGTCTTTGCTGTGCCTGTTTCTATTGTGTCCTCTGGTGTTTGTAGTTGAAGCTCCACAGAAGTGGGACCGCACATGTCTCTGTACACGGCAGCTGGCACAGTGGAGGAAGCCAGCTTTGTGCTCCTGCACTTCAGATGAAACATTGTCGTGGTCCGGAAGGGAAAGAAGGAACGGTTCACACAGAGGAGGCTGTACACAGGTGTGCACAAGTGTGAACACTTTATTAAGGAGAGCATGGGACTCTTCTAGGGTTCGGTCGGAGGGTTCTAGAACTTGAGTGGAGTTAGGGGTGGATTGCGACACAAAAGGAAAAGGGAAGGAGGGTTTATAACTTCTAAGGGAAAACTGGGGGTGACTTACCCTTACAGGGTGGAGCTGTATTGCCCCACCGGCCAGCCTATGGGGTCTTAGGGGTACAGGAACCAATCAGGGGGCTGTAATCGGGGTTCCCAGAACCAATCAGAACAGTTGAACATACAGAAGTATTAGAATGGTAATAATTACCTATCTAATACATCTTTTATCCTAACTATAACATCTGAACAGTATAAAAACTTGCAAAAACAGCAGCTCTATGGAAAAGGGTATATAGCTGGTGGTTGTGGCAGTCTCTAGTTAGCAGGAGACAATTTCATCCATTGGTAAAAATTATCCTCTTGGCAGTCCCTGACAGGTGCCCCTTACAGGTGCTCCCCCCACAAAACATACTTTCAATCTACCAAGCACAGATAGGGAAAAAAAACAAGGAGCAAAAGGACAGCAGGTATGCAGATGTTGGTGGCCACTACCACTCAGCACAGCCAAAGATCTGCTGCAATGCTTCTATGACTTTTCTTTCAATTAATCTTGCTGCAAATTAGATACAACTAGATCTTTTCGGCATAATTCTCTTCCATTTATTCATTACTTGACTCCTGTCATGCTTGTACTATTTTGTTATTTTTGCTATTAAAGATGCATCATTTCACTTTTTAATGAAAAGCCTCTCTGAGATAGACAATTACAGTGATCTTTTGCTATATCCCTCTCCTTTTCTATTCTGTGCCTCATGTGCTCAAATTGAATGATGAACTTCACTGCCATCTGGAGATTTTAATTTCTGTTTGTCATTTTACTGCCTCATTTCTGCAGTTCAAAGAATAAAAGCATTTTAGTGTTTTACTTACTATAGTGCTGCACTTCTCTTTATAGTGATCTGGTGCTGAAATAAAGTCACCTCTGACTTCTCATGAGAGTGTTTAAGACTTATCCAAGCAAGTTAATCTACCTAAAGGCAGGCCCCTACCTGCTGAAAAGTGTGCTGTTTTCAGTGTCAGGGGAGGATGATGCCAGTGCACTGCAGTTCTGCTCATGGTTGGTCCTGAACACAGGGGAAGGAACAGATAAGCTGTGCCCTGCATCTGAAACCTAACAGTATATGGAATTGGTGTAGTGCTAGCAAGTGTCACAGGTAGAATTTTTGGGTTGGTCTTATTTTCTGCTGCCCCAGTGTAAGGTTATGTATCAAGGCATAGCAGGGCCCTGCATGAGGAAGAGACCACCAAGTAGGACATTACACTTGTACAAAAGCCTGGAAATGTCATGTCAGACCCTTACAAATCATGTTACTAGACTGTGATGGGTTGACTTTGGCTGAATGTGAGGTGCCCAACACGCTGCTCTATCATTTTTCTTCCTCAGGTGGACAAGGGAGAGGAAATAAAATGGAAAACAAGTCATAGGCTAAGACAGTTTATTAAAGCAAAAGAAAAGGATAATACTTGCACAAACAAAGAAAAATTATTATTCTCTACTTCCCATCAGCAAGTAGCATCTGGCCACTTCCTGGGAAGCTGGGCTTCAGTTTGTGTAGAGGTTGCTCTGGAAGCCCAACATTCCCCCTTGTCTGCCCACCCTCCTCCTCCTTTTCTTCACTTTTGTATCTGAGCTAATGTCATATGTTATGGCATATCCTTTTGGCCAGCTTGAGCTAACTATCCTAGTTCTGGGATCTTGCCCACTCCCAGCCTATTGACAGAGTTTGGAATTTTGGAGAGACAGCACTGATACTGTACCAGCACTGCTCAGCAGTAGCCAAAACACTGGTGTATTATCAACACCTCTGTTGCTACCAATGCAAAGCACATCTCTGTGAGGGCTCATAGGGGGAAAATCTTAGCTAGACCCACTACACAGATTCCCTTGGAGCTAAGGATACTATTTCAGTAAAGAAACCACAGACTAACAAAGGACTCAAGTTTAAAACAAATGAAAGGAGATATTTTTTTTTTTTGCTCAGTAGGGAGCTGATGTGTGAAACTGCTTCCCAAAAGAAACTGAAGTTACAAAATATTTATATTTCTTCAGAGGAAGATGGGATTAATGTTTAGAGGACAAAATGTTACTCAGCAAATCACATCTGACTTAGGAAACTGCCTGTGCAGAAAATAAGTGAAGGTTGGGAGAGTCTTGGGAATATGGCAAGGGAGTAGGCTAGTGTTGTTCTTATGCTCTCCTGGACAACTGCAAATAACAAGTACTGGAGATGGGCTGGTGGACTCAATGCACCCTCCTTTTGAGACAGCACAGCCCTTTTTATGCTGTCCTTTTATCATGACAAACCTAATGCAGGAGGTAAAGGGATTGATGCAAAACAGGTGGAGAATTGAAACTATGTATTATTTAAAATTATTATTAAATTTATAAAATTACTATTATTTTTCTTTGACACTTGAATGTTAATTAATTTATGAAAGCTCCAGTTCAAATAAAGTAGTAAAAGTAGGATAGCAGTTATGATGTAATTCCACATAAATTTATTTCCTAGTTGACCTAATGAAGATCATATTTCATCAAAGCACAATAACCTTAACTGAGATATTTGCTTAATACTGTTTTTCACCTATACTCATTCTTCCTTTTAGTTTTACATTATTTGTGTCATTAGTTGGAACATCTTTGAAATTATGTGTCTTTTTTGCAGAGCCACACTTTGATAAGAGAACAGTTTAAATACAGGGTAGAGTGAGTAATGTTATAAAAATACTTTGCTTTGTTAAAGTCAAATAAATTATAAATCTGTTTATGCTCTTAGTTTCTTTTGAGGGCTTGAGTCTGCAGGGGGTTGGGAAAAGACAATACGAAGAAAATTTCTGTCTTGCAATACTGCAACAACCAGGACTTGGATTAAATTCACAAGAGCTGTTTTGTGGCTAAATTGCACTTGCAAAGAGGAGAGCAACACAGGGAGAAGGATGACAAGTTCTCTGAAATCCACCCCTCCTTCCCTCACCAACCTCACCTGCTATTTCATGGCCCAGCCAGTAGCTGGAATTGCAGCACCTTTGGTGTTTCACATGTTGAACATTGAGTTCCAACAAATTTTTAAGGCACTGTCTACATGAGGGATGTGTTTCACTCAGTTTGTACTGGTTCAGCTTCAGTAGTACGTGATCTCAATATTCATTCTGCACCCCTCACATGACCCACTTGTGGTCAGTTATCCGGCAACAAATTCCAATTGCTAGTTGTTCAAGGTTTATTGAGTGTTGTGTCTTTAATTAGGGAACCAAGATGTAAACTGCGGTGTCCTTTGCAAAGTTAGACCTGTGGGAATAATTTCAAGAGTCAATTGCTGTTGCTGGATAGTAACTGGGAACACAAAGGGACTCACATATGAATAGTAAGTTAAGGTGCACAGTAGTAACAGTAATTTATTCCTGGAACACTTAAGTTCTTAATCACCCCATTAAAAGGAATTAGGTAGTTTCTTATCTAAAGGATCAGGAGATACTGCATTTTTAAGGATACAAAGAATGCGCGTGAGTGAGACAAGAGGGCTTTTCTGCTGTCCTTTGGTAAGTGCTGCCATTCAGAATTAGCCTCGGAGAACAGAATATTTCTTGCCTTTTTCAGTGACTTAATGTCTAAAAGTCCCAGGTGTTAACTGCCTAGGAAGAAAGAGTGAAATTAGTGAAGATTATTTCCTATGTCTTGATTTGTAACTCTTTCACATATCTGAGTTTCGCAGAGCAGAGCAGACTAGGGAGAGATGGGATTTACAGCAAAGAGGTTAAAGGCATTTGAGTGTTTTGGGTATTCTGGCTGTAGAGCCAGATGGGACAAGACTTCCTAAAATGGGTAGGACAGACCCAAATTTCTCTTGTAGAAACACTGAAGACTGACATGTTTTTTGTAAACCCTGGTATTAAAGTGAATATAAAAGGTTGGAATTATCAGTGAAGATGGGTGAATATACTGTATGGACACACTTTCAGAATACAGCTCACATTACAACATTTTCAAAGGCGTGATTTGAGCACAAGATGTAGTCCTCTCAACTGAGCACTAACATCACAATTTCTATTTTTGAAACCATCTCCTTAAAAATTATGAAAATCATTAGTATTTAATTCTGACATAAAGGAGAACATGCATTTGTGTAGCTTTGGTAAGTATCACTGAATCTGAGTGCCAGTTTCCACTTGGCACTCTTAAGGCACAGTTTGAGGTTAGCTTCAAAGCTCAAATCCAAGCCTCCTTCAAATCCAAATCCAATGCTAGACCACTTAGCTCAGCCCAGGTGAGATGCAGCTGAAAGATACACCTTACAAGCATATGTAAAAGCAATTGGATATTTCACGACAAAAGCAACGTAAAACTGGCAAAAGTGAAGAACATTTAGATCCGTGCAACTCTTTGTTGCCAGGTTCCCCCGCCAGCAATATTAAGTGTTAGGCACAGTTCCTGTGCCCAGGAAAAGAAACTTGTCTCTGTGTTGGAAATGGTCAGACCATTTTAAAATACTGGAAAATTAACAGGAAAGAACATCAGAATGTTCAAATCTTGCACAGAATTCTTGGCAATAAGAACCCCTTCACAAGAAAGAGGCAGAGTATTTGAAATTTTTTGAGAAACAGGAGTTTAAGCCTCCAAGCTTCTCTCCTCAATTATAAAAGTACCAGGCTATTTAGATTTTTTCAGTCTGTTTAGTCTGTCATGCTCCCTGGAGAGCAAGGGAAGTCAGCAGTGACTAGAGGCTGCCACTGGGTCCTTTCTCTAAAGACCTGGCAGACTCTGGATCTCTAGCTCCCACTCCTATGAGGAAAGAGAACACGTTTGCCACAAGAGGTATCTTGCCTTAGATCTGCTATATTCAAAGCTAACTATGCCCTTGAGCTGGATAAGCTGTCTAAGTTTAGAGGAAATCAAGGAAATTGATGGACTAGAAGCCAAGGAGGGGAACAGACCTACTTCGGACTCAAAACTAAAGTTTAATTTGGGTATGATAATCGCAAAAAAGAAAATAACAGTTCCTAACCACAATATATGTATCTATCCATAGATATATATATTAAAGAGAAAACCAAACAACTAGACCTAAAGAATGACCAATTTATGGTTAAAACTCCCACACACGCAGTCTCTGTCCCCGTTGTGCGCAGTAATATTTACAGACAGCAGGCGGCGGTGTTGAGCTGGCCCCGCGGGTGCAGATGGGTGGAAGAAGGTTGTAGTGCGAGTTCCTCTGAGAGCTCCAATGCTCCTCTGTGGAGTCGGCGGAGAAAGAAAAAATAATCCACGCAGGGGAAGAAAACAGCTGGAATCCTTATCGCAAATGCCCCTCCGGGCTGGATGCAGCAGCCAGGCGCTGGGAGCTTGGCGAAGGCTGGCAGCCACTGGCCCTCTCAGGAAGCCCAATGCAAAAGGCCCCGTCCAGAAAAAAGTCTGTCTGTCTCTCTCTCTCTGAAGCACCAGGGAACTCCGAGAGTCCAAGGATTGGGAAAAACGGGAGGAAACCAAGGAAAGAAACCAAACTCGCTGGCAGAGGTTTCTTCCTGAGCCATCTCTCCCCCGCAAACTGCAAAACCAGAGTGTCCACTTCCCCCCCACCCAGTGAATTACCAGTCCAGATAACTCCCTGCTTCTTTGTTAGAGTCAATGGATAAAGATAGGCCTATTCGCCCCTCATTCTGGTGGTAGGGGAAAGAAAAATTCCACTAGATTCTAAAACTATAACATAAGTGTAATGAAATACGTATGATTTTTTTTTTCTCAAAGATACATGGCCAGCTTTCAGCAGCATTTTGTCTTCCCTGAAATTCCATTTTCTACCCTGAGAAAGGTGAGCACTTGGCAGTATAAAATCACAAAATAGTAATGCACCTTCTGCTCACATCTAACAATGTAAGAAAAATCTATGCTAGTAAAATCTAAAAGCTACAGACATTCCATGTTATATATAGTGCTTTCCTACTTGAGCATCATCTGATGAACTGTTATTTTGCTTCTGGTATCTATTATTTTGCATTTAAAAGAAGTTCAGTAGAATACAGAAATATGACTTGTTTTGTATGGCTTTGTATCCTATATCTCTGCAGTACATTAACACTAATCAACTTCTTTTCCCTCTACCTTTTACCCAGGACAGCCTTCAGATTCTCTCTGCATTCCTAGAACACCTCTGTCACTCCCTGTTCTTTTGAATTGAGACTACATGGTTTGAGGTTACCTACATGACAACAACTAATAGACAGACATCCAAAACAGTAGTGTTTGAAGTTCACTTCTGCTCTGCTGTTAGTGGAGAAACCAGTTGAAAATTCTCCTATAGCCAATTTTCAATTTCCCACAAGACTTATATTTAGTCAGTTATTTTGGGGGTTTTTTTGTGGTTTGGTTGGTTGGGTTTTTTTGTTGTTCGTTTTTGTTTGGTTTTTTTGTTTGTTTGGTTTAGTTTGTTTGGATTTTTGTGGGGGGGGTTGTTTGTTTGGTTGGTTTTGTTTTCGTTTTGTCTTGCTTTGTTTTTGTGGGTGTTTTGTTTGGTTGGTTGGTTGGTTTGTTGGTTTGGTTTTTTTTGGAGTTAAATGTACCATTAATGATTCTGCAATGCAAGTGAAATGATCCTAGTAATTAATGGTATTTTAGTGAGTTCCCAAAGCCATGGTGTTAAGCTCTTCATTTCCAGGCTTTTAAATAGACAATATGCTGAGGCTCGTTGCTTATGCTATTAGCTCATTAACATCTAATCTCTGTCAGAAGAGAGCCAACCTAAATGTCTGAGCCTGGGGAGGAGTGAAAGTTGTATATTTGGATCCTTGTGCCCAAGAGTTCAGTTTCTTTTTTCTGACAAGAAACATTCCTGAGCTGCTGTTTTCAAAAACGAGATGTTTCCAAATTGTTTCAGTTATCATCCTGCAAATAAAATACAACTTGTTGAACATACGTTTCAGTATTGGTCTTGCCTTCTACTTGCTGGTTCTTCCATTTGTATTTCATGTTACCAGGGCAGAAAATACGCAGATGAGGTACTGACCTTGTTCCCATTGTTCTTGACATGTTTTTCTCTCTCTTTTATCTCAAGAAGCATGTACTTGAACTTAACTCTTCGTGTATTTCCAGGTGCCACTGTCAGCTTCCCTGGCACTGACAGAGCTCTGTAAGGTCATAAGTGATAACACAGCAAGCTGACGTCAGAGTGACTAGCACTTGACCTAATGATACTGCATCTACCCATGTGAAAATGTCTAAAGCAATATGACTGAAAGTTCATATCTCAGTTTTCCCTTCATGAAATTTTGTCCTGCCTAACATCCTCACAGTGTTTTTATTGCAATTTTTCCTGCAAACTCATCAATTTACCAATCATGGAATCATAGAATGGTTTGGGTTGGGAAACACTTGACATCTAGCTCCAACAGACCTGCCATAGGCAGGGGCACCTTCCTCTAAACTTGGTTGCTGAAAGCCTCATCCAAACTAGCATGGAAAACTTCTAGGGATGGGACAACCACAACCTCTCTGGGCAACCTGTTCCAGTGCCTCACTGGTCTCATAGTAAAGAATTTCTTCTTAATGTCTCCTCTGAACCTACTCTCAGTTTAAAGCCATTCCCCCTAGTCCTTTCACTAAATGCCCATGTAAATGTTCCCCTTCAGCTCTCTTGTAACTGGAAGGTGCTATAATGATTCCCCACAGCCTTCTCTTGTCCTGGCTACACAAACACAAAACTTTCAGCATGTCTTCATAGGAGAGGTGTTCCCACCCTCTGATCTTCTTTGTGATGTTCTTCATGATCTTCTGGACTCACCCCAACTGGTCTGCACCCTTATGTTGGGGACCCAAGACCTGGGTGCGGTACTCCTGGTGGGATCACACAGGAGCAGAGTAGAGGGGTAAAATACCCTCCCTTGACTTGCTGGCCATGCTGCTTTTGCTGCAGCCCAGGATGTAGTTGGCCTTCTGGACTGTGGACACACCTTCATAGATCACAGTGAGCTACTTTGTCCACCAACATCCCCAAGTCCTCCTCAAAGCTGCTCAGTCTGTTTTCCAACCAGCCTGTATCCATGTCTGGGATTGCCCTGGCCCAGGTGCAGGACCTTGAACCTGGCCTTGTTGAACATCATGAGGTTCACACAGGCCCAATTCTCAAGCCTGTCAAGGTCCCTCTGGATGGCATCACTGTCCTCCAGTGTGTTGACCACAACACACAGCTTGGTATCATTGGCAAAATTACAGGGATAAATTTTTAACTAAATCAACCACTCTTTTTTTTTTACTTAACTACATTTAAGTGCTCCTTAACTATGTGTTTCTCCCACACTCATCCAAACAAATTTAAAAATGCATTACCCTCTACCTCCTCCTGAAAACCTCAAGGTTAGTTGGGGATGGCTTTGCTAGAAATGAAGAACAGGTCAGATGAGAATGATAAAGGCTGATGGTTGTCAAGGAGGTCAGCTGTGAAGAAATTGCAGACATGAGACAGTTGCTGTGGGCTGTGGTCAGGGACACTCTGGTTGTAATGAAGGAGAAAGGTAATTGGGGAAACTTTATATCTTCAGCTCTGAACCATATGGCCCTGTTTTCTCTGCTCCATGCTTAGGAGGCAGCAATAGAAGGTAATCGTGTCTCTTCCCTGTCCTTTAGGCAGGTTTCAAAGGGATTTTTTGATCCACACAAGCGACAACAGTCTTGGGAGTTACCATGTTCTCCACTAGGATAACTGCAGCTTTTTGTCCCAGATAGTGAGAATAAGTGCAAATCTGGTCACCCCTGTGGGAGAAAAGAGAGATCAAACTGACTGTCCTTAGGAGACCAGATTGTGTTCACAGTCACCTTTAAGTTGTATTATCCAAAGCAGGCAAGTCACAGGCCAGAACCCCAGCCTCTCACGAAGCCACATAACATTTCCTGTATATGTCTATAATTAAAAAACCTATGAATTTGAAAAATCTTTACTAAGATAAAGGAGGATGTATTAGGTACAAAAAGATGTCCTCTTAGTCCTACTGTTTGACTCATAAATTCTACTTAATTTGTGCAGTTAATTTTCAAATGAACTTTGTAAATAAACGAAAATGAACTGTTGATCAGGATTCATCTCTGTAAGTGCTGCTACCTTAGGGATACAACTGAATTGGTCCACCTAGATCTACAGTGTTTTCATTTTTTAGACTTACCTTCAAGATAAGAACACTTCCATTGTATTCTCACAAAGGGTGGTAGAAAAAATAAAAGGAGGAAACAAACTGCCTCCTTGCTCCAAACACATGAGCACTTTATTTGGGAACTAGAATGCTTATGTAGGATTTACTAGGAAAAAGCACAGCTTATTTATTTTTAATGGTTTCATTCTACAGGAGTCCAGTTGAACTCACAAGACAACTGGCATCATCACAAAGACAGCAAGTAGCTTTTCATATTCTTGTCAAAGTGAATAACTTCTACTGCTTCTGATCCAGCTNAAACCAAACAAAACAAAACAAAACAAAACAAACAACTCCCCCAAACCAAAAAAACCCAACCCAACAACATTAAAACAGATTATGCCACAGTCTCTAGCCTGGCATCTAAGGTCTACCTCACAGCACTTATTACCTACATGTTAATTCCTTCACATTTCTTTCTCTACAAGTTCCTCTTTTCTCAGACAAGTAATTACTCACAACAATAATTAAAAATAAAATAAAATTAATAAAAGGAACCAAATGCAGACACTGCATTTTTTTCAATTGTGCTGACAATGCAACCCAGTTCTTCAAGTATCTATGAGATACTTGTAGTCAGAGCCAAAAAGTGGTATTTCACAATCTCCATCAACAACAATCTTAATGTTCAAATGAGCCTTGGTCATTCTCTTTATACACACATTTTCTGTTTGCTGTGATCTACAAGCAGAGTTCAAAAGGGCCAGTACCATGTCCTTAGGGATTTCAGTGAGCCATTAAAGCACAGAACAGCAGAACATATCTTTCATCTGTCTTGAAGTGCAGACTACCAGATTCTTCTTTCTTTTTCTCTCTCTGTTCCTTTCTCTTAAGGTAACTTCATCTGCTTGGTAATAACCTCCTCTGTGAAATTTCCACACTCTTCACCTCAGCAGCAAGGCAGCACATAATCATAGAATGATCTGATTGGAAGGGACTCCTTGCCAATAGGTCACTAATAGTAAGCAAAAAGATACAGATACACTTAAAAGGAATACTCGATGAGGTATCTAAGACTGTTAAGTATATCAGCACTATATTAAGGACTAATTTTATTTGTAGCAAAAAATAATTTCAGTAGTAATGTAATTTTTGATCTGATTTACAGCATTATGTTCTGATGTACACTATTATGTTCCCTTTTATGGATGAAATACTAACGTTTTAGTTTAAGAGATCTGCTGTCATTTCTGTGGTTGTCCTTTCAGTAAAGAAAACATATTAACACATGATGCCACAGAGCATCAGCTGGGATTTTACTTTATTACTTTTCAAATTAATGACCTAATCATCGTGGTGTTCTATTATAAGAGCATTAATCATGAAGAACACATTTGTCATGAGTAGAGAACATCACAGCACTTCTCCAAGATTTTCACCATAAATCAGCCTTCATTACCTGAAACATTATGGGAAAGTGCATTTTCAGACACCATAGAACCATTACCAGAACAACTACAGTCCTTTCCAAAGAAGATACTTTCAGAAGATATATTAGGAATGGAGAGATTTGGCAGATGATGAACGATGTATTTAGGCCTATGTCATCCAAGGCACACTGTTGTAGGGAAAGCATCAAACTTGGCTGTGAAAACAAGCGCCTTTAGCTCTGAGAGTGTGGCCCAACCCAAAGTTAATCTTGTGATCAGGTATTTTCTTTATTTATACTTGCTTTTACTATGCTTTCTTCTAGCTTCAACACTGTACAAAAATGAAGGATTCATACAGATTACACTGAAAAGAAAGGACATCTCCATGTTCTGCTGCTTTCAGAGGTTAGCTGAGTAATCTTTTCCTGTTGGTTGTGCCCTCCAGGTGAGGTGTCAAGCATAATAAGAGACAGTACAATTTGTTCTTTTTTTTTTTTTGTTCATCACTGAAGGATGATATTTTATCAAAATAATCATGGACTATCTTGAATTGGAAGGGATCCACAAGAATCATCAACTCCTGGCCCGGCACAAGACAGCCCCAAGAATCTCACCATGTGCCTGAAAGTATTGTTCAAACGCTTCTTGAATTCTGTCANCAAACCAAAAAAACCCAACCCAACAACATTAAAACAGATTATGCCACAGTCTCTAGCCTGGCATCTAAGGTCTACCTCACAGCACTTATTACCTACATGTTAATTCCTTCACATTTCTTTCTCTACAAGTTCCTCTTTTCTCAGACAAGTAATTACTCACANAGCCTGTTCCAGTGCTCAACCAACTTCCGCTTGAAAAACTGATTGAAAAATATCCAACCTAAATCTCCCCTGATACAGGTTCTTGCCATTCCCTCTGGTCCTGTCATGGGTGACCAAAAAGAAGAGATCAATGTCTGCCCCTCCACTTCCCCTCATGAGGAAATTGTAACTGCAATGAGGTCTCCCCTCCAGGCTAAACAGACCAAGTGACCTCAGTTGCTCCTCATACAGCTTCCTCTCAAGGCCCTTCACCATCTTCCTTTCCCTCCTTTGGATGCTCTCTTACAGCTTTTTATCTTTTCTGTATTTTGTTGCCCAAAAGTGTCCACACTATTCCAGGTGAGGCCACCCCAGTGCAGAGCAGAGTGGGACAATCCCCTCCCTCGCACGGCTGGCGATGCTGTGCCCGATGCCCCCCAGGACAGGGTTGGCCCTCCTGGCTGCCAGGACACTGCTGACTCATGTTCAACTGGCCATCAACCAGGACCTCCAGGGCCTTTTCTGCAGGGTTGCTCTCCAGCATCTCATTCCCCAGTCTGTCTGTATGTCCAGGGTTACCTTGTCCCATGTATAATTTGTCTCTATTAAACTTCATATGGTTGGTGATTGCTCAGCCCTCCAATTTGTCTAGGTCTCTAAGCAGAACGTCTTTGATTCAAGGGAGTCCACGGTTCCTTCCAATTTAATATCATTCGTATCAGTTCTTTGCATTATCCATGCATATCCAGACTAGCCAGGTTCACTAGTCAGCCAGCATTTGCTCAGGACAGAACCAAGCACTCTAACCCTTTTAAGGTATTTA
Source organism: Formicarius rufipectus (assembly GCA_013399695.1). Classification (NCBI taxonomy): domain Eukaryota; kingdom Metazoa; phylum Chordata; class Aves; order Passeriformes; family Formicariidae; genus Formicarius; species Formicarius rufipectus. The sequence continues at coordinate 242,324 of VXAU01004034.1, read as the reverse complement.
AGGTATTTTCAGTTGCTGGAGGAATACATTAAAATTAAAATTTCTATAAAACACTTCAGAAGAAGTTCCAGGATTCCTTGAAAAGTCAATTTCCTACAGAATTTACTTTAAATTAAAAACTTTTGTTACATTCACACAATCTTTCAGAAACAGCAAAACCCTTTTTTTTCTAAAACCCTGGCCAATGCTTTTGGTGAGTAACAAGACCACTGGAAAGATAAATCAAGTAAAATCTTTTTCCCAAAAAAACCCAACGTACTACCCAGAAAAGGATTTTTTTTCTGTATAGTTAAGCATCTATCCCCAAAGTCCAGCAAGAAAATATTTTTACTGATACTCCTGCTTAATTATATGTCTCTGAGAATTATAATGGACTCTAATTAGGCACCTGTTCTCCATCCACTCACAAGGAAAAAAGTTTTAATTAGAATAAAATATATCAAATTATTAAAGAACTATCTTTTTTCACTTTCCCCCACCTTGACAATGAGATGAAAATTGGTTTGAGTGTTCAGACATTCATCCAGTCAGTTTTTATGTAATAAAATAACAAGGCTAAATTCTGTTCTCAGTGAAATGAAGTAAATTCAGAGCTGTATTACGTCTACTAGCAGATTTGATATTCACTGTTTGCAGTACTGGGAGCCTCTTTTTGGTCCTTTTACCCTCACAGGTCTGGAGTAGCAATGCTATTCCTTCCTTCCTTTCTTCCCCAAAATACCTTCATAGGAATTTGCAAGTGGAAAAAGACACTTTTCAGGGGCAGATACTTCCAAGCCACACGGAATGTTGCAAGTGGTCTAGCCACAGAATTGCAAAATGATGAGCTACTGCTATTGTGCACAAGGCAACATGTTTTTCCCATTTTACCAGTGTTTAATCCTGACCAATGGAATTCATGGATGTGGGTTGTTACTGGTTTGAATAATTCTATGTGATGCATAGAAAGTCTTGTGGTTCTGGGTTCACACAGGTTTTTTGTGGATAAATATCAGAAGTCTGCAGGCTGGATTCACCTTGTTGTGGCTGACTACATTGCAAGGAAATATAGAAATAGATAGATAGATAGATAGATAGATAGATAGATAGATAGATAGATAGATAGATAGATAGATAGATAGATAGATAGATAGATAGATAGATAGATAGATAGATAGATAGATAGATAGATAGATAGATAGATAGATAGAGTGGAGTTACAAGCTTAATTTCTGGCATTTATATTGTGTTTGTGACTGTCTATCAGTGTATTACCTAAATAAAGCTTAGGAAAGCAGACAGGTGTGTTATATTCCTTTTTTTCCTGTATGTGCTCCTGGCAAATGCATACACCTGAGATGTCTGGAGCCACACATGCCTTTTCTCCAGCAAGCACAGAGGTGCTGCCCTGAGGCAAGGCAAGGCCATCCTGACAACTCAAATATCTGCTGAGACTCTGCCTCTTCTCCTTGGTCCCTCACTGACCAGTGTAGAGCTGGTGGGGCGCAAAAAGCTGCCCCTCCTCCCCTCCCTTTCCATGGCTGATGCAAGACTGTTATGAAAAAGGTGCTCCCAAGCTCTTCTGCTCAGACACATCACCTGTGCCAAGATTTGGCCCTGGGGCAGGTAAATGAACCCAAGGGGTTATTTCCTGGCCCTGTTTCTTGGCAACAGGACAAAGCTGACAGCCCCAGCAGGAGCCTGCTCCCTCTGCTTTGCCAGCGGGCATGCTTCCAGCTCTTGGCGCAGCCCAAAGTCTCATTCCGTTCTCTGTGATTGGCTGCTGCTGACATGCAGTGTTACCCAAGAGATGGAGAGGAGTGAAGCAAGGGAAGAAAATGATCTCTAAAAGCTTGGTGAGCTGCAGAGAACGCCTTGGTGGAGCTTGCTTATTATTTTTCATCTCCCCTGGCTTCTTCCACCATCCATGAGCTGGGGCAAGGCCAGGCTTGTTGTCGAAATAGCATTTGTCAGAATGTAACACTAGCTTTCTAACACCTGTTTGCATTTTCATAGAGACTAGAATAGGAAGCAAATGTTATTCTAAATCAGCACACATATGTTCCTGTCTCAGGTTGCATCCTTCCTGGGGGTAAGGAAACACTCAGATGTTTTTAATCTCTATCCTTTTGCACTGTCTTAGGCTACCCCATCTTTCCCATCCATTACTGTCAGAGTTGCTTTTAGGACAATAAAGGAAAGGCTGACCTAAGGATCTCAAAATTAATATTTCCATGTCTAAAGATGGAAGATATTATTATTGATATTAGAGCTACCATAGCAGCCCTTGAAATAAGACTGGTGTTTTATTGTCTGTGATCACATTCAGTACTACTGTAAGAGACTTATTCTGCTGTGAGGAATTTTAACTCTACACAGACCTGAACGTGTAGGGAATGCTTTGGGAAGCAGGGACACACTTTCATGTGTCCCTAGTCCTAAAGAAAAAAGGTAGATATGGAATTCAGCCTGCAGTAATTTTAGGACTAGTTTTGTGCTAAAGGAGTTGCTACAAAACAGTACTTAGAGGCAAAACTGTATGTAAACATGTTCTTCCAGCATGAAGTTTTGGTCAATCTGAAGTACTTGTTCAGGTCCAGAATTAGCTCTGGACTGTAGAGGGACAATGGCATGTACAGCTGAAAGGCTGGAAGTGCATTGGGTTTCACCCCTGCCTGAGGCTAGGGATGGGGCAACCTGGATAGAACCCCAGTGAATCTCTAATGAAGACAAAATGTAGATGATGGTCTAAAGCACAATAACCTGGCTCAAAACCAGAAATAGTCTGAAGTAACAATAGCTTGGCATCAAATCTGATGACCTAGAAACAAACCAAATTCAAATTAGAGCCATATTTGAGGTGAACTGTGTATTTTGCTGAGTTACAATAACGGAAACTATACAAAGTAGTCCATTTTTTTACTCTTACAGCAAAGTATCCAGAAGGATGCTGGAAAAGATCCAAAACTGAGGTCCAAATGAAGTAATTTCACTTTGCTAGTGAACGTGTAGGGTAGTAAACTATCTTATGAAACAACACCAGGGATGTAATTCTAATCCTTTCAGTCAGTCAGACTTCTTAATCAATTATACATATAAATAATTAAGAATTTGATTCAGCCTAGCTTTAAAATTTCAGGCAGCAGATGTTGGCTTAGACAGTTTCAGTCAGCCTCAGATATAAAGATTATGATTCAAATTTCCTCCACTAGTCAAAACTGCATTAACCATGGAGTTTTTAATTACAGTTTTATCAAAACTTGCTAGTGGTTTATAGTGAGTCTTAGGAAACATCCTCCACATATGGTTTCAGAAAAGAACGCTGCAGCACCATATCTTGGTTTGCTATCATATCACTTGCTTCTAAAATCAGATTTTCCATAAAAAATATGTCTATTTCATCATTTTACAGAAAAAAATTATGGGCTATTGGTTTCTGTAAAATCAGTCTCAATCAATACAGTCTCTTTTGTAGATGTGCTATGTCAATATCATTTGATGAAATGCTGAGGACCAGGCCACAAAAGACCTGAACATGCAGCCCAGCTTCAGATACTTGTGGACCCTGATGTGTGTTTTGCAGACCATTGGTAACAGGCATAAGACAAATTAGTCCCTCCACAGTCCAGTAGCTGAACTTACACCCAGACCCCTTCTGAAGGGCCCCCCTTCCAAGGCTCACTGTCCTTTATACAGTGAGCGCTGAGTGGCTACATTCCTGCTTTTGTTAACACAAGACATAAAGCAGCTGAGATGCAGTCAAGTGACACAAGGACGGCTCCTGATCAGAGAGCAGTTAATTCAGTGACATAACTTCTTTCCTTTTTCAAAGAACTGGAAGAACTTAATGCATAGAGGTGTTTAATTTTGGCTGTCCTGTCAGGTTTAAGGCAGGGAGGGCTGAAGAAGAGAATCAGACTAGGGAATAAAACAAGGAAACAAAAGAGGAGACCTTATGGTCTACAGCCTCCTCGTGAAGGGAAGTGAGAGGGTGGACACTGCTCTCTTCTTTCTGTGACAGAACCAGAAGAAATGGCAAGAACCTGTATCAGGGGAGGTTTAGGTTGGATATTAGGAATAGGTTTCTCACCCAGAGGTTGTTTGGGCACTGGAACAGGCTCCCAGGGAAGTGATCACAGTACCAAGCCTGACAGAATCCAAGAAATGTTAGGACAATACTTTCAGGCACATGGTGAGATTCTTGGGGCTGTCCTGTGCAGGGCTGAGAACTGGGCTTTGAAGATTCTTGTGGATCCCTTCCAATTCAAGATATTCGATGATACAATGAAATTATGAACCTTCACACTCCTGTAAGGGTTGGCAGAGGTGGACAAAGCAGAAATACACGCAAGATAGACTTATCTTTTTGACTTCTCAAGGAGCTGTTGTAATCACTTCCAAAATGAACAGGAACATACGGAAGAGGCGTTGTCCTCTGAAGACCTTTGTGGTCAGAGAGAGCAGAACAGGAGACAGAGGCACAGGTACCTGGAGATAGGGAGCCTGAGGATATGGACTGTCGCTGGAGTAGGGGAATGTGCACCAGGTTTTTGGGAACATCTTTTGATGTGTGCCTGAGAGTGATCTCTTGGCAGCACCATTTGTGGGAATGCAAGATGCTGAGCCTGTTGCACTGGCTCCTAGTGAACCAGATGTTCCACCAGAGACTTTAGAAACATGTTTTTGCAAGGAGCAGATAGCCCATCCTCTGCAAAAGCACAGTTTTGGGGGACATGATGAGTCTGGACAGGACTGAAGTTAACAGCAGAAGGCTGTTAAATTTCAGATGGTCTGTGGACATCCTCTGAGTTTTCCTGGAGTCTTTGGATTGCTGCAAGTTTCCAGGGAATGTACTCTCCTTCTCCTGTGACTTAGAAACTTTCTGGAGTGTTTCATTAAATGAAGTGACCTCGAGACCATGCAGTCCCCTTCAACGTCTCCATCCTCTCCTTCTGTGAAGGAGCTTATTCATAGTATTCACTTCAACCACAGTTAAGTATGGACTTCTTCCAGCAAAGGTTCTTTGGCACTCTTTGGGTCACAACATTCATGATTTGAGTATCCTGGTGGTGCCATTCATCTAGCAGGGTGAACAATTCCTTCCCTATTAATAACCTCCTAGGCATATATAATTGCAAAAGAAAACAATAATTAGGCAGGGATAGAACTCACGCTACTTTTATCTCTAGTTACCCAGTCTCTGGGCCATGGAAGATTTCAAGGGGTGATTCTAATGGAATGAGTCTTAGATAAGATTATCAATATCACAGGTGATACAGACCCCCAAAATGCAAATCAATCCTCTCCAATACATCCAGGGCCTCAGGCCTGAAGATGAGAAATTTGCTTCATAAGGTAATATTGTGCAAAACAGGCAAATGAAGTAATTAGTGGCCAGAAATGGTCTTAATGTTTGTGGATATATAAAGACATTTGCCAACCATCTTATTACTGTCAGGGAATGACACAGCATCACTGCTGGGATTTGCTCAGTGTGCATTCATGACTGTTTAGCCTTTCACAGTCCTTGCTCAGATTGGCCAAACAGTCCTGTCAGGGACTTCTGCAAACAGCTGTCTTCTGGGAGTCTGCAGCTGTAATGAATTTCTTCTAGTGGCTTCAAAAATTACATTCTGATATTTGAATTATGGTAGAATGAGGAAAAATCCATGGGTAGTATCAAATGGGTAATAATGACCAATCATCTTAACTCTTGAAAAGGTAATAATGTACTCCTAGGTAAAGCAAAAAGAATTGGGAGTAAGGCAAATGCAGTTCAGGGCACACTGTAAATACTGGCTTACTGTGCTTACACAGGTTGTTAAGCAGCAGCTCCCAAATATTTGGGGTACATTTCTCAGTTTCACTCCAGAGATCCAGCTGAGCTCAAAGGCTAGACGTATTTCGAAGCTCCTCTGAAAGACTGAATAGCAATAATCAATCCTGGCATTTACACAGTGCTTCTCTCTTTGCTGTTTCTCAGGTGTTAATCAAACAAGTCTTGTATCTTTCCAGGGAAGAAAGAATTAAAATATCCCTTTTAGGAATGAGGAAATTGAGAAAAAAAGAGATTAACATCTTCACATGTCTCAGAGATTTGGTCATAATCTCTGGATTCATGGATTCATGGGATTTCCCTACCCATAACTGCTCCCACACCACTATCTCATACCTTTCTCTCCTGGTGCGACTACAGCACAAATGTTTCCTTCTCTGTGTGTGCTTGCCAAGACCTGGGGTAGCAGCATCATATTCTCAAGTATGGCAGTGGATGTGGTCATTGCACTGCCAAGATAATTTATGATAGGTTCAAAAGCTTCTTCTTAGTGTGTTGGTAAGATATATGGACATAGTAAAGGCTTATTAAAGACTAAGCCACACTAATAAAATGCAAAGCTTGTCATTTAGAATGGAAAATCCTTTGATTTAAAGGCAATGGCCAAATACTGGATCATATTATATATTGTTAATAAATCAGAACTAGCAAGGCACAGAATATCTGGTATAAAAGTTCAATCAAAGTTGCCCAGGTAGGGACTCTGGGCTTTCTCTACTGGGTAAAACCCATTGCCTGTGGGAGAATATCTACCTTGTATATTGACGACTTCACATACAGCCTGTCAGTGTGGCTTGGGAGTGGTGTTTTGTGGAGAAGGTCGTTGTACCCTTTCCTTCAGGTCCATTTGTTCAGGTGTCTGTAGTCAGGTGCAAACAAGCTCTGCCAACAGGATATGAACAACTTTACACAGCTAGTATTTAATGACCAACACACATAAAATATAGCTATGATTTGATGAACTATGAGACTGAACAACTTTCACTACCTCTTGTAACAAATCTGAGGAGCCTTTATTGGCCTAGTGGGCCGTATCTGGGGGAAAGTACCCATTGCTATGACTCCCTGCACCAAACCCTGACACTACAACCCAACATATTTTCTACCAGTTTCATCAATACCAAGGACACCCAATAACCTGGCAAGAAGTTCCCAGTTTACATCCATTAGAATCTTATTTCTCCTCATGGCCCTCTCTCTCCTCTTTCATATCTGAGATTCCTTGATCTCCTGCCTATAATTTTACCTTTGTTAACCTTATATCTTATTTTCTAGAGACATTCACACTGCTCTTTGGCACAAGCTAGCAGCTTCTATAGCAGCCTTAGATCAGGTTATAAAGCCAGGGAGAAGCAGAGCTGAGACTTAAATTCATGGAGTGTGAACTGCCAACCTCTGGAGGTGGAGAGGGATAGTGACACAGAAAGGGATTACACTTACCAAGCTTTTTCTTACCTTGTTACAAAACGTTTAGCCTCTCACATAAGACACTCTTAAACACTTATGTTAGACTGTGCACAGATTTACTCCCCAGCATCACAACTGAGGTCTGAGGTTATTAGAAGAGTAAAAAGCTGAACATTTAATAGAAACTTATAGCACCTGAACAACTCAACAAAATATTGCTTTACAGGTTCTGGTCCTCTACAGACTCAATAAGAGAAGGAAATAAAAAGGGAGTGTGTATCTTAAGAATGTTGGACATCTCTCAGCATATATATCCGTGCTCACCGATACCTTCTTTGCATAGTACTGCTGATTGTAGTGTGATTGTTCATGTGAGCAGGTGATGGCCTGTGTGACTGCAACTGTTGGTATTCCACCCATCACAATCTGTTTTCTGAGACACTGACATTTAATTCATGTTCTTGAATCATGTCACCTTCTGCTGATCAGCATAGAAGGCTCTTTGTGTAGAAACCCTGCCATTCCCATCTGCAACTACGTGCATCCTCTAGCCTTTGGAGAGCTAGGATATGCTGGTGACTATGACAGTGGTCTCCAGCTGGGATTTCTAAGGCATTCATTCCCCAGGAGAATGACATGAATGGTGTCTGATATTTTAGTTCTAATACTATTTAAGCTTTGCAAATAAGACAACACTTAAAAGCCAAACTTGCACAATATTGTAAGAAATTTACCACAAGATCAAATAGCAAACATGTTGTTAAGACTACTTTTAATGATGAAAACTTTCCTTTGCTGCTGCAGTGCTGCCAGTTGCCTGTGATCCTGTCTAATCAGTACCTGTAATGTCCTTTAAGGCTGACATGTCCTGGAGAGTTTTAGATCTGTGTCTTTTCTGCTTTTGTGGCTAATGATGACTACAGGAGCCACCTATGATAGTTATCTCAGACAGTCTTTTTTCCCCTCAGTGTATACAGAAACACCTTCTCCTTGTCCCTCACTATCTTGTGGTTTAACAACCCCTTACTTCTAAGACCAGCTGTGGCTGTGTTATGTGCTAAGAAGGAGCTTGGGTTATTTTTTATCCTCTTTCCAATGATGTATTTTAATTAATATTTCTATTGCATACCTAAATTGGAGCACTGCTAGCTCCAAGTTTAAACAGTATTTTCAACTTACCACATCTTTTAAGGCACAATGTTACAGCTTTACAAGTTGTATATTCAAGAAGTTGCCACCAAAATGTTTCACCAACCTGGAAATCAGTGCACTCACAGCACTGCAGAAAGTCTAATCACAATCCTTCTGCATTGTAGAAAGTCTCACCATGTTGCCTTCATCTTACTGAGTGACAGAACTGGAAAGCATATTAGCTTCTTTGGTTAATGCTTCTTTACCTCCAATGCAGCTTCATATCCTCACAGGAGCATAATCACATGAATACCACCAATATTCATTAATGTAAATGCTGTGCTGTTATTTTTCATCATTTCCAACTACAGTGCAGCTGCCTGCATGACCTGACATGTTTCCCCAAAACAGCATTTCAACAGCCATTACAGAACCCAGTGCATCCTCTGGAGTTCTCATTTAATGCCTTCAAACCACAGGCTAAGCTGTCTAAGTTTTGTAGTTTAAGCTTTATTTTACAAAACTCTCAGATTCCCTCCCGCCAGTTAATAAATGACAGAATATGCTTGTTTCCTTTCAGTCAAATTAAGCCAGAGAGGTTATAGAGTAACTCAACCACAGCACACTAAATGAGAGCAACCAAGCAACTGTTAAACAGAGATTTGGTACAGGAATAATTAGTTATTTTCCATCCATGAAAAGTTCTCCACTAGGTTCATTAAAATTTTTGCATACCTTATGCTTGTTATGTACGAAGTTTCTGTGTTTGTGTGAGAGAGAAAGCAAACCAAGCTGAGCTAAAGAACCAGGGAGGGATGTAACTACTGCAGCATGGCAAGCAACTGCAACCCTTCAAAAGACAGGGAATATGGTGGGTGAGTGCTGAGTATTAATACCAACTCTTGTGTGACACTCCTTTGTCTCCCAGCATCACAAAGTGCTTCACTAAAATAAGCATAATTGTTCCATTACGAACAGAGTACGTATGGAGAAAGATAATACTTTGCCTTTGGTGAAGAGGAATAACACCCTGGCACATATGCCTGCCTCTCTTGACAAGCTGTTGTGCTGTCAACCTAAAAGTCTCAAAACAAAGGATTTTGTTTTCCTGTCTAAGCTGCTTTTCTTCCAAAGAACAAACCTCATTTCAGAAACAGCCATTTCAAAAAATCTAATCTGAGGTGATTTCGCACCAGTGTAAGGCTCTGTTCCCTCTAGTGGCTGGACCGTGTATAGAGATGTGTACGTGAGTTTGAGCTAATGGAGCTGTTCAAGCAACAATATCTGCAGGTCTGCAGTAGGAGATCCGATCCCAACTAGCTAGTGTGAGTAGTTAAAATGAAGGGTTTAGTAGATTTGTGCAACCCTAGAAGTTGAAGATGAGATCTTAATGTTGAATGAGGAGACTGGAAAGTGAGTGAGAGAAGTAAGGCAGAGCAGTACAGTGGCAAGGAGCTGGATTTCACAGTGTTCATTTGAACAGGCTGTGGGGAATTAAACCTTTATAGTATGTTCAGTTACATGCTTTTAGAACTGCAGCCTAGGAAAATAATGGGAGAGACAATGTGCAAGAGACTCAGTGTGAGTGCCACTTTTGCTAAGCTTTCTGACTTTAAAATAACCTAGTCTGCAATTTTAAAAGATTCCAAATTACAGTACAATAAAATTCCATTTTTACTAAAAGTATGGACTTTGTCACCTCCTGCCACTTCATCTATCTGTTTTCTATTATGACAGCCCAGCTTTTCCAGTAGGTTCGAAACTCATTTGGAGAGCTGCCTCTAACAGATGATCAGGCTGAAGGCCTGGCAGAGATCTGTAGGCACAGGAGCTCATAGCAGTTATGGATGACACAAATTGACAAGATGACAAATAGCCATGGTACTGCTTGGTATAGTAGCACACATCTATAAAATATATAAATTTGTAATGGATAAGAATAATATACATGAGATTTATGTATACACACACAAATATATATGCATGTTCTTTTATGCAACAAGGATTGTTTGAAACATTTGAACTGTTTATTCAAAATAAGCTTTGATGTGATCATTGGTCATGGCCATAAAAAGAAGGTCTGCAAGTTATGCCAACAAAGGAAAGGCCTGCAGTGTGGATGGCAGAGTGAGAAGTAGGAGTCTCAGATCAACAAGAATTCGTCTGCAATGCAGAAGCAAAGTAGATTATTACAGTTCTTGAACTGATAAAGAAGAAAAGCATGATGTTGATAAGCTGAATACTGGGCATCTTGGCTGTTTTGAAGTTCACACACAGCACTCAGGCATGCACAAAAAGTTCAGACATGGAAAGCATACAGAAAAGAGCAATAAAATGATCTGATAGGGTGTAGGAAGCATCTTACAGATGGATTTAGAAATCTCTTAATGAAGTCATTATTGATTTTAAGTTATAGAGAAAATGAAAAATTGAGATAAAGTTTAATCATAGTCTGGCGGGACGTTGGCCGAGTGGTATAAGTCACCGCCTGTGAAGCTGGCTCCTCCTCTGAGGACGCCAATTTGAATCCTGGAGGCACTCGCTGTCACTGTCCGAGCTGCTCTTGGCCGTGGCAGATAAGCCTCAGGAGTAAAAGGGGGTGGGGCCAGTTCCACGCACACTGTGCCTCACCTAAAAAATCCATTGCACAGGCTTATCCCAAAAATCTTCGTTCGCGAAGTCCAGCCAACAACAATCATAGTCTATCGATATAAAACACTGGGTTTTCAAAAACTCATTACTTCAGCAGAGAAAGACACAACAGGAATCAGTGCCTGCTTAAAGAATAAAGACAACAATGTTAAAATGATAAAGAAACCAGAAAACTGGTTGGTTTGGTTTGGTTGGGTTGGGTTTATTTTTTGTTTTTTGTTTGTTTGGTTTGGTTTGGGGTTTTTTGTGATTTTTATCTGCTGGAGAAAATAATCAAAGCAGCAGTCAATTCTTAACCCACAAGATGCCTTCCTAGAAGATACACTATAGTCAAATGACACTGTTTTATACTGGCCTGAGTATATGGAATCATAGGATCAGAATTGTTTAGTTTGGAAAAGACATATAGAGTGGAAGTGTTCAGATGAAATAAACTTCCCTGATCTTTTTAATGATAAAAAATTAAGAAAAGCCTTAATTCTGCAACTTTTAATCTATAAAGAATGGATTACTGATAATTTTCTAGTTTGGATTTTTGGTGGTGCTGTTTTGCTCTTGGTTTGCGCTTTTTTTTTATCTTTCACTTGCCAACATGATCATGATTTAGTCAGATAAGTTATAATTTATTTGGCCTTCTGCCACATTGTTCCTGATGACTAGTTTACTGGCATCACCACAGCAACACAGTGAGTTAACAACTGGCTTAAGTCTGTCAAAGGCAAAATTTGGAATCTTACAGATGATCTTTTACAAACTGTATACGGAACATGTCTGGCCGTACTTGGCAGTAAAATTTGGGTGGATTTTTTGCTTTTGTTTGTTTGGTTTGGGTTTGTGGGGTTTTTTAACTGTTGTCATGCTGACTATCTGATGACCTAAAACAGCAATAGTCAGTATTGACAAAGATGTCAGAAGACTACTAAAGTGAGGCTAACACAGTATGCTTGTCTGAAGAGAATATTATGCAACACATTAAAAGTCTCAATGTATGCCTTTTCATGGTTCTACTTCAGGATCCACTATTTTCTGGAATATTATTTATGGTTGGATTGAAGATAGTAATTCCAAATATACATTATCTACAGCGGCATTACCTCCATGACGCATAGCAATTTAATAAAATACGAGGCTGATTCTCCACAGACAAGGACATACAGAATTTCCTTCTTACATGTCATGCTACTGAGCTCTTGAAGATACACAGAACAAAACTGTGGTTCCAGTGCCTTAGGCAGCTTGTGTAACTCTGTGTCTGGTTGTGATGGAACTCATTTTCTTCACAACAGCCAGGAAGGCAGTGTGTTTTGGATTTGTGACCAAAATAATAATGGTAACATCATGATGTTTTAAGTGCTGGTGAGCAGTGCTTGAACAGCATGAAGAATTCGTCTGTTTCTTTCTCCATCCCCTCAGTGAATAAGCTAGAGGTGAGCAAGGGCTTGGCTAGGAAACACAGCCAGGACCGCTGACCTGAATTGACCAAAGAGGTATTCTATGTCATAAAACATTTTCAATAATAAAACTGGGCAGGGAGTTTCTCCAAATATCAAGTATGGATGAACATCAGTGTGCTGGTGGGTAGTGATGAATGATTGCCTTTGCATTATTTGGCATTACTTTGGGTTTTTCAATCTATCATGAGTTTTTCTCACTATTGTCCTTCCAGTTGTCTTTTCTCATGCCCCAAAGAGAACTGAGCAAGCCACTAGAGGAGAACTTGGCTGCTGAGATCAACCCACCTCACACTCTCATAGGAGCCGATAGAATACGACAGCAGGACACTGTTTTGGCATAGGTAAGTCAGTCATCTGACTCCTTGGAAAGACATTCATAGAATCATCAAAAGACATCTCAGGTCATGTCCAACTGTTAACCTAGCACTGCCAAGTCTACCAAGTCTACCCTATCCGTATAGGTTATATCTCCAAATCTTTTAAATACCTCCATGGATGGTGACTGAAGCCTCGGCATCCTGCTTCAAGCCTTCGGGAAATTCTAGTCATAAGGAGATTTCTGAAATCATTGCTACTTGACTGAAGTCTGGACTCCAGCTGCAGGTCAGGTCCATCCTGTATTAGGTAAGCATGAGAAGTCCCTGTCATCTTCTGTCTCTAATCAAGGTATTGTGGTGGTTTTCACCTGATGTCCACCCAAACCTCCAGGCCCTCCCTTTCCAAGAGGGAAAGGAAAAGGAGAAAAGGCAAAAAAGTCAGATGAAAGATAATGGCAAAATGAACTCAGAGTAGCTAAATACTTAAATTTATTACTAACAAGATAAGAACTACAACTAATAAAACCAAAAGGTAAGAAATAAATCAGTCCTAAGAACACCTCTCTCCTCCCACACCTCCCACTTTTCAGCAGTTCAAAGGAGCAGGAAATGGGAGTTTTGCAGGCGGTTGTTGTTGCTGCCATTGCTTTTGTCCTGTAGGTCACTCCATGGTGTGCAGCTGGGGCTCTGCACCCCAATGGTCCTCTGTGGTCTGCAGGGGGACAACCTGCTCCACCACGGTCTTCACCATGATCTGCAGTGGGGCCACAGCTCTGAGTCCTTCCCCGGCTTCAGTGGGGTCCATCCCACTGGAGACAGTCCTTGGCAGACCTCTCCAACATGAGTCCCCCCCCCTCCAGGCAACACTTCTACCAGGGGAAAAACCTGCTCCAGATGGGGTCTCCTTCTCCACGAGACATGACCACAAATCTCTTCCAGGATCTTGCTCCATCCTGGGCCTCCCACAGGGCAACAGCTCCTTCTGCATCCACCTGCTCCACCATGGGCTGCAGGGGGTCTCCACACCTCGATGGATCTCCATGAGCTGCAGGGAGAGAAGAGGGAATAGCTTTCAGTCCTTCCCCCCACCCTGCTCCAGCGTGGGGTCCCTCCTTCACCTCCTCCTGCTCCGACCTTGGTCTCTGCGTTGTTGTCTCATGGCTGGAATTTTCAACTGCACAACACTCCTAATTCCTAAATATGTTATCACAGAGACGTGACTATGATTCTTAATTGGCTCAACTTTGGCCACCAGCAGAAAGTCCCTCCTGGACCTGGCTGTTATTGGCTCCACAGGACAGCACAAGCTTCTAGCAGCTTCTAACAGAAACCATCCTGGAAACCCCCACTTCTACTAAAATTCAGATACAGAAACCCATGACAGGTATCCATCTCCTTTACTAGTAAAAACACAGACCTTGCAAACATTTTCTATATTCTCACAGCCCTCTAGGAGCAACAAATTAATAGTGGTGGCTAATCCTGAATCTGAAACATGGATAGAACTGTTAAGTTCTTCAAGCTATGCAGTGAACATATACACCTTTAAAAAACCTAAAAATTATCCACTGATAATAAAACCTAAGCAACTTAACTTCTTGAAGGACAGTACTCACCTGCTTGGAGGCTGGTGTGTTCACACTCATTTCGCCCTACCTTGGACACTTAATGGCAGCAAACAAGAGGAAGACTGACTCGAGCAGTGCCCAATTACAGGAGAAGAGACAGCAGATACAAACTGAAACACAGGAGATTCTCTCTGAACATCAGGAAACATTTTCTTAATGTGAAGGTCACCAAGCACTGCCACAAGTTGGTCAGGGATCTGGAGAAATCTTCCTCCTTGGTGTGACTCAAAAGCTGCTTGTATGTGGTCCTGAACAAGTGGCTGTAGGTGACTATGCTTGAGCAGTGAGGCTGGAATATGTAATTCCCAGAGATGCCTGCCAACCTTGGTTATTCTGTGTTTCTGTGACCTTCAAGAGCAAACAGTACCCAGAGGGACTTAAAAATGTCATGATTAGCTCTACAGCTACTGATTCTCCATGCCGTGTTTGGGCTGCCCTCAATGATGGCACCAGAACTGTAGCCTGGGAAGAGAAACTGTATGTGGTCAACTTTCCTGGGCTTGGCTTTATTGTCAACTAAATAGTCATAACAGGATTGATCATACCCTACTCTTTCTAATATTCAGGGGTCTTCACCTCCCTTTAACACTACTGTAGGTCTCCTGTCAATGGGACAAACTCCATACAAGCTGTAGAGTGACAGCCTACCAGCACTTGCTCTCAATTCCATTTGCCACCAAGCAAGCACAAGTAACATAAGGGAGGAATGCTGCATCTCAGCATGTTCTCCCAGGCAGTGCTCTTCCAAACAGTCAGTTATAGCAACAATAGTTTTTTATGGATGAACACTTTGGATATACTTGTTAAACAGCACAGGTTAAAGCTGGTCTTTTTTCTTAGTCCAACTTTTATTAGGTTTACACTATACTAAGTCACAGGTGCTTGTTAATCATTTTCAATAGCATTAACTTTCTTAACATTGCACTTGTGTTGATATACAAAATAAAATAAGTTATTGAAATAAAATACCAGTTAAAAAAAATCATTCTCTTAAGTCTTCTATATTTTAGTTACAGGGTCATTCTCTTCACTGCAGGAATAATAAGGATTATATTTCACTGAAGGCTCTAGAATATTATTCATCTCTTTTTTGTATATCCCAGGAGAGGTTATTTCAGGTTCTATGGATTTCTAAGGTAAAACAAGAGAATAGTATTGTCAAGCCCAAATACTCTGCTTGTGCAAGAGTATTTGAACGAAATAGAATGAAGGCAGGACAGCCAGGTAGCACTCCACTTCACTGGGTTCGCATCTTGCTTCTTCTCTCTTGAAGTTGACCCCCAAACCCTCAAACAGAGAAGCAAATCAGATTTACATATTTGTAATTTCCTTTGAGGTGTAAATTTGTGAAATATGTGCTACCTTCATTTACACTGTTGTTGCGGTCTGCGGAGGTAAAGAAGGAACGATCCATATAGGGGAGGGTATGAACAGGCGTGAACACTTTATTAGGGGCGCATGGGACTCTTATAGGGTTCGGTCGGAGGATTCTAGAACTTGGGTGGAGTTGGGGTGGATCACGACAAGAAAGGAAAAAGGAAGGAGGGTTCATAACATATAAGGGAAAATAGGGGGTGGCTTAGCCTTGTATGGTGGTGCTGCACTGCGCCACCGGCCAGCCTGTGAGGTCTTAGGGGTACAAGGACCAATCAGGGGGCTGTAACTGGGGTTTCCAGAATCAATCAGAACAATTGAACATGCAAAAGTAATTGAATAGTAATTACTATGTATCTAATACATCTTCTATCCTAACTGTAACACCAGAACAGTGTAAAAACTTTAAAAAAAAAACAACTCTATGGGGATGGGTAGCTGGTAGCTGTGGCAGTCTCTAATTATCAGCAGATAAGTTCATCCACTCATAAAAATCATCTTCTCCCCATGTCCTGGATCGGCGGTCCCTGACAGGTGCCCCTTATAGGTACCTCCCCTCACACACTGTCACCTGTGATCTCAGAAGATTTTACACTGTCTCAGATCTCCCTAAAATTTCTGCTCCTGAAGTGGAATTGTCACTTTAGAAACCATGTGTGGGCTGAGTATTTGGTGAATGGTGACAGGTCCAAGTCTTCACGAGCTCCCAATCTTTACCTGACATGGGTGGCTCATATTGCTGTTTAGTGCACAGAGGGAGAGCAGTCGTGCCATCCCTGCATGTGTGACACAGGACAGAGAATTCACTGGAGTAGTAGTATGGCAATTTTGTGTCTTGAGATTTTGTATGTTACAGCTCTCATCTCCCAGAAGTTTTGTCCAGTATTTTACAGCAGAGGCAAAGAGCATACAATGTGCTTTTCTAATTGTCTCAGTCATAGATTCACATCACACAGGCAGAGAGTCCAGGTGTTCTACAAATTGACCTTGTCTTCTTGCATCACAAAGTGATCTGAACTTCAAAGTGACAGGGTGATTTAGGCTGCTAGGGGCTTCAGGGGGTCAACAGGTTGAACCTCCTGCCCAAAGCAGGACTGCATTTCTTTAAAGCACGACGGACATGAAAGCTGGTGTTTAAATTACATGCTTCATAGAGGGTGGAAGCAGTGGTTAAACCTATCAGCTCTGCACTAGAAAGAGATTAAAGTGAAAGATTTTACCAGTTTACAGGCAAGAGCAGTCCACACATTACCTCAGTTTCAATTGCAGCTGCCAAGAAGAACCAGCCATGAAGAAGTAGAAAAGATCTAGGCTTGGCTCAAGATCTCCATGTGCTGCAGTGGGTGAAGTCACTCGTGACCTCTCTGTCCCTTCTTTTTTCATTTGATCTGAAGAGCAATCGTCTATGATACACTCCTTTAAAGTATAGTTTCATATTTGAAGCTAATCTAAGTGAGCATAAAGCTTGATATAAAGCTAGTTTGAGGTTACTCACAAAAGCAGCATGAGTGGAACACTGAAGTAAGCTGTCAACCTGTTTCTTTTGGAAGCAGCTCTTTTGTACAATAAAAGATAAATGGCTTTTAGTTTAGAAATCTCACACTGTTTCTGTGATTCTTAAGCACCCAGTAAGGGTACAGAAAGTAAGGAAAGTAATCAGATCTGGAATAACATAATATGTGAGCTTCAAAGTATTTCTGCAATTCAGTAATTTTTATTTCTATAATCAGGAGCTTGAATTATTTTTAATGAATACACTCTTAGAAGGCTGAAAAGTTCTTTGGCATTGAGGAAGAGAGAATATCCCCATATGAAAAGAAGTATATGAATATTAAAAATTCCATGTGATTATTCAGAATTTTTGGGTCTGTTTCTCTTCCTTGCTTACCAGTATAAATTTATTTACACTCTCATTCACACAAAAGAGATATGCAACACAATCTTTACATTTTAGCGACCCATTTCACAACAGAAACACTTTCCAAGAACTACCTAGAACTTCCTGCTTTTATATGGTCTAGTAACAAGAATTACAGAGGCATCTGGAAAACTGAAAAGAAGGGAGCTAAAAAGCTGCAGTAAATGTGAAATCTCAGAGTCTTGAAAGGATCTTGTTCAAACTAATGCAGGCAAGGGTAATAACAGTAGTCATTATTTCAGTGAGCAGTTTCTACATATGATGATGAATCAAAAAGTAAGAATAACAAGCAGCTCAGGGGGAAGTGTGGTATTTGTCTTGTTCCTGTCTTGCCCTTTCTGTCTTCAACACTTCCGTCCTCTCGATGTTATCTGCTAAAAATATCCTTCAGTGCTGTTTCTGACCACCTACTCTTGGCAGCTTGAAGTTTAAATTTTGCATCGTTCTCATTGAAGTTTGTACCACACTTTGATATCTGCCAGCACATATATGGGAGCCAGTAAATGCTGAAGAGGGAAAATCTGTCTGTCCAGTGCTTGGCAGGATGTGGCAAAGATGTCCAGTTATTTTAAGTAGTAAGAAAGAGACATTGCACTGCCACACAGTTGTTTTCCTTCCCTTACAAAAATCTCAGAGTCTCCCTAGCAGCACTGGAATAGAAGAAAGGCCAGAAAAAACAATTTAAAGCTAGCCTCCAGCATGACAAGACAAGTTTGGTTTCTTTAAAATGAATGGGTGGAGTCAGGAGAAAGGGAACTGAAACTGTTCTGAGGTAATAGCAATCTTGGATACCACAATGGGGTGCAGAGATATGTGATATATCATGATTACTGGAGTTCACAGGCTTCCTTTTTGGACCACAACATTTTTCACTCCTTTCAGAAACAGTATTACATTACAGGTGTTGTCACTTTTCTTCAGAATCAAACTGGCCAGAGAACTGTATATCTAAATCATGGCTGCCCTCAGGAAACCTGCCAGTCTTTAAACACAATGAAATGAGTGAGATGAAAGTATCTGAAAGAGAAAATGAATTTTAGGCATTCCACTGAAGTCTATTTTGTTTTTACAGTCTGGCCCAGCACTAGAAGCAACAGCTGGGGACAGCATACTAATTCTCAGTGACTAATGTTGAGAAGATTACCTTAAGCTTGAAATCTTTACGTAGTGCTCCAAGAGGGAAGAGAAAAATTATTTCCTCAAGATTTCTCTTAGTTTTTCCATGCTGCAAAGTCATCATATGCTACCATAAAAATCAAGCTTTTCTACTTCTGAAAGCTTATGATGAAGTTTTCAATGCGGAATTAGGTGGAAAAGCAGCTGAAAGGGCAAGCTGACCACAAGAGTAACTTGTCAGGTCGTTGCCTGTTTTGCAGTGTATTTCCTCCATTGGTACATTTGTCTGCTTTCAGAGGCTTTCCCAATTTTAAAAGGAGCTCTCTTCTCAGAGGGTTTTGCTCAGAACTTCAGCCTAACAAGGGCAGAAAAACAAAAGCCAACACTGTGGGAAAAATTCGAGATGTTTTATCATGTTTCTCGCTCTGAACCTGAGCAAAGATAACATTTAAAATACAAAAACCTTCTAAGATACAAAATACTGTCATTTATTAACATGTTTATTCCCACCTCTGCTCCATCATTTTTCATTTTCATGCATTCTGACATGTCATCTGGGCACAATGAATGAAGCCAAAACACGGCAAGAACATTTCCTGTCAAGACTGCAAGAGTATGAGTTTCATGTTAGCTCACTCTCACATTTCCAGAGCACTTGCACAGATTTTGGAGAGTGGAAGAGCATCCAAGAAACACCCATTGCTAGCTATGCCAATTGTTTCTGGCAGTCAAGTTACCTGAAGAATATCTTGAATTATTCTAATGCTTTTAAGACAATATTTATATCTCTGATACTACTTTATTTTCTCCCTACTTCCCATACTTCATAAGATTCTGCTGGATCCTTGCCAGGGACTATTTCTTTCCAACTCCCTTACAAATCTCGCTGTGAAGCAGCTCATGGGGTTTTGCAAATAATGAGATACAGGGCAACTGCAAAAGCAGAAGACACCTCTGTGACTCCTTATCCTCAGCTATCCTCACCTTCAATGCCATTATCATTAACATTCTTAATGATTTTTTTTTAATACATCTGTCATCAGTTAAAAGAAATTTTCACTGTCCAGCAAAAACGACTAATTGTCTTTTAGTCCGTTTTCTCTTGCACAACCAGAAGGAAGAAGCTGTTTCTTCATTTAGCTATTTCAGTCTCATTTTGCCACAAAGGTGCTCAGGGGGGATCCAGAGCTGCTGTAGGCATGAAGGTGATGATGAAACTCAGAATGGTCATTGCTTGCCCAAGCAAAGAGAGTTCCCAAATATAGGGTCAAATTTTTATTTCTGGATGGGTGTTTGGTGCTGGCAAACTAGATTGATGAGGCAGCAGATTTCTCTTCTGCCTTCTAAGAATATGCCCTAGAGAGAAGACCATGTCTGTACTAGGTGTAGAGATCATCTGGTCCTACAGCTATTTAGGTTGACTGCAGGCTGGATTCTAGAAAGCAGGGCTGTGCTGCACAGAGTCACTTGTCTCAGGCAACAGCCCATCTGCTATTCAACTCAACAGGTCATGGAAACAGAAATGCTGCAGTCATGCCAACTAAAACAGGTCTTTTTTGGAGTCTGCAGATGGAAGGGCTCCCAGAATCACTGCATCAAATACTGAAGTTCAGTGTGTCTATCCTGAGCATCGTGAGGAGGATCTTATGTAGGACTCTTGAGTCACCAAGTAAAAGGAAGATATTTTCTAGTGAAAGGAATCATGGAACACCTTCACATTGACCTTGTTTACTGGTGGAGACTGGGCATGGTGGAGAGGGGAGGAATGTACATCAGAGCTAGAAGGAGATGTGGTAAGGGTGTCAGAATTTACACACATGATTCCCGCCGCATCACCTGCTTTGGTGGGTTGAGCAAATGGACACAGAGCCCAAAATCCTAAGCCTATGATGGGAAATTGCTAAGCCTTCCCCATTTTGTATTTGTTCTTGTTCTGACACTGGCATGGAAATGAACCCTTTTCTGAACATCTGGGAATTTACTGAGTTTATCTGTCCAGCTGTCTCTTGAGAAATGAACTCTTGTGTCATGGGGATAAAAGACTCCTGAGCTTTCACTACAAGGTCAACAACTGGCAGCAGGTATAAACAGGGTAAATGTCCAAAGGGTCTTTCAGCTTTCATTTCATTGGATGATAATTTCCATTTTTCCAAAGAGAGATTCTGGAATTCAGATTTTTTTCTTTTCTCTTCCTTTAAAAAATCCACTTCTAACTCTCTTGCCTAATGTCCTTCTTCTCAGGTGTGGAAATGTGCAACAAATCTAACACGGTGTCCAATAGTCACTAATATTTTGACCTTTAAGCAACAACTGATTTCAAATAAAGGATCCTAACTACATGAATAATGGTGTATTCCTCTAAAAGTTATATAGTCTCTAAAGTTTTTAAGACAAGTACATTAAAAAAATTTAAAATTTTACATATATGCATACATTTTGAAATATTTTGTGTTCAAAAAATGGTATTTTAAGTGCCTATATAAAGGCACACAGTCATATTACAAGTAATAGTAGTATTATATATACATATTATATATAACATGCTACAGAAATAAAGAAGCAGTGAAGAGTTCTGCTTAGAGGTATGCTACAGAGCAGCAAGAAAAACTCTCTCCCCCTATCCCATGCACAACTTTGTGAGATAAGTGAATCCGATTATTTTAAAACAAGATACGTTTTGTAATCATAATATAAATGGTTATGATTAGCTGTTAAAACATTCTGTAAGATGTCTTTTGAGAAATTACTGTCTGAAACATAACATGTACTTTCACAGAAGTCAGTCTACTTTAAGAATATTTCTGCTATTAATGAGTCTAAGATAGCTTTCGAACATTTTAAAGGTTTTTAAACACTTTTTCATCTATGTAGGTGTATTACAGGTGAAAACTTTAGAGTTCTGAATTATATTTTGCAGGTTTCCAACTAATTTTTATGTCATGTTGAAATCGTATGACAAAGTCTCTTTTGTGTCTGGATCCATGTCTCATTATTCAGCCCTGCGGTGGGAATTGAGGTTGCAGCTTTTGTGATTTAGACCCAGATCTATATATTTCAGCTTTATTTCAGCACATATCCCCTGCATGGCACCAAGAGGAATTGTGTGAACAACTTCACAGCCTGTTTCTATCCCAGCAGTGCAGTTCAGGCAACACAAACTGTATTTTCCAGGCCAAGTAGTCTCTTTGATATAGTAATGAGCATCATGACCTAAAATGATCAGTGACAGGGAAAGACCAACTCACTTTTTTTGAAATGTTTATATTTCATATGTCATTTTATGTCTTCATAACAGTCTATAACTTCACTAAATATGTCTGCAGATAAAACAAAAAAAAAAACTAATAACATATTTAATTGGTAGCAAATGTCAGCATTCATAGGTGAAGGAGAGGGGTAACTAACCCACAGTTTAAGTAAAACACGTGCTTCCTAGCACAATTCTTAAACTTTCAAGAATTCAGCTAGATTAATGAAGTCACTGCTGCAAAGCCCAAGCTTAGTATTTATGTCACTTCCTGAGGACAAATACTTCATGTGTAAAGAAAGCAAAAATGTGTTTCATATTAGCTCACTGCACAGTTTTAGCAAGTTGACTGTAAAACTCTGTTCTCTATTAATTTGGAATTGTGTGTCACTTGGGCTCTCTTATAGATAAAAGATTTCTTTTCCTGTACTTTGTTTCAAGTCTCTTATTTCTAGATAATTGAAACAGGAGATGCAGAATGTACTTGGGAGTGATACTGTCCAAGCTGTTCTTGGCTTCTATCCCTGATGAAAGCCTTGCCATTCTGGTTTTTTAAAAAACATGTAACAAGTTGTTGGACTGATAAACAACAAACTGAGTGTAATCTGAAAAGATTAAAAAGAAAAAGAATAATAATAAAAAAGAAAATAAGTTGCTCCAAATGCTTCACTGATCCTGAAAGAATAACTTTCTGATTTTATTCAGTAGTACTTCACTACTTTTGTGTTCCCAGAAAATAGGCAGAAAAATGTCAGGCTGACTTCATGAAAGTTCCAGGGTAAAGAAATTCTCTGCCCTCTCCAGTTCTTTGAAGAGAGTATGTCCTTGAAAAGTGTGACTTAGGCATTCACATGTAATTATCTGCAAGGGTGTTCTGATGCAACCAACTTCAAGAGAGTAAGGTTAACCTCTAAACTCCACCAGAGTCCCACTCTGTGTCTTTGGACAATTAACTTCCTGGTCTTGAAAGCTTCTTTCCCAGTCTGCTTAGTGGAAAAATGAAAACAAAAACAAAAAAACATAAATCTGAATTTCAGCATTTTCTAAAAGCTCATTGCTTTTAGTTGTATAGTAATTGCTTCATAATCATGCCTAAGGTACTCATCAGACTAGGATCCAGGTTCAAGAGTTGATGCAAGTTCTGTTCCTGCAGACAGTAGTCCATACTTGTACAAGAACCTGCAAAGCGCACCACGCAAAACCATGCCTTTCCATTGTTGGAAACTGTAAAAGAATTAAACCACTAAGTTTTAATGGAACATTGTAGCCTAATTCATGTGGACCATGAGAAACTATTGAAGAAATACTTTTTTAGCCATGTCCATTCTTCCAGTTTCCAAAATGCCAAAGAAAAGGGAGGCAAACAAACAAACAAAACTTATGGATTTTCAGAAAATGCTAGAATCACACACAGGGTACAAGTCTGGCCCTCTTACTGTTCTGTTCAAATCAGCTTGCTCTTTTCTGACTGAGGCATCAGAAGTGGGTCTGTTTCATCTGAACAAGAGAAGAATGGCGTTTCAGAAAGCACGGTGTTTGGTTTTCTCAGGCAAATTTTCCTTAATAAACAAATTACCTTCCAAATACCGGAACTGGTTTCAACTAGAAGACAGTTTGAAAAACGCCATGCCGAAACCTTCAGCTGAAGGTGTTTCTTGTGACATGCAGCAGGGATGATGGTGCTCCCGGAGGGCGCGGTACAGGAGCGGGGAGCGGAGGGCGGCAGGGCGAGCCCCCTTCGCGGCCACAGGATGGCAGTGCGCGCTGCGCCACCGCCGGCGCCGCAGCATCCCGCCGGGTAGGACGCCTTGCTTCTCCGCCTCAAATGTTTGCGGCTTTATTAATCGTGGTGTCCAGCCGGGTGTCATAACACCACCGCTGTTGTTATGATTTAGAACAAGAAAATTAGGGTTCAGTCTGTTTTTCTCACTGAGCCCACTAAGGTACAAGACAGCTGCAAAGGGTAGCATAGATAACCCGCCTTTTTAATCAGTTTTAACTTTTTCGGATTAATTTATGTCAGCAGATGCAAGTCCACTGGCATTAGACTTGCTCCTTCTGAAGTGCTGCAAGAAAAAGTCCGTGGACTCCTACCACATCTTGCAGATGATAAATTCAAAATCACTTACAGAAAAAGGCAAAAGGACTTTGTGTGAACAAGTACTCTCTTCTACACAGAAATTATCCTGTCATCTTCCTATTCCATTAGCAAAGGAGAGTGAGGTGCTAATTCTCCTTTCGTCTCTGCAGGTGTAAAGCAGCCTTAATTCTACCAATGTCACTGTGATTGTACCAGTGCAAACTTGGTGTTAGATCAAAACTGAACTCCAGGTAGTCTGTCTTGCAAGGCAGCTATGAAAGCATTTTTTTACAATACTGATGAGCTCAAGTACAAAATAAGTGGTCTCACTTCGGAAGTGCATTTATTGCTGGATGCCACGAATAACAAAAAGGGCTTGAATCTGCTGCATTGCAATGACTTCTCTGTTGTGTAAAGCCATTAGTTACATTCTAGTGCTGTGACATAAAGAAAAATGCTTGAAAGAAGCATTTTTCACCTTTCAGTCAGGTGCATGAGTCATCCTCTATGTCAGTGTTAAGTGGATCCTCAGTTCCCATATTCAGCTGCAAGAACGCAGTTAAAATCAACACAAATTACTTTAATTGTAAAACAGGAAAACAAAGCTCCTAAATATTACATACATGCTCTATTTTCTTACCAAGATTTGAAGGTTTTCTCTTCTTTATGTGCCCATCAAACCTGTTTAGTCTTCTGACGACCAGTAGTCTTCTTAGCACATCACCACTGGTTTTGGAAGACAACATTATTCATTGCACACATCCTACTGCACACTACAAGTATTTCTGCCCATCTTCATTAGGAAATGGTTAACAAAGTAATCCACTAACATCCTTCTCTACTGAAATATCCCTTTTATGACTACAAAGAGTTCAGTTCAGATTCGACTTCTTCAAAGCCAAATGGAGAGTCTTAGCAGAAAGAACAAA
Organism: Formicarius rufipectus; assembly: GCA_013399695.1. NCBI lineage: Eukaryota > Metazoa > Chordata > Aves > Passeriformes > Formicariidae > Formicarius > Formicarius rufipectus. Next base: position 217,256 of record VXAU01004034.1, on the reverse strand, counting down.
GCCTGCACTAGTGGTTCAAGAGGTAGCTGGAGCTCTGCAAGGCAGGGCCTGCATAGTTTCCCAACTCAGGTGTCCTGGACTTTCAGCTTCTAGACCCGGCTTGTGTTGAATTGTTGCTTCTGACACCATGCTCTAGTGTGCAATGGAGACAGGCCCTCAGTTACTTGAGGGTTTTGGCTACCCTATTTTTCAAGTGCCTCAAATACTTTCATGTAGACTTCTAGGAGGGAAACTTGTTTTAGCTTGTGCACTGGTTGCTTGTTCTTATTTTTGCAAAGATGAAGGAAAAGAGATGCATGTGAAAATTCACTTAGCCTGGGACACCTCCTTGGGCAGATCCAGCTACATCCTGCCCTGGCAGATGTTCACAAATCCTGCACAAGCATTCTCTGTACAACACGTTTCCCACAATGATGAGATATAATGTCTCAGCTGTGCCCAGACTTTCTGCAGCAGTAAAGACTAGGCTTGACTTTGAAGGATCTTTATATACTGCACATACTGTACATTTTTTGTGAGAAGAAATATATATCAGGGTTTTGCTTGGGGGGCATATTATAGATATCTGTGCATTTAGTAGAGTGTGTTTTCAAGGCATTTCTGTTTTAAACAATTATCTATGCATTTGAGCCCAATAGCATGAAATAGAATTAACACCAATATTAGAATCAGAATTTCTTTCATTCGGGCTGGTTTTTGAATGCTGGTGTTACCTGACCTGTAAGCAGCTGTTACAAGTAAATGTAAATCAAAATCAGGAAACTAAATTATTTTACCCAATAAGAACAAATTTTTTCCTGCTTTCAATCTATGAAACGTATTTCCTTTCCTTTAAATAGTTCAGTCATATTATTATTACACAGCTATGACCACACTTCTCACTTTCCTTTCCTTTTTGTTTTTTTTCCACTTAATGGTTCTCCCTTATTAGTGACACAGTCTTATTCCTGCAGCTAAGTATTTTTGGGTATTGCTGACAGTGACACAGTAAAGAGTCTGAGCTGTGCCGAAATAGATGAGATCTGTTACACACATTCTGATTTATCTGGTTCTTTGCTAATTTGCCAGCCTGAAATCCTTGGCACAATTTCAGACCATGTCTCTGGCAGAGGCTGGGCCCCTCTTTTTTTTTGGTCACTGTTTTCGTCACAGATGATGTGGTTCCAACTTAAAGTGCCACAAAGTACATTCTGTGTCTTAAATCCCATATTTTTTCCATTTCCCCTACAGCTATGAAAAAGGAAGTGAAGCAACTTGAGGAGGAAAGGTAGTTTCTAACAATTTCTTGCTTAGCACAGACACATGTTTATGACCTATTCCCACAGAGAAATACCTTGGAGCTACTTTGAAACATCAGCATCTGAATGCAGCAGTAGTTCATGGCTTATGTCCTCCGGTGAAACGACTACAACAGCAGCTACTCTGAGGTGCTGAACTGTCCTGGAGCTTTTTGGGCCAGCCAGCTCTGGCCAAACAGCCTGCGGCAATGCATGCAGACACATAGGCCCAGTGGCCTGGTGATCTTGCTAAGGACTCTTTCCATTCCTGCTCTGTTGGTGAATAGGTAGATAAAATTCAGACTGACAAACCTTCTACTTCATGACATGAAAGGAGCTTCATTCACCTGATTAAAGGTTTGATGTACTGACTTTTTCTCCCTTTCTTATGCTGACCAAGGAAGTATCTTGTTAACACACACTGTACTGAGCACACAGTGATGAGTTCCATTATGAAATAACTTCAGCAGGAGAAAAAAAGAGACTGAAAGGTTATCTGGGAATCTGGAATGAAGGAAAGACAAGTGTATAAACAATTAGTGCATGACTCATTTCCGAGAATTGTAGTTTTTTTCATACTTCAGGGAGTCATCTGTCCACTGTGGGTGCTCTGATTTTTCTCCACTTAAGCATCTCCTTCTTTTGCCTTCATAAACCAAAATAAAGATAACCTGCACAGATCTTGGTGTGCTTCTATTTGTTACTGTTGCTGCTTCTGGTCGGTAACTTTTTAACATGGTCATGAAAAAGAATAAGTGCAATAGAAACTTCCAGTAAAATTAAAGAATAATACAAATTAACAGTGCTTGAAGGCAATAAACTGTGCACAAAAATTAATATCTTTTCTTTATTAAGACATTCTGAGAGCATACCAAACAAATTTTTTAATAAGGTATTCTTTATAAGAGGAGAAACAACAAATGAGAATTAAATAGTTGTTGATGTAAGTGCATAATTGTATTATCCTGAGAAATGTCTTATTACATAATAGGCTAAGAAATTACTCCTGCAAGATCCATTCCTACTCAGGAGAAATATACTTTACAAATATATTTGACTTGTTAAAATTATTTATAGATTTGTCTCAGAAAAGTCCTTATTGCATGGGGAGGTCTCACTATACAGCTGTTTTGACCTACTAAAGGAATTACTAAGACAGCAGATAGACTCCATGGAGAACGATCAGAGAAATATCAGACCCCTTTCAAGCAAGATCATCAAACGAATAATGTTTTAAAAAGGTAATTTGGAGTCCTTCTTGATCCACAGAGACTCAAAGAACACTTTTAGTTCGCCTGAGAACTTTACATTTATTCTTACTAGGCTTTGGATGGAAAAAACCACCTATATCATTTGTCAGTGCTCAGACAATACATTTACATTTTTGGGGTTATGTATAACCAGGAAAGGATGAGAACCTTCCTTTAACAAAAAGCAAACCTAAAAAATTCTTCCTCACTGAGCAGTTCTTTGTCTTTGACAACTACTTGATAAACCATACAAAAGCTACACAACAAGAAGTCATTAATTTTATCACAAAACCCCATTGAAACTACTTTTGAAAAATCATCTCCGTAGACTGTAATAAAGATCAGAAGTATCACATCAAATTCAGATTAATTAATTTTGATCCTAAAAATATACATATATACATAATGTATAACTTTCAATACAAATTAATTAACATAAATTATTTGGAAACAGAATGATTCATTTTTGGAAGATTCCTGACAAGAGTTATTGATTATTTGACTCCAATTCAAACAAGTACTTAAGGACATGCTTTTTCAAGGTAACTTTCACTCTTGCAGTTAATTGGGAATACAATTTATCTGTCATTAAAACAAAGCACTTAAGAAATCTCCTTAAAACATTTGAGAAGAGAAACAATTCAAATCTCTTTTAAGATAAATACTTAGTCAGGAAATGTATTGGATAGGTTTATAAAAAGATCAAGACAAAAAAAAAGTAGCTCTTCAGTACAACTGTCATGAGTGCTATAAGGGGAAAAATGAGCCCAGATAAAACTGCCATATGCAAAGTTACTTCATCAGCTTGCTCAATTTCTAATTCAAAGGGTTATTGTACAATTAGAGTACTGCCTGTCAGAAAAACAGTCTGGGAAAGTCAAACAAGGAAATTTTGTTCCCTATAGATGCTGTGAGAATGAGAATGGAAGGTAGAGTCATCTGGTTTTCGACCTACTGTGGCCTAGAGCAGATATTTTCACTAAATAAGTTCCCTTTCCTTCAGGAGGAATATAATCTTTCAAAGTTGAAGAAACAATACAAGACAACATTATTGCTCTAAACATTGCTCACAGAAATTTTCACCTTCCAGAGGCAGGGGCTGGCAGATCCAGAGGCCAAAGCCAAGGACAAAACTCCAGTGGGCACAGTCATGGACACGTGAGTGTGTATTTTGTACCAGTGACAATGGCAGAACTTGACAACGTCCATTTTTGCTATTAGTTTCTGCAAGTCTTGCTGGCTGCAAGGAGCTTGACTTCAAGTCCTTCCTGGTGTCAATTTGCAATCTTGAGGTAGAACAGTGTTTGGAGTAGTTTCTTATCTGGTTGACACTGCTGAAGGCACTGCTAGAAGAATATCATTAAATAAATTTGGTGTATCTGAGTTTAGGAAGGGGTGAACTGTTGGTTGGAGGTGTCTGAGTGCAATGAACTTGCTGTTTTGTGGGACTGGTGTTAAGTCCTGTTGTAGATCCAGTCTTCATTCTCAACATAGTCTTGACTAGTCTCAAAGAAGTCCCTCTGTGTGTCATTTCTCTATCACATTTTTCTTTATTATCTCTCTAAGACCACTTGAGCCCCTGTGCTCAAGCAGGGTTATCCTGGAGTACTTTTCACAGAATTCTGTCCAGATGGTTCTGGGATGTCTTCAGTGAGGGAAACTCTACGACCTCCTTGGGCAATCTTTTCCATTGTTCGGTCAACTGCAAAATAAAGAAGTCCTTATTCCAATTCAAGTGCAACTTCCTGTGCATCAGTTTCCCCCATTGCCTCTTGTATTGCTTGGCACCAAGAAGATCTTTGCTCCATTCTCTTGACAGCCTCCCTTCAGGTAGTTTCGTACATTGCTGAGTTCCCCTCTCAGTTATGTCTTCTTCAGTCTGTACAGGCCCACCTCAGTGCCATGAGTGAAAATGAGTAGTAGAAGAGCCTTTAAAAGAAGTGAAACACTGAATATTTGTAACTTTCTCTTCCAACTTCTCATCGCTTTGGGACTAGCCATCTAAGTAGGCTCTATTATATATTTTTATGTATGTGTCTACATAAAAATTATAAACATTGTATTTTTTAAAATAGGCTTATGTAAAAACAACCCCTGTTTGCCAGCAGGAACAAAAGAGATGCACATTGATCTTGTGGATCCAAGTTCCTTTGGGAAATGGGAAATGCCCAGGAAGGACAGGTGAGAATAGAAGGGATTCAAAAGAACGTGCAAGAGAAAAGACAGGGACAAAAGGGAGAGGAAACAGAAGACCAGAAAGGGAACTCCAGGCTGAAAACAGCCTTCACACTTAATTAACAGGATCTGCTTTAGGAGGAACAGAAAGTCTCGCTTCCTCTCCCCCCAGCAACTGCAACATCAGAAACTCCAGTACACAGAAAGGACGTAAAACAGCAAAATCTGATGTTTTAAACATTTGCCACTAAAAAAAGTTTAAATGGGTTTCTGAAAATGACACCGTATGCAGTGCAAGAGAGAGATCAGACAATGTCTGTCCAGAGCTCAGATCCTTGTCTGGCATTTCTGTGTGGTACCGTAGTGTAGTCAGGAATTACCTTTAAAAACAGTTGAGGAGGCTTTGAAGTAATAGGTATTTTATTCCTTTGGGGAAAGCAGCTCTGAATCTCCCTGAGTCCAGTGCAGCAAATAGTTCTTTTTCCAGGTCTTCCAGCCAGAGTCAGAAGACAGTGTATGCATCTAAACTGAGACTTTTTCTGCCTTTTTTTTTTTTTTTTTTATACTTTCTCAGCATTCACTTGAAACACAGCTTTTCTGAACTATTTTGTGCCTCTTTTTGGTAGTAACCTCTGAGCAGCTCATGAAGAATGCAAGTAAAAGTGTCTACTGAGTACAAATAAACCAAAAAAATCCAAAGACTACAGGAGATTTTTTTAATTTGGGATACTGCCTTGCAAAACAAATCCCAAAATGCTATGCGTCAGACACTGTGTCAGACACATCACATCATTATTGTGAGAGCTGTTGTTAGCAAGTTGAAATCACATATCATTTTTCAGTTTAAAAGCGGGGAGTATCAAATGAACATCCAGAAACAAAACTTGTCAGTTTTTCCCAGAGAGCCATTGTTCTGTGTTTACTAAATAAAACTAGATGATTAGCTTTCAAAGGAATGGGCTCCCATGGTATTAAAAAATCAAATACTATCTAGTTCCTTCAATGTCATAAAATCACTGTACAGACTGGAAAAAGGAATCTGCTATAACTTCTTTCTGTCACAGGACAACAATACATTTCCTAACTTCGAGGACTAGGAATATGAGGACTTTTAGCTATTTCTTTCTCAGGTAAATGCCCCACCTTAGGGCAGATGCTTTAGCAGAATGTCAGTTTTAGTGCTTTTGTGACATCTTGTTACATTTATCAGGCAAGACATTCATGATTCAGTAAACAAGATAAACTTGTGTTCAACAACAGTATAGCCAGATCATGGAAAAGTTTATGAGTAGCATTTTGATCAGGACTAACACATTTGTTTTTCAGGACAGAACTTGAGCAGATGGTATCTCTAACATTACACCATACATCATCCCCTTTGAAAGGGTCTTTTATGATATTACTTCATAGTAAAATTTCATAATTAACTGTAAGTACATCGATTTATTCTGAAAAGGCATGCATATACATTCCTTGATGCACAGCATATTAGAGTCACAGATAGTAGCAAGGATACTGTAATAAGCAGCACATTTCTCTAGTAATTTAGAAAAAATAACTTCTAAAACTAGCACTAATTCTGCTGCCTAATAAAGACACATCAGGGCAACTTTTTGTCAGCTCTGCTATGTTATTCATTTCAGACCTACAAAAGTTCCTACCTCCATGGTTTATGACTGCTGCAGCACAGTTTTTGTGTATTAGAAGGAGAAAGCTTAGAGTGAGTTGTTGGCTAGGAAGGACCTGGAGTGAAGGTGCAGAAACCTTCAGGCTGTAACATCAGGCTGTTGAAGATTCATCATCTCTTTTAGCAGAGGTTTACAGTTGTGAATTAGAGGTACAGATGAATTAGCTGTCTTTCAATCACGCTCAAGAGCAGTGATGTGTCCAGCACTTGTCACTAGGCTGCAGACACAGATCCAACTGTGCCATACAGAATCACATATTCAGTTAGGTTGGAAAAGACATCTGAGATCATCAAGCCCAAACTTTGAACACCACTGTATCAACTAGACTATGACACTAAGTGCCACCTGCAGTCTTTTCTTAAACAGTTACAGAAATGGTGACTCTGCCATCTCCTTGGGCAGTCCATTCCAATCTATAATCATCCCTTCTGTGAAAAAATTCCTCCTTATGTCCAACCTGAACCTCCCCTGGTACACTTGGAGGCTATGTCCTCTCATCCTGTCACTACTTGGAAGAGGCCAACCCCTGCCTCGCTATGATCTCCTTTCAGCCTATTGTAGAAAGCAATAAGGTCCCTCCTGACGCTCTGTTTCTTCAGGTTAAACAATCTCAACTCCCTCAGCTGCTCCTCATAGAACTTCCTCTCTAAACTTACCTCTCTTTACCTTCAGCAAGCAGATGTATCTTTTGGCTCAAAAACAAGGATACAAAAACAGATATAAGTAATTTCTAGTAATAATCAGAGACTGATTGATACAGCACTGGCAAAATTCATTACAATTCAGCACTTGCAGAAGATAAAATAATAAGAACCTGATAACCTGCACGTTCTGTTTGTTAACTGCAGACCTGAGGGTAGGCAAGAAGTAGCTTCTTTTCTCTCTGATAGTGTAAATAGATTTAAAAGTGTCACAGATATCTCCATGTTCAAGTCATACTGTCACATATCTAGATCCCTGTGATTAAAAGTACAGTTTTATGTATGGTCCAAAAACATTATTTTAATAATGAGATGACACAAGAGGCCAAGGAAAATGTTCCATGCCCTTGTCATTCCTGGTATCTAGCCAAATGGTTTGTTGGTGTCTTTCTTCTCAAGAAGATACTGCTCCATAGAGTGTTACTGGGGTAATTTTAAGATATAGTAGGCAGGGTACAAACACAAAACAACCTTTGCAAGTTCTCCCAAAAAGACTGCAATATCACAAGAATATAAATATAGCAGGTTCAGAGCTAAAAGATTAACAGTGAGATCCATTTTCTGATTAGCTTTGATAGATACCTCCAGTCCTTTACCTTTGTGGAAACTGCATCTCAAAAGCTCCTGTGAAGCAAGTGAACCCAGGTACAGTTGTGCAAGGGAATGCAGTTTATATCCCCATAACAGCCTGGTAAATACCATTATATTTATAGTCACTGAAATAGTTTCTAAGTTCACTTCTGAACTACATGTCTCACTCTGTTTGTTTATTTGATGTCTGGAAAAAAGAGGTTTGATAAAAGTATTTGTTTTATTTAGCACCTGCACTAAAACATTGGTTATGTTGCACTGAAGTGTTCCACATGTTTCTCTTATCTCAGGATAGTTAAGCAAGACCATTCACACATTTCCTTAATCCCAGGTATCATAAATCCTTTACAAGATTCCTGTTTCATTACTCTTCTCTCAGGGGCTTAGCAAAACCAGTCAGCATGCACAGTTCTCTTCCAAGAGCCCACATGGTTTACGATAAAACTCATTGTTATCTTGTTCTGGAGGGCTTAGTAATGTTGCAGACTATAAAGTCAGGGAGAAGAGATGGAGAAGGCTAGAAGTTCTCCCCCAAATGGAGACTGAGGCAGTCTCTTGGCCCAGAGGCCATGCTGCAGTATCATTACAAACAGAAGTAGCGTTCTATGTTTTTGAAGATTGGAACTCAGCTCTATCAACTGAAACTGTTGATACAGCTAGAGTTTTAACCAGTTTTGTGTCAACACTAACAATAAAATTGTTTCTTTATCAAAATAAAAACTTCAACCAAAGTTCAGTATTTCTTAACTGAGCAGGCTTCAAGTATATCTGTGTGCATTTAAGGAGAGTTCCTTCAGCTTATCATATATACAACACTCATTTAACTGGGTTTTAACAGTGAGAAATGCCAATAGAAAAGTGCAACAGTAAGTGACTCAGCAGTAAGCTCTATTCATTAACATACTTCATTAACATACTTCAATATGTAAATAAATATACTGGGAAGGGACTCCACCAGAAGAGGATTGTCACAGTGTACTCTCACTGAGAAAGCAGCCTTTCAGAGTGTTCCACTCTGCCATAGATGCCTCTAATTGTATTTAAGCACTTTTGTGAACTGATATTCTTGTACTTTTTAGTCTGAGACTCTAAGCACAGCAAGGAAAAAAATACCTTAGACTTTTTATTTTTTTATTAAAATGTGCTTGTTAATTGCACTTGTAAATCACTAGGGGAGATTCTTCAGAGTTTCCCAAAGCTTGCTATCACTCCCTTTTGGTCTAGCAAAACTTTTAAACCAAAAGCCCACTGATATAGCATGAGTTTTGATGAAGTCAGCGAGACTTAACCTACTAATGTTGTTACAGTCAGGCAGTTTGATTAACTGGTCTAGGCAGACACTCAGCCATGCTCAGGCTTGGATAGGCTGGCCATATTAATAATTTTATGGATCAAATAGTTTTACTTATGTAAGGTACATTAGCACAAGAACTCACACAAAGACACTCCACCTTCAGAAAATGACTTTGTAAAGGTGTTGCAGAAAGGAGAAAGCTCAGAACCCTCTAAGAGCTCAAAACACTTTAATTTAACCATCCACTCTGCTTTGTGTCCTCTGACTGTTACACATTGCTGGCTGTGCCTCCTCTACACCTCTGTTTCTCTGGGCGTTTATAAGTTCAGCTTACTTCACATTAAAAGTGTGTTGCTCTCTTAGTAAATTATTTCTTACAGATCGTCTTTTAACAAACTTCTTTTTGTTTGCCTAATGCAGCATATAAACTAACTCCAGACCATACCTGCTTCCAAAGCAGTGATACCAGCGCTTAGCAGAAAAATACAGCAGGCATTTGTTTTGGTGGTGGTGGTGTCTTTGGCTAAGTGGAAAGGAAAATTTCATAATGCCTTGTATAGTTCTATTAAATAAAGACACTTGAATAGTTAAACACACAGGTTTATAAAGTTTACATGTCAGTCAGTGACCTATATTTAGAACACTAGTCCTGTGCTGACACATCTTCAGTTCAAGTATCAATGCAGGTATGTCCTATTGGTCTCCTTGTCTTAGAAACACCAATAGCTGTCTTAGAGCAAGCCTTCTGAGGTTGACTGGAGCAAGCACCGGTGGCATACCATGACTGCAGACTTTTAGTGATACTCAAGCAACTATTATTCTGGTATTTTACAGTGCAATGGAGAAAAGTAACTGGTTTGTGCACACAGATTATTTAGAACTAATATAGCACAACCTGCCATGGAAACCAAGTTATTTTACACAATAAATCTTTTTATCCATATTTCTGCCTAAACTGTCCCAGAATACAATCTTCCTTACTATGCAAAGCTTTATAGAATGTCCGTCTATGCCACTTGATCCTTTTGTCTATGCTGCTTGCTTCTTTTACCCAAGGTTGATGCAAGGTGACTCAGAGAAAAGTGGAGAACTTTTGAGTGTTCCTTTGAAAAATTTGAGTTTTTCCTGTTCTATACTTCTGAGGCAAGGACATTCAACAAATTGAGTCACTTAACTGAGGCTCAAATTTACTGCTTGTTATTTTGTCCTTTCTCTATCGAATGTGTTTGCCTATTAATGGTTGATTTCTCTCATCCATGTGCTGACATTACTGCAAAAGCATTTACTTACTCAGATGTAAAGAACCCAGAGTTAGTCTCTCATGTTTCTTTTTAGTTTGACATTGACAATGGAGAGCTGACAGATAACACTGAACAGTAATTCATTCAAAGTAGATCTTCAGATAATGGCATGGTGGTAGAGGTTGGGACACACCTTCCATTTTCCCCCCTTTTTTTGTCAAATTGTTAAAAATAGCCAACAGTTGTGATGCAGTCTGGAAATTTAAGTGGTATTTGTCACAATAAACACAGATGTGAAAGGACTTTTTCAGCTTTATGCTCTACCTGCAGGAACTTGCATAGGATTTGCAAGTGATGGAAGTTTTTTATTCCCTTTAAACTTCAAAACAGAGACAAATGCCCATGTGTTACCTGGCCTATTTAACTATTTCAGAGCTTGACTGCATATTGATGTTATACAATAGAAATGTCTGCTGCATGGGATCTTAGGCAAGACCTGGGTTTAAGAAGTCTGGAGAATATGTCTGCCAGTAAATCACAGGCAACCAGCAAGGAAGAAAGCTTTAGGTTTACGAGCTTGCTGTTCCATTTTAGCACTTTAAAAATCATAATTTAGGTATTCGGTCTGTGCCAGCAATTATGAGGTTTAAAGCAATCTGCCCTAGCTGATCAATATGTATTTCCTAATTAGCATTAACTTCCAGAAGGTCGTCTTCTGATACCTGTCTCATTAGATTTGAGTACTTTTGCCTCACTGAAGCTTGCCTCAAAAATATGGGGAATATCTGAGTCGTTAAGAATCACTTATTTTCTGCTCTAACTAGCATCCTTCTACTTTTCTCTCTGGCATGTTTATGGGGACTTCTACCAAATCTTGTTTTTCTGAACTGCATCTGTTTTCATTGTTTCATCATGGACATTCTGATCTGCAAAACAACTTCACAGAAGCAGACATTTTCTCATGATGATAGAAAGACACACAAGGAAAAGGAGAACAAGATAATGATAACTGATGTGCAGGAGAGCTGTTCCTTCTAGTCCTTTGGAGCACTCTCATCTTCTCAGAATTTTGCTGTCATGGTTACTGTTGCAGTATGTGCTATTTTACTCATAATGATATACACCCCATAAAATCAGGCTACCTTCTCAATTTAATGCCAAACTTCACAGACTGCTGGTCTACTGTGTAATGTTACTACTTTCTATGTGTCTTAATTTTCCTCCCCATTAATTTCACAGGATACCATCTTGTGAAACAGGGCAAGAAGAAAGTAATATCTTTGTTTCTGCAGAACCTGGGTTCCATCAATGGATTATTTTCCAAGGCTTGGTCTCTTTCAACTAAAATATGGTACATGTTCTTTTTATTACCTTTTCTTCTTCATGTCTGTTCTGTGGAGATTATTATTCATTTATAACATCTTGGAAAACTATTAAATTGATACCTCTAAAAAAACTAAGCATATTTTAAAGTCAGCTTCACAAAATCACAAAATCACAGAATATGTTGAGTTAGAAGGGACCCACAAAGATCAACAAGTCTAGCTCCTGGCCCTGTACAGGACCATCCCCAAGAGTCACACTGTGTGTCTCAGAGTATCATACAAATGCTTTTTGAACTCTGTCAGCCTTGGTGCTGTGACCACTGCCCTGGGAAGTCTGTTCAGTGCCCAACCTCCCTCTGAGTGAAGAACCTCTTTCTAAAATCCAACCTAAACCTCCCCTGACACAACTTCAGACCATTTCCTTAGGTCCTGTCACTGTCACCGCAGAAAAGAAAACAGTGTCTGCCTCTCCTCTTCCTCTAACGAGGAAGTTGTAACTGCAACAATGTCTCCCCTCAGTCTCCTCCAGGCTGAATAGACCAAGTGCCCTCAGCTGCTCCTCATATGGCTTCCCCTCAAGGTCCTTCACCGTCTTTGTTGCCCTCCTTTTGACACTCTAAGAGATTAATACCTTTCTTATGCTGGGAAGCCCAGAATTGCCCACAATATTCCAGGTGAGGTCACCCCAGGGCAGGGCAGAGTGGGACAATCCCCTCCCTCACCCAGCTGGTGATGCTGTGCCTGATGCTCCCAGGACAAGGTTGACCCTTCTGGCTGCCAACTTTCAGGCAGATAGGGTCTTTCTGGATTCTCAAGAGCTCTCAGAAATTGAAAGGAGTTTTGAGATTACATCAGCCATATTTTTGAAGATTCTGGGATGAATTCCACCAGGCCCCATAGATTTGTAGGAATCCAACTAGAGCAGCAGATCCCTCACAACCCCTCTGGGGGTTGACTGGAATTTGATCATTCTCACAGTCATGGTCCTCCAGCGCAAGCACTGAGGCCCCCTTGGTCCATCATCCTTGTTGAAGGCAGAGGCAAAGAAAGCATTAAACATCTCTGCCTTGTCTCTGTCCCTGTTTGTGAAGTGATCATCCTCATCCTGTAACAGACCAATATAATTTCTATACTGCCTATTACCATTAATGTATTTGAAAAAACTCTTTTTGTTCCCTACATTTATGATCAGCTGCAACTCCAGTTGAGCTTTTGCTACATGAATATTCTCCCTAAAGGGGCAAGCAGCATTTCTGAGCTCTTTCCATGTCACGACGTGGATTCCACTGGGCATGTGCCTTCCCCTTTTGCCTTATTTGCAAGAGAAGATCCATGCTCAGCCAAGCTGGCTTTCTGCTTGCACAGTTTGATTTCTAACATTTGGGAATTGTTTGCTCCTGTGCCCTTAGGAGGTGATGTTTGAAAAGTGACCAGCGCTGATGGACCCCAGCACCTGCAGAAATATTTTCCTATGGAACCTAATTCCCGGAGCAACCTAAATTCTCTTTCTTCATGTCCAGAGCTGAGGTTTTGCTGGCACTTACCCTGCTGTCAACAGAGATTTTAAACTTAATCGTCTTGTGGCCTCAGTGGCCAAGATGGTCACTAATCTCCACTTTGCTCATAAGATCCACTCTGTTGAGCAGATCATGGAGAGTAACTGTGCAAGTCAGCTCCCTTAGGACCTGTCCCATAAAGTTGCCATCAGATTTTTAGGAATCTCCTGGCCTGGGTTGTACCAGCTGTGTTACACTCAACTGGCAAACTGAAGTCCCCCATAAGGACAAAGGTAGTTCATTTGGAAACATCCCTTAGTTCCTCCCAGAGTAATTCATTGGTGTCAGTATCCTGGATAGGAGGTCTGTATTTGACTCCCACAATGACATCTACATTATTTGTTTGCCCCTTGATTCTCACCCAAAGGCTCTCAACTGTGCCTCTGCCAGCTCTGAACTCTATACATTCTAACCCTTCTGTTACAAAAAGTGCCTCCCCTCTGCCTCTTCTGCCCTACCTATCCCTTCTGAGGAGCCTGTGACCATCCGGGGCGCTCCAGTCACATGTCTCATCCTACCAGGTTTCACTTGTGCCGGTGATGTCAAAACTCTGGGACTGGGCCAAAACTTGAGCTCTTCTTGTTTGTTCCTCATGCTGTGTTAGTTGGTGTAGAAACATTTTAGGTGTGGTACATGGCAGCCAACACCTCTTGGAGCAAATTGAGGGATCCCATTAGTGCTCATTTCCTCAAGTGTTGGCACATCATCCCCTTGCTCACCCCTTGCAAGCCTGGTTTTGTTCCTGTGCCCCTTCCAAGTTAGTTTGAAGCCCTGTAAATGAGCCCCACTAGTTCCTGTGCTAGAACTCATGTTTCCTTCTGAGACAGGTGCATCCTGTTAGGAGCCAGTAGACAAGGTGTTGAGTAGATCATCCCACAGTCAGAAAGCCCAAAAATTTTCTGCTTACACCAACCTAAGAGCCATGCATTGGCCTGATGGATCTGCCTATTCCGATCAATATTATTCCTCATTACCAGGAGGATTGAGGAAATTCCTATCAGTTCTCCTGATCCCTCTACCAACCATCTCAGGGCCCTGAGATCTCTTTTGATTGCCCTTGGACTTCTCTTTGTTATTTTGTCTCTGCCAATTTGAACAACAAACTGTGAAAAACACTGTAGTGGATAATAATCAGAGGGCCTTATTAGACTGGAGAATTTTCCAGTAATGTCCCTTACCTGAGTCCTTGGTAGACAGCAGACTTCCCTGTGAGTTGGGTCTGGTCTGTGTTTCAGGCTGTCTATTCCCCCTAGAAGGGAGTCTCCTTTTACAACTACTCTTCTTTTCCTCTTGACATAGGACGTCTTCTTGTGGGGTACAGGGGGTGTAGTTTTAGGAGGCCCCACTTCCCCAGAAGGACCTTAGTCCATGTCATCAGTTTCCTGGCTTAGTTCCAGAGCCTCATACCTGTTCTAGAAGGTACCAGTTCTACTTGTCAGATTTTGAGAACGATTGTTCCTCCTGGTACTTGCAATGACCAGCTTCCAGCCTTCATTTTTAACAATCTCTGCATCTTTGGATAATTACCCTACAGGGTTCTGAGTCCATCGCTTTCTCCACTACAATGAAAGCTTGAGACTTGCAGGAGTTTTGAGGCTGTAATGTCTCTGAAAATACTGTCTCTTTCTTACCCATTCTCTTGACTACTACAAAGCAAATCCACATCCTAACTCTAGTTACAGGAAGAAGGACTTAGGTACAGAAATCAGATCCTACCTTTCATTTTCTTTGTTAGTCTGGCAGGGTTTTTTCTGACACATCTCAGACTTTTAGAGCCGGATATTATTGCTCCTGCAAAGGAATTACACTTCAGCAAAGTTCTCATCAGATTTGACAAGAGTTATGTTCAAGTTTATTCTCTGAATATAGAAGATCAGAGTTATCTTTACTAACAATGTGTCTTTGACTCAGTTATGTGGACACCTAAAGTCCAGTCAGCGTCTTCATTACAAACAAATATATAGAAAAACCCTGAAAGTTTGCTGTAGTCTGAGAATAAAGAAAATCTTTACAGTCTTGGGAAAATTTTTGATCTCCTTGTAATATTCTCAAGGTTTTTGATGTTTATCAGTACACCACAGACTGTCACGACATCTATTTTTTATGGATACATTTAACTCAGACTGCTGAGCTAAGACAAACTGTGCCTGGATGTCCTTCACAGATACTGAGAATGAGGTCAGAAAACAGGAGGATGATCAAGTCAAAAGCGTGGCTTGCTCTTCACTTTTTGCTAATACACTTTGCTTGGACTGCTTTCATATGCTGGGATGTCTGCTATGGGCAATTAAAGCACTGACTGTAACCCAGCTAAGAAATCTGCCTATAGCAATCAGCCTACCTCTAAAATTCTTCTCAGATGACCCACACCCAGCTGAGAAGTCCCTGCCATGAGCATAGGAACCTGGGTCAGGAATCTGCAGAGAGCCCACACAACAGAGATGGGTTTGGCATCCTTCATCCTCTTGCACCTGGGGTTTCACAGCAGTCATATCTGGTGTCCTGAGTAGCTGACTCTTCATCCATCTGCAGGGCTGGCTTTATATTTCTACTTTACTCTGTGTTGTATCTTAAAGGTAAATGGGTGGTGTTTAAGTAAGTACACAACTGCCTTTGCATAACAGACCTCTTGTTGGCAGCATTAGCACCTTCCAAGATAACTCCTACCGTAACCTATATGATATGCAACACAAATCCAGTGAAATGGATTTGAGGACATGCTAACATTTCATCACACAGGTCTAAAACATAAAATTAGTTTCTTTACTACAATTGCAATATCTTATGTCAAGCACAGGAACATTAGGAGTCACAGTCTATATTAACGTAATCAGTACTTTTTCATCAACAAGTGGTTGGGTCTATTACACTTATTTTTTTTCCTAAATACTTTTTTATCTTGTTATAGCTTTTATTTTTGTTAGTGTAGAAGTGCTTTTTGTACTTTGCTTAGTATACAAAGAAAATACAATTAACTTTACAAAGTTTATCATTTTCTTGGGAAAAACATGGCTTTTTATGTGCTTGGAGTTGGCTTTGTAAACTCTTAATAGTCTAGAACTAGAAGTTGTACAGTGGTAAGAATGAAGTTACTCTGTTTTGTGGAGATCTTCACTCTGCAGGCTGTCTTGGGAGATAATGAAACTAATAGGGAAAAGAGGCATAGAGAACTCATGGACTTTGTTTCTTAAAACAGGACAAAATAAAAAGCTGAACTGTCTTCAAACACAGCATCAAACACGTCCACTATATGCCTTCAGCTGTTCATTTTTAGGTGACCTTGGTTTGTTTGAGAACTGAGTCCAGAATTCTTTTGTTACTGGCTTGTTTTAAGACAAATGCTGGGGTAAAAACTCAAAAAAAATGAGATCCCTAGCCTTTTATTAAAACCTTGCCTTTCACCATTACAGAGAGACAAAATGTGGGGAGATACAAGTGAAATACTAACGATTTACTGCAAAGAAATAGAATAACTGTGACAGCACAAAATGGTTTAAGCTAATAACAGACACAAATTACTCCTGGTCTTTTCCTCCTTGATGCACAGACAAGCTGGTGTCCGATATGTGCGTCTCTCACCATCCCTTCCCCCAAAGAGAATAAAAAAAGTACTGTGGCAGACAAGTTCCTGTGGTTTAACACCCTTCTCAGCTAGAAAAAAAAAAAAAAACACAGGAAAAAAAAGGCAGAGCAAAACCCTAGAAGGCTATTTCATCCAAAAAGAAGTTATGCTGCTGAGATGCTGATGTGGATCCTGACTCCACAGTAGTATGGGAGCAGCTCCCTCTCCCCCTTTCTCTGGCTCTCTCCAGAAGGGAATCAAAACAGGAATAGCTGACAGGCACTGTAGAAATGGAAAACAATGTGATAAAAGCCCTGGAGCAGCAGATGACCCTGGGCTGCGTCCCCTTAGATGAGACCCTGTGGTGATATTTTGTAGAATGGAGTTTATGAGGTGGTGGCTCCTTCTCTGTGGTGCTCGCCTGAGCTCAGCTCCATTCCAGCTTGGTAGTAGTGACTCCCTCCTATACTGTGACCAAGGTGTGTGGAGTCATGTAGATGGCAGGGCTCATGTGACTCCTCCCTTCTATTTCTCCTGCACCAGGGAAGAGAGATGGCCCCCTGACAGAGTTCCAGTTCTGCCCCAGTAGCCAGGACTGATGGTACACATTCTTCCCCTCTCCCTTGCCTGGCTTTGGTGAACAGTTGGCTTCTAAAGGAACAGTTTCTCCAAAACAAAGTTGGAAAAAAGGACTAAAATGAAAAATCTATTTTGACTGTGATAGCCTCCGAACAGTGTGCTCATCCTGACTGAGCCTGGGGGCTTTACATTGTTTCAGTGATTCGTGGAAAGTATCTTCAGATGTCCCTCTACCTACAAGCAGTAACCTCTCTGTTTTCTTGTCTTGGAAGTGAACTCCTAGGTATATTACCAGAATTTCTGATGCTTCGCCACCAAGTGGTAGGCTTGAAACAGCATTTGTAATATGTTCCTGTTTCGCTCTTTCTCCCTAGCTTGTGTGTCTTGTCACGTCTCATACAAACAGCCAGATACTCACTCTGGCTTCTAGTGTTTGCTAGAATAAGACATTGCATGCATGTATAGTTACGTGTTTTTTATCAACATCTCGTAATGTAACAATCACCCACACAGTAGGTAAAGGTCTGGATTGACCTTGCTGATGGTATAATGTCACTGATTATTGTAAATAATTAATTAGAAGTTATATATGTTGATAAGTAGCTGTGAAAACATTATAGAAACTTTGTTTGATTCCAAAGCAAACCAGTGAAATTTGCAGAATCAACATAGTCATTTGAGTCTTGTGGAAAGGCCCAATTTATATTTCCATAACACCTCTCTCTGTCCATATTCCTTTGGAAGAAAGCATTGGCATCCGAATTAGGAAGTATTCATGGCATCCATTCCCTCAGTTTTTCTGTTGGTTTGCATTCTCACACTCTTATAGACATACACACATAAAAAATAATTCTGTTCTAAAATCATCATTCAAAGATAAATGTGGTGATAATTCCATTATTGTTGAATAGTAGATCTCTGTCTGAAACAAAAAAAAATTATTACAGCAGAATCTCCAGATACTCCTTTTACTGAAAATATTACTTTCACTTTTAGCATTGTAAGCAAACTCTGCTTATTTAGTAGCTCTAGTACTACAGGTTTCAAGGGTTACACATTCAAGTCAAATATAATATTAAATTGAAAAAAAAAAATAAAGTAATTTAGTATGACTTCAAATGAAAGTCAGTCTAAATTATATTTATACAAACTTATATACTATTGCTTAAAACTTGAAAACACATACTGAGTTGCTGCTTCTTCTGCTACTCTTTGCAGCGTTAGGCGAGAACACCATGAATTGTACAACAAGAAAGTCATGGGATCTGTTAGCAGAGCTTCAAAGACAATCCACCTCAAGTTGAGAAGTTAGGAGAAATTTTTTGGCTAGCTTGTGAATTTGGAAAACTAGTTCACATAACATTATGTCCACCATCCTCATCTTTGGCTTTTTCCAGGTCTGCCTAGACTCTTAAGAAAAAGGTTGCCCCTGGCAGATTGTCTAGGGCATGAAAAGAGCTATCTTTCTCAATTTTTTTGAAACGGCCTTATCACACAGTGGAACTACATGACCCACAAGGTTCAGGGATTTGTCCGCAGTCTTTAACTCCTTCACACATCTGACAAAATCCAAATACACTAATGGTTACAGTATACAGCACTATAGATTCAGAGCTGATGTCTTCAAATTGTTGTACCTTTGCAGTTATTTTACAGTTATGTGCAATGTCTGTCAGGCCTTTGGTTTCTCGTGTTCATAAGTAGGCAAAGGAGAATGCACCAAATCCCTGGTATCAGAACAAAGGAGTCCAGGACATGTACTCTCATGGATACTTTGTTGCCCATAGGAAGTGTTTATGTTGCACAGCTCGCAGAGAATTTTGCATGGCTCTGGATGTAGCTTTCAACAAGGGATATCAGACTTGATGAGCTCTGATTGAAATGTTCTGGAAGTTCTGGTTTAGACCACAGCCTGTTGTTATATGGCCATGCTTTTCCTTGTCTCACTTTCCCCTGAATTTCAGGAGCCAGAAGAGCCCTTTTAAAGTCTGGTATCAATAGATGTGACTGAGTCTTGTCTCTTCCTCCTTCCAGAAGACTGACAGAAATTCATTTGTGTGTCAGTGGGTCATCATGGGCTCAACAGAGAGCAGAGTCAAAAAGTTGAGGGCTTGCACATATTTGACATCAGGAGTGTCAGGGGCACTAACAGCAGGGGAACTGACCTCCTTCCATGGGGGGTTCTGGCATGGATCAACTGGCAGATCAGTTTGATGTCCAGCCCCAAGGAGTCGGTAGCCTTGTTGCCGTGATCAGGAGAGGTGAGTGGCTATAAGTACAAGCCACCAGGAGCAGGACTGAAATAGCACATTTCACACAAGCCTTCATATGACTATTCCACTTGGTCACAGGAGGCCAGCGTGCGTGTCTGGTGGGACTTTTACCCTAAGCCCTGGCAGCCTCAACTCTTTCTGCTACTATTACAAAGAGTAATGCATCCTTCTGCATCGCCTGATGTGGGAATGCTTTAAACCCTGCTGACGCAGGTGGCCAGCTCCAGTGACAGATCTGCAGATAGCACATTGCTGCAAGTGAGCAGGTGCTGCCTAAAGCCAAGGACACATAAAAGGAAAGAAAGTTTATCCTGTCAAAAGCCTTCTCATAAATCATCTTCAAATGCCATACCAATCAGATGTATTTCTCCCCATTAACAAGCTTATACAAGTAGGCTTGTTTGGCTGTAGCTGGCAGTGAGCGTAAACCACCAGGAACCCACTGTGGAGAGTTCAATTTTTTAAATTTTCTCCTTTTCAAGGGTGTTGAAAGGTCCCATTTGCAGGTAACACTGCCTGCATTGTTCACCCTTCAGAAAACCCTGTGTCTGTCAGCCTCTGGAGAGGTTGTTTTGTTCCTCCCCCTCCACCCTGCCCTCTGTGGTCACCTGCAACAGAGGATGGCAAACAGCAGCCTAAGCTCGCCTACCTTCCTTTCTTACCTCCACAAATAACTTGTCACAACCATGAGAAAGGTTTCTATTTAAAAACAAAGAGCTGTGACCGCAGAACTGTGACTAATATTGGAATTTAGCAAGAAGTCAGCTCTTGTTTCAAGAGGTTGTGTTGCAAGTTTGGGAACATTTGCTACTAAAGCTCTTGATGAATGACTCCAGGAAGAGGGGGTTAGTTTTTCTTATTTCTTCTTCTCTTTCAGTGCTCGTTTTGCACAGATGATAATGAGGAGTGTCAGGCAAGCATGTAGCAAACTGTTTTCTCTCTCTTGACAGAGAAAGACTATCATTATGTCAGTCTGACACTGAGAACCTGCTGGACTTGAACAATAAATAGATTTAGTGGAAAAAAAATAAAAGGAGTAAGCATTATAAATCGCTTTGCTCTTTCAAGTCTGAGTTGTTCAGGACAACTCCTAAGTGTCTGCTTTTCATCCTACTGAATTAATTATTTTTCTACCTCCACCATTCAGTTTAATTCACACTGAAATACATTTTATATGGGAAGACTTCGAAGATTCTCTGGGATTCTTTTGGCTTTTGAGTTCTTATGTTTAAGAAGACGCTGATAACATAAGTCTTATGCTGAAGTGCAAGACAGTAGCAGAGTATATTCAGACTCTGAATTCAGATAGAAGGGCCTGCTCAAATCCAAACAAGGAAGAGCCAAAAGGGTCCCCTCCAATTCTCGATACTAACGCATCTACTTAGTTGTCTCTGCTGCTACTGGCAACAAGGCATGCACCTATGTCTCCAGTGGGGTTTGCCAAGCTGCGTAGTGGTCTCTCCCATAAGATGGAACCATATTTCCTTCATGTTTTTTGGGGAATAACTGGCTTTCTTTCAACATTTTGGTGCTGTATTTTTTGAGAGTTTCTGTTACTAGGAGCCTTTTGTTTCCTGCCAGATTACAATGTCCTTTGCTTTCTCTTTCCTGAGAACAAAGGAGTAAGTATTGCACCTTACACAATTACCTGAGCTGTGAGGTTTCGTTCAACGGATAACACAATGATCATTGCAGAAGCCAAAGGCAAAAATTATAACAAACTCTCTCTTTTTTTTTTTTTTTTCCCAAGTTCTGGGCTCCCTGTATCCCTGTATGGCATAAGGACATTTTTCTGTGAGGGAATGCCTCATCTTCCTATCCTTCCCTCTGCTCCAATGCTTCCCATTAGTTAAGGGATCATTGCTGAGTGTGGAAAGACATTTCGAGCCTTTCCTGCAGTGGGGTGATAGCCCTGATAAGTTCTTGATGGATCAGGGGAAACATCTCAGCCCCTGAAAGGGTGTTCCCAGGAAACTCTGCCAGATGTAAATGGGCTACACAAAAAAGGACAAAGAATCCTGGTGGCTTGCCAAATGGTTCCCAACAACAGATAGACGGAAGGATAGAGTGTTATGGAGATAGCATGGCCTTTTTTTATATATCCTCGGGAAGGACAGGAAGCCGACCTTTTAGGCCCATGTCATTTATCACCCCTAAAATACTTCTTGACTACAGTCCCTCAAACTACCAGAGAAAGAAAGGTATAAAAAGAGATTAGACATGAGCAAAACAGGGGTTAAAAATACCACCATCTCTGTGAGGGTAACCACTGAGCTACCCTGTTTCCTTCCATGCTTTTGTACAATAAACGGGTGAGCAGTCTTTCACTCTGTTTTCTCTTCCCTTCTGTATTTTATACCTTCTTTTCTATCCTTATGCCTTAGGCTTTGCCTGTTACTTTATGTCTTATACCTTTCCATCTTTACCCCATAACTACCTTTATTTACTAATTTTACCTGGCTAACGTCTTTATTTCATAAATACTATACCTGGCCTTATATCTCATAATACATTGGGACTTTATATTGGTTGTGTTCCTTTTAGGTGTGCAATTCCTTTTAACATGTCTGTTAGTGGGAAGCAGCTGTCTTTGTGTCAGAGTGTTGTGTGCCTTTGTCTTGGTGCCACGAGTTACCAAGTGGGTTTAGATTGTGGGTTTATGTTGTTGTCCTACTGGTTAGAAGTTTGCAGTTGTTAGTTGAGTATTAGGGAGGGGAGGA
Organism: Formicarius rufipectus; assembly: GCA_013399695.1. Classification (NCBI taxonomy): domain Eukaryota; kingdom Metazoa; phylum Chordata; class Aves; order Passeriformes; family Formicariidae; genus Formicarius; species Formicarius rufipectus. Next base: position 195,024 of record VXAU01004034.1, on the reverse strand, counting down.
TGTTGTTTGATGCTGTATTGAGACTTAGGTTGATCTGTAGAGTATGTTCTGTAGTGGTTTCTTTTGAGGTCTTTGTTATTGATGCAATACAATCGTGCAGCTAACATTATCACCAACAATGCGGAACCCACAATAATTGTCACACTCGTGTATTATTAAAAATCATTTTGGGAACTGCTAGAGTTATTCCAGTTTGTCTCTGGTGCTGGCAGTGATATAACTTTTAAGAAACCTGATGGAAAACGTTTCTTGCTATTAAGTGTAGTTCTCATTGGAGTATCAAAGTTCCTGTTTGGCCAGTGAATCTGTCTTAGCGAAGGGTCCCTGTTAGGTGGGACACAGACTGACTGGGTTGGACATCAAAAGGCTTTGATATTCTGAGAACATTTATAGCTGATACAAATATTTTAATACAAGTGGGGGCGGGATAAGAAATCTTTACATTTCTGCCTTTCTTCTCCTTTTAATGTGACACCTGCTCTGCTCTTTGGCACATTGTTTTAGCTGGCATGTCCTTGCTCTGTTTTGCTTACAGATTTGCTGATTCCCTGGAAATTGTGTTGAAGGCATCAAGCTACACTAGGAGATCAGCTTTCTTCCATTTCAAAGCCTGTGTACTCTAATCTTGTTAATGGTGACAGACAAACCCCTTCAAGCAGGCCTGATGTCCACACTTCAGTTACTAATCATGAAAGAGGATCTTGTACTGAAACTCACCAAATTAACACTTATTTCATCTGGTTCACAATTCCCTGATTGACTTTTCTGGAGTTCTGGTTTCACCATTAAGTCAAAATCAAAAGTATTCAGTCTGCAGTGCACCTCAGAATGAACTTAGCAGAAACTGCAGCTGATTACTTCACCACTCCCACCATTCACTTCAGTGTTTATTGGTGTAGCAGACTTCTCAAACACACAGCCACTGCTGTGCTGAGATAGCCAGCATTCTGCTGCCCTCAGATCAAGGGTGGTCAGCACCAGGACATAGTTCACTGATAGTGAGAGGCTGGCATCATAAAAGTAACCCTGGTGTATAGAAGAGTGTACATGTTCTAAGTGAACTCACTTATCCTGTTATTTTTTCTACAAGTTAAACTATATAAACCTCAGCTCATCCATAATAATCCCCCATTCCACTTTTTTCCTTCTGAGAAAAGACAGTTCTTCTGGATCCAGGGCTGGCAACCTGCACCCTAATCTGACTCACCCTTACCTTTTCTTCCTAGCTGTAGTAGAATGATCACTGACCACCCTCTGTCTTACTTATGGGATGTTAAGATGTCATTTTGAAGGCATTCATTTAATAAAAAAGTTACATTTCAATATTCTGGGGAAAAAAAAATTAAATCTATCTGTTATACATTGAATATTTATAGTTGTTTAGTAAGGGTCATAAAAAAGCTCCAAAGTAGCCCAGACACCAGTTCTGCTAGGATAATCTCTTTTACTTTCACCTGTTTATTCTCACTAATCATGACAGAAGATGCCACCCAATACTGTCCAAATCGAGAAGTGTTTCTGAAAGATTTAGAAGAGTTAAAACTGATTTTTCCTTATATATAAACACACATCAGTTGCATCAAAGAAAACCTGTTTTCACAGGAGTCCAAATGCTGTAAGTATGAAGACATAGTAGAGGAGAATACTTGTGTGGACCACCAACTGCTTCTTCAGAAGACATGTCTAAGTGGATTGACACTAATAGTGTGTATATGCAAAGATTGAGGACAGTATTTATGGCTCTAAGAGATATTTGAACTGTTGGATGGGTGACATCATCTTTTGCCTTGGAAAACTTAGAAATCAAAGACAAATTAAATATGTTAGTAAAAAATAGGTGACTGATGATTTCTTAAGAGTCATTGCATGTTCTTGCTCCTGTGGTCCTCTTCTACTCATTTTACATATCTGCACTACCATGGATTTCAGTGGTCTTGCACCTGACAAACTCTTACAGAAAGGAGACTGTCAGCGTGCTCAGAAAGTTATGCATTCCACCCCAAGCCTATTACAGGCAATTAAGTAATCTTACTGCATTCAGAGGGCTTTAAATAAAGGCCTAAGTGATTTAAAAAAAAAAAAACAAAAAAAAACAACCAAACAAACAAAAACCCAGGACTTGCTGAGCTACAGATTGTGTGCAAAAAAAATTGTTCAATAGTGTTTGTTGTAACATAATTCTTGTTATTGATTCAGGTTATTTTTTCAGGACATACAGCAATATAATGTTGATGCAATTGTTGATGGAGGTTGTTATTTTAAGGTAGACAGCAATAGAGAATGAACATTTCACATAATGTCTATGTATTCACACATATAAGCTATTTACTGTTCCCATGCAAAACTTGTGAGGTTCCTTAGAAGATCTCTAGAGCTTTAAAAGTATAGATAAAATATGATTATTAATTTTTTTCAATGTTGCAGAAACTTGAAAAACCTCTTGCTCACTACACTTTATGTATTCTTATTTTAGACAAAAATGTTAGGTGAGTTAGGTAATTTCTTGCAGACATACTGTGTCTTTTGGAAACAGATGCCGGATGCACAATCCTTCACACAATGAATTCTGTGAGACAGCAGCCACCAAGAAATGGCCCTGTGTCAAGCTGCCAGCATCCTAATAGCACCAGGCCACTGGTGTTCTGGTTGCCAGTAGTGAATGGTCAAGTTTTAAACTCCATGAGAGTAGTTAAAGGTCATACACTTGCCTATTACACCAAAACATTGTAGCTGAGACTCCTGTGTTACTGACATGATACTGAAGCCTGCTGCCACCTTGGGTTATGATTATTGTCAAGGCACAGGGCTGCTGATACGATGCCAGTAAATCATCTTTTGACACTGCAAATTGAAGTTTTTTGAACTTATGTCTGGAAAATGCACAGGATATGGTACCACTCACATCAAGGAAATTTCTCATTGGACTCTCTGCTAGAAACATTCCCACTACATACCTTAGCTAAAATCTTGTATCCTTGACTGCAGTGATTTACACCCACCTCCCTCTGGAGCATATAATTCTCTCTCCCCAAAATGTTCATCTTGTTAATACCAACATAACCCTGGATGATAATTTATTTGAGTCATAGAAATAATTCATTTAGTCCTTAATGGGATTTTTCTATCAAGCCATGAAATCTGACCTTTTTTTTCTCTTCACCATGTCCAAGTGATTGAATGTGTTTTCTGTCTTTGTGATTTACACTGTACCTAATTGTAGCATGGACAGGTTAGTTTCTCAGAAATAACTAACAGGTGTACAATTATGTGCACTCACATTACTCCCATCCGGGTGATTTCACACTCCAAATCCAAATGCAGGAGCTTATTTTTCTTCCTTTTTTTTTTTTTTTTTTTTTTTTTTTTCTTTTGGCGAGTTGTTGAAAACTAACTCAAGGTGGAATGTGGCCTGATGGAAATCAAATTGTCTTAAGACCATGTTTGCTTCGCGTGGTAAAGCAGTATAAACAGTTGTCAGTCAGGTGACTTCATTATTCATGTATCCCACAAAGTGTATTTTCAAGGCAGATGTATGTCTATGTAGTTGTTTGAAATCACATCGGCAATGATACTCCAGACAGTTTTCTATACACTCTAGCTAAATGCATAGTGCACTAGATGCTGGTGAAGTGACATTCATAGAATCATGAACCAGAGCCAATAAATTTTTTGCAGATTTTATAAAAAAAAATTTAATTTTTTACTTTGTTTCAATTGCTGTCAGTATTCATATTATATAAAATATAATATTAGATGTGAAAATAGAAGATTTCTCTTTACTTCTGCACTGAACAGAATCAACTCCCTAAACTGAAGTTCATCATTGAGTTTCCAAATAGTTATTTCCTTAAATCCCCCTGGCACCTTGTCTATGCAGAGCTGTAGGATAGGCCACCAGACATTTTAGTACCAAGTAACAGGCAATTTGATCTCTGAAATTAATGATATTGGGATAATGTAGCCTGCAGTGACTGGAAAACTAATCATTTTAGGCAAAGTGTTTACTTATGTTTTTACTGTTTGTGACCATATCCCTTTTCTTAAAAACCAGTTGACTTATCCATATTTCTTGATGTTGAATGCTGCCTGGAACAGCAACTAGAAGTCTTCTTGATGTCTGGTGTGTTCCTTAAGCATGTTAACACCATACCTTATCCAATTCCTTGAGATAAAGACTTCCATGTACTTCTCCCTTTGCACTGAATACAATTTTGTCATGCAGAATATCTGTTTACTCTGTGTTGTCCTACCAGATGTGTACACCATGTGTTCTGAGCTTTAAACTCTCACTTACTTCAGTGATTTCTCTTATGCTGGAAAGTTAGCTCCAAAAAGTCCAGATTCTGCTACCACTGGTATGTACTGTTAAGACAAACAAAAAATTCTAAGAAAGAGCTGTGCTGGAAACACATTTTAAAAAGATAACTTGTGGCCAGTATAACTTCAGAAGTTGTTAGGATTTATGTTATTAATGTTTTTTTTTGTGAAACAATTTTCCAGGCGGCTTTAACATGAACTAAAGGAGCTATCAAATGTATATACAGTAAATTAAGGGAGGTTAAGGACCTACTGGAGATATAGGTAACTGGGTCTTCAGTTTGTCCACACTGGGATCAACCAGCACTATTACACACTGAATTCACATGTGATGGACAACAAGCACAAATAAGGTGTGATGATGAACAAAATGCACATATAAGGTGATTTTATATAGTCAAAGAAACTGAGGGCAAAGACCTTTTTCCAAAATCAAGGATCTGTAACATTCTCTTACACTTCCTGTACATCTAGAATAATTCTGCAAATCTCACTCTTATGGGCTCCATAAAGATTAAAAAACCAAACTCAAAATACTCTGAGATGGTCAAGAACAAGCTCAAACTGTATGGCTTCCCTGGAGAGGTTTTCACCCGGTTTTGTTCAGTTGGTAATAATAGACATTGAAAAAGGCCCAATGCATGATGCACCTGTTAAGTATTTCGCACATCACTGAGAAAGGGTTTTCAGAACAAGATGATGTTATACGTTCCCTGGACTGAGTTCCCCACTTGGAGAGCTGCAAGTCTCCTTTAGAGGACAAATTCCTTCAAACTGCTGAGATGCTTTGCACATTCCCTGAGGGAGTGTGGATTGGGCAGTGCTCCACCCTGGGCTCCTTTAGGCTCCTGGGCTCTACCAGGCTGATGAGGAGCTTGCCAAGCTGGCCAGGTGGGCTGCATAGCTGAAAGTAGGCATTACAAGGCAGCTGCATATTTACCTCAATGAAATAACCTAATATTTCTTTCAGGTGAGGAATATGTAACCTACTCTTTCCATGAAGCTCCTTTATTTCTTCAAGACAGTCAGAGACCTTTCCATGCAGTAGCAAGCACAGAATTACTTTCCCCTTTCTTCCTTTGGGTCTACCAGCTGTGATGCAAAGCTAAATTTTCAGTTTTTGACAGTCTGGATATCAAAGCATGGGAGGATGTGGCTGTCCTGTTGTTATCCTGTATTCTCTATAGAGTGGTCAGATTTCAGGCAGGGCCATGTCACTGTAGCATGGAGATTTAAATGACTTGCAGCCTGTGGACAAGGACAAGTGATATTCATCTTTCAAAGAGTCAGGAACTCTAACTTTTTTATGTACGTTGTGAAACACATTTGGAATAATTTATGTTATTCCAATGTTTTGTGCTGCTGGTTAACAGAACATCCAGTACTATGGTAAGGACATCTCTGCCACTTTCAACCTGAAGTATCAAGAGTTGTAGGGATTAAAAATTATCCACTGTAGCTGTATGGTTCAATAATAATGTCATCAGAAGTCTAGGGTGTAGACAGAAGTCTGGAGGGAAAGCGGAAAAGGTTTGTGCACCTTATTGTCCTGTATGTATTTACAAAGAAAAAAAGTTTGATGGGAGCTTTCCTTCTGGTAGTAGCCACCCCTACAAAATTTTTTATTTTAAATGGTTTCAAGCATCTTGGGCAAAAGATGCCAAATATGATATGGTAGTAGAGACATTAAGAGAGAGCTATATTCTGCAGGAAAATGAGATCATCTATTTTCAGACATGGAATTCAGAAAGGAGCAGAAAGGTGAAATATGTATGATCAATTCAGCACTGAAAAGCCAGTCATCTCATTTTGTCAAGCTCTTGGCAGGAGAACCAGAGGACACAATGAATGTGGGATAAAACACTCATGAACTAATCAATCTAAGACCCAGAACTTGGCCACTGACAAAGAAAAGCATGTGGAAAGCTCCACAGGCTAGATGCAGGTTTATGAAACTGGTCAATGCATAAGGTCCTCAGAAAGCATCCCTGAGGCTACATTCACACTGTCAATCTCCAAAACCAATCAGCAGCAGGACAAAGGTGTGCCAGTTTAAACTGTAGTATTAAACAGAGTGGTGGCGGGCGTTGGCCGAGTGGTGTAAGTCGCCGCCTGTGGAGCCGGCTCCTCCTCTGAGGACGCCGGTTCGAATCCTGGAGGAACTCGCTGTCACTGTCCGAGCTGCTCGGCTGTGGCAAGATGAACCTCAGGAGTAAAGGGGGTGGGGCCAGTTCCTCGCACACTGTGCCTCACCTAAAAAATCCATTGCGCAGCCTTATCCCAAAATCTTCATTCACAAAGTCTAGCCAACAACAACAACAATTAAACAGAATGCATTTAGATTAGATGTTAGGTAGAAATCCTTTACTGTGAAGGTGGTGAGGTGCTAAAGCAGGTTGCCCAAAGAAGTTGTAGATGGCCTGAAAGTGTTCCAGGCCAGGTTGGATGGGGCTCCAAGCAAATTCAATCTGTCCAACAGGTGCCCCTGCCCATGGCAGTGGGGTTGGAACTAGATGGTCTTTAAGGTCCCTTTCAATACAAGGCATGCCATGATTCTATAATTCTGTGAAACTAGAAACCACTGCTACTTGCAAGAGGCTGCCAATCCCAGTGATCCATGCAGATAACTCAGCAATGGCCTAAATTAAGTCTCCCTGAGACATAAGGAGAAAATAGGTGACTTTTTCATGTCTTGAAAAGTTGTCTTATCTGACTGTGCAAGGGCACCATTCTTCCTCACTGGAGAAACGAGGAACATTGTAGAGAACAGACTGTCAGTCTGACATAGGATGAACCACATATTAAGTTAAACTAGAAAACTGATAGGCAAGCATAAAAGCACCAGAAACACTAGTTTTTGTTCTGAAAGAAGCTCCAAACATTGCAAGGTATGCAATAAATTTTAGGCTCTACAATGATGAGTTTGTTATGGACTGTCTGATATTCCTGTTAACAACAAAAGATTGTGGCATTTGTTTAGCACAGAAACTAAGTACCCACGATTGTATTTACAAGTTGTGAATTCATGGAGTCTCTGTGGAAGAGAAGCGGACTCTATTAACCAGACAGAAACAATACAGCTGTCAGTGGAATAAAGTCCTGTGCTGAAGAGGTCCGACTGTTATACCATTTACTGCCAGTGAGATTTCTGACTTTCAAATAGAGAAGCAACAAGAAGGGAGAGATACGTGTCATCCTGCTGTAGCCCTGACAGTTACACTACAAGAACCAGAAAAGATGGACAAATGCTAGGACGAAGGCAAACACCAAAGATTTTTCATTTTTTATCGGTCAATCATATGTCCATCAGTGCTTGTTCAACCACTTACTTGGGAAACAGTATTTTCTCAAGACACCATTTGGGTAGCCCTCAGTTTCAAAGGGTTTTAAATATAACATGATTAATCTCTTTGTTGATATAAAAGGTCTACAGAAGTGATGCTTTGGTCTGATAAGAATAAAGTGATAAATAGATCAAGTGTTTCTTTTACACAGAAAGATAGTTGTGGTGCTGAATTAGGATGGGTACTTGACATACAGAGCCAGACAGTTGGGATAATGGTCATGGTGCATCACAGTCTGAGGGGCTGTCACTGTTTAAGTGAGTAACAGTACAATGTATCAGGTACCAGAGTATACCCATTCATACAAATTCTTGCTTCAACCAGTAAGAAAAAATCATGGAAAGGCCTAAATCTGAGAAAAAAAACAACAGCATGAGTTAGCCTCTAATTCAGGGTTGCTAAGTGCTGTGCCATCAGGGCTGGTTTGTTTTCAGGACCCAGATCTGCTTATAACATGCAACAGTCTGCCAGGTAGATACATACTAGTTTATTTCAGTGGCCAAAATTTGGGCAACTGGTCGCAGTACCACTGGACTTAGGCCAGAGAATGGTACTGAGCTGCTGCTAAGTGCCTGGGGTTGTGATGGGTGAGTTTGGCACTTTTTCCACCCCTGGAGCTAAGCCTTCCCAGGCAGCAACTGCTACAGGCAGCCTCATGGTAAGAGCAAACGGCAGGACTGCTGCGGGAGTGTCCAAACACAAATAGGGCTATTTCCTCAGAGTCTGTGGTGAAGGATCTCACAAAGGAAGGCTGTGTCTCCCTGAATCTCCCACTTGAAAAACTTCACCTTCCAACTCCACAAATTCCAAATCTTGCCTCATTAAGAGGTCACCAAGGTACAGTAATGGCCACAAGGTACTCATGATACTGTGGTGCAAACTTCACATTAGTGTAACTTTTCTATGGCTGGGGAAGCCTTTCAAGCCAGGTGCATTTATCAAATTGACTCTCTCTAAATTTATTCTGGTATAGCCTTTCAACTCATTCTACATACTAAAAAGAGATCCAAAAAAAGCATTGGTTATTATTTTTTTAAGCAGAAAACAGTATGAAAAAATGTCCTGGTTTCAGAAAAATAGGAGGCTTATGTGTAAGACAGTCAGTAAAATATCCTGTCACAAGCGAGAAAACAGACATATGAATATATCCAAGGAACTGAAAATGAGTTGAGTAGAGTTTGGCAATAATTACAGTAACTCGTTTTTTAATTCCTTGCCTTCTGAATAGCTCAGTTTTCATGTTGTATTCTGAACTTTAACATGTCTTCTGCCACCAGCTTGCTGACTGCTTTCTCAGGAGCAAATAGAAAATGCTCGTAAGTGCGTATCAAAACTGTAGGGTGATTAAAAAATGTAGAAATGCATGGTGTCCGGGACGGGGGAAGATGAAGGGTGATGGATAGAACAATGGTAGATAGAGCAGTGGTGGATAGAACAGATTCACCAAACAGTTATTTGCAAAGAGGAGGTCCTTGTTAATGACAATAGCAAGAATGACTTGAAAAGACAACACTGACTCACTCAGCCTAGAAAGTGACATGGGTATGGTTTTGGTTCTGAAGAGGCAGAGTGCAGGAACTCATGCTATAACCCTACTTGTGCAACTTGAACTGATTTGTGATTTAAATGAAGCAAGAAAGTCTGACCTCTCTTTTTGGTTGCAGTACACCTTCCTCTACTGTGTCATGAAAGCTTTGGGACTTGGGATGTTGCAGAAATGAAAACCGAGCAGCTGTCTAAGCCTACTCCAAGGCCCAAGGACAGCCACCATACACCATATGTGTAGACATCTGTGTCTGAACATACGAGTGCCTGCTGAGACATTGCTTTAGCCCAAACTTCAGAGCTTGCTATTGCTTTGAAGACAGTATGTGCGCAAAACCAGTTTTCCTTCTGTCTGCAGAATGCAAGCCCTAAAACCAGGGAGACACAAGCTCCTTCAGACTGATGTTTCAAGCAAATCTTCCTAAGGGATTGCTGGCCATTCCTTGGAAAGCTTGTTTCTATTCATATTTAGTTTAGAAAGGAATTTCAATAGCCTAAGTCTCATGAGTAGGCATGAGGCTTCAAAAGCATAATGTGGACACTGTGAGTTATTAGTCACTGTCAGGAATTCATACAGGAAGTCTGTGGGACACAAAAGTCTGTTGATTTGATATAGCCTATAAGGGCCATGTTCTTCTTCCAGTATTGATGTAATCCTATTTCTTAACCTAGCTGTTGGTAAAATGAGAATACAGCTCACCTATGACATGTGGCAATAATAAGCCTCAACTAAATGATGCTTTCAAAGTGCTTTTCATTCCTTGAAAGGAATGTGTTGTACCAACACAAAATATTTCACTCAAACTTTATGTAAAGGTTGCATTTAGAAATGTTGTAGAAGTGGGTAACAAATGATTAACAGATGTTATAGCCCTTTTACAGAGATTAATGTATTTTAGATTGTTATAGAATATCTATTGAGCTGTTGGGCTCTTTAAGGTTCTGAAGAAGTAGATTAACCATGGATTAAAATATCAATCATGCGTTAAACTCATTTATAAGTGCACCATTAGTAAAGAAAGTGAGTTTACTTTCCATGAGATTTCATTCATGAGGAAAAAAGCAAAAGCAAATCAAGCCTATCATTTCACTGTTATATGCAAAACAAGAAAAGCATTACTCTTTGTTTTAAGGAGCTTCACTTTGCTGATAAAAAGCAATTCTTGCAGTGGAAATTACACATTTTTAAGCCCCTCTTCTCTCACTTTAAGACTAACCTCCCCTGTGCCTGTGGATTGAACTCTTTGCAGTCTTTTCCCATATAATTACTGAAGTGAGTTTGTTATATCATTCTCTTTAAAAATTGATACACAATAAAAATAAAGTAGTTATAAAAATACAAACACCTAAACCAGAAAATACGCAGTAAGTTCCAATTCAACAATTCTGACTTAAACATTTCCAGCTTTTTACAACTTTAAAGCAGTTCCATGAGAATGATTACTCCAACTTTTAAATTACTTAGCATTTAGCTTCATCTTTCTGTCTTTTTTACATTTTTACATTTTTTCAAAAGCATTTACTAGTCACTGCATTAGATTGTGAAAGGGATCCTCCCTTTGCTTACTGTCATGAAAACCCACAGTAAGTTCATAAAGGTACAAGTGGTATGACACAGCAGCATAGGGTATGACTTATAAAAAGCCTTTTAAGATCCAGTTCTGCATAGTTTTGTTCATGGGGATGTGAGCTGTTTCATTGATAATCATTACCACCATAATCCACCCTTGGGTATACACTCGATCAGTGGTTTAAATCAAATTACCTACCATCTTGCCAGGTTTGAAGGGCTTGTGAAGGGTGCTTCCTGCTACCTTTTTTAGCATGCCAATATACAACATCTCTGGGCTCCTTTATTTTTAGCCCTTGAGACACTAATCATGGAAAGAAATTAGTTCCTGATGCACGTGTTTCAGGAGTAGTCATGGATGTCAGAGAGAGAAATTAAGGATTATCACAAGCACAGCCAGTGTAAAATGCCTTACACTAACCAGCAGCTATTCACCCAGTATTGAAAACAAGACCCATTCCCTCATGTGTCATGTGTCAGACACCATTAAATGACAACAAGGACTTGTATATTACCTGTGGTAAACCAGTTTAGATACATTCACCTTCTCTTCAATTTAAATTTGTAAACTGTTACTCCTTCATATGTAGTAAACTGTAGTGCAGGGCAGTAAACCAGAAGAGGAAAACCTGTAGATTATCCTGATCGAGCCACAGTTGCAGCATGTGACAGACCTTCCAAGAGGGATTGGTACACACAGCCCTGGTTGGGACTATAACGATCATGGAATGAAAACCTTGGGTTAATTAATTTTTAAAAAAATCTTTATTTTCCAACAACGTGAGACTGCTTGTTTTTTGTGTTTTTCTTTTTTCTTTTCTTTTTTCTTTTTTCTTTTTTCTTCTTTTCTTTTCTTTTCTTTTTTCTCTTCTCTTCTCTTCTCTTCTCTTCTCTTCTCTTCTCTTCTCTTCTCTTCTCTTCTCTTCTCTTCTCTTCTCTTCTCTT